>VWZP01007285.1:1273543-1433311 GCA_013396995.1 Dicaeum eximium
GTAAGAATTACCAGCTTTATCCACAATTACAGCATCAGAAATATCTGACACCCAGTTTTTACAGTATTTTTTTTTTAATAGCTGGCTACTTAGCACTGCATTTGAGATCAAGTGTTAAACTATATTTAGTCTTATTATCATGGGGTACGTTGCAGTAGAACATAAGGATTTGTTTAAAACATGTCACATGGAGAAAAATCCTTCTGGCTTGGCAGTTCAGATTGTTATAACGAGATATACACTATTCTTATTTGAGGTACTTAATGACCATTTTCACCTACCAAGCAAGCCAGATCTTTGAATTACAAGACTTCCAGTGTTAACACATATATTATTTTATATCTGTATTACCTACTTTTTCCATTTAAGATTTTAAGTCTCAGTGAAGTTAAACCATTTTTCTGAACAAAGTTCTAGGATAAATTCAAAACCAGATTATCACCAGTGAAAAAAGGCTGCCTTGAGCCATGGCCAGGCTTAAGTTGTGACACAGATCCTTCAAGAATCAAAAAACCCTGAACAGAGAACAAACAGAAACAGATTTTAAAGCAGGAAAGGGCTTTAAAGTACCAAGCCTGTGGTGCTTCCAGGGGCTGCCTGCTATAGGCAAAAGAAACCCCTCTCACTGGAAAAGGTTTGTGTAAAAATACCATGCAAAAGAATTCAGATTCCTGAGAGCATAAGGAGGAAAAAGTGATGCCATATCCAGCCAAGACCCGAGTCCATCAAATTTTATAATATAAATTGTCAAATCTTACTGAGAATATGTGAAAAGTGTTAGGAGAGCACTGCCAACATTTTCAGTATTTTTCCAATGCAGAATGTCTTTTGAATCAACTGAGCTGCTCAGGCAAAGGCTTTTAGCTCCACTCACACGCTGCCTTTCCCACCTTGTGCCCCTCCTGTGTTAAGCTACAGGGACAAGTGGCTCTCTGCACTTTCACACCACAGAAATCTACACAAAATCGAGATGCAATTCATTTGCAATGACTGTCGTGACCCATGTCCAAAAACACAGATTCAAAAATTGGGTTAAAAATTAGAATAAACCCCAATGTTAAGACATGCAGAAGTATTAATTTAGGATACTTCTAATTAATAGAGGCCACTGAATGCCTTGTATTGACATAAGTGGGACCTGAACAGCCATTTAGGTCCCATAACTGGGACCTGAACATTTAAAATCAGGCAGTAAAAGCCATTTTACTGCTTTTTCTGAGAACTTTTAAGGAAAAATTAACCAGGCTGATTATGAAGTTATTAGGACATCTATTCTTACCTATCCAAAATAAACAAAGAACCTGTGCAGCATAAGTACAACAAAAATAAAACTAAAACTTAAGGGTCTCAGACACTTCTCTTTTGTTCAAAATTCGGTGCTTAAAGCTTGAGCAAGACCAGCATTATGAGTAATAGTAAACAGCATAAACCAAAAAGGTAAAAAAGAAGCAGAGTGGTCAATTATGTCTGCAGTACCCCTGTGAATGGCTTCCTAGCATGGATTCTATTCCCTGTGCAGTAATACTTGCATTCAACTGCACAATGAAAGTCTTCTGAAGCAGATCTGTGTGAAAAACACAGCAGCAATACAATAACAATATCAGGAGGAATAATAAAATTATGTGGTCCTATAACATTCACACCTGTGAAATTCAAGGTGATCAGAAAGACTAAATTAATTTAATTTTAACCCTAATTATCAGAAAGCAAAGCAACAGTGATTAGGAACCGACCCCAGAGCTGCTGCTGTGCACAAGTGCTGCAGATGACAATGTCTGTAATGACACTGTAAGAAACCAGTGCATGACTTTTCTTCTCCCACGCTTCTTAAACATATAGAGAGCTTAAATGCAATTAATTAATTCACAGTGCTGAAGAACAATGTTTTGGGCTGCCAGAATAATCACAATCACAACAACTTCTAATCATATTATTTTTCTCATACAGTAAAATAAACACTTTCAATATCATAAAATACACAGTGCAATAAAGCTGAATTAATCTATCAGGGAAAATGCAATTTGGGGTATTTTGTTATTCCTGAATGCTTGATGTCACCACCACAGTATCAGTGTAGCAAGGTTTCTGAAGTACTTAACTAGAACAGAATATGGAATGCAACATGCTGCCCACAATTCCACTTTACCCATTTGCTGCTGAAAGAGCTTTTTAAAATATTTACAGGGGAATTAGTAAGAAATAATTCCGTGCATTGCATGCAGGAGAAAATATTGCTAGCTGTTAGTTTGCTGAGGAAGTGTGATTACACACATTTTTTAAATTCCTTGTTTGTTTCTCACCCTTTTTGTTGCATTAGCAATATGTTGATGTGATGAAATGTAGAGCAGTGAACTAAAAAACTGAGACCTCTGCCAAACACCAGCTTTCCCTCTGGCCAGAGTATTCTGTACACCTGCAGTCCTGAAAGCACTGGAAAGGTTTCTAATTTCATGTTTTGAGAAGAAAAATAAAATGCTCTCGAGGAGTTAGAAGACCTTGCATTTTGGCCAACTGCACTTACATTTTTGGCACTGTATCCTAAAAGTGAAAAGAGACAACTGGGACATTTCCTCACAGTGTCCAAGTTCAGGATGAATCAGTAACATAGCAGTGTCTTCTGCTCTTAGCAAAATCTCTTGAGATGTTCTAAAAATGGACTTTTTAGCTAATTATTTCATGAAGGATTGCATCACTGCACAAATTTATCTAAAAATACCTTCCCAGAATTCTCAAAAGGAATCTTGGCCAGGGTGATTATACACATTATGTAATCACTCAGCCAAGCCCACATGGTAATTTTGTTTAATCCTGTATTTCTGAAAGGTTTTTTTAAAGCCTACTACAAAGTTCTACAGCTCTCAAAATATAGCATTTGGTGTATGAATCAAAGCAATTCCAGTGGTTTTGTTTTGCTGGGAGTGTATTGCTATGCTTCCCAATTATTTAAGCACTAAACAATAAATATTTAACTGACAGATTGCAGCTGCTAAATTGTATTTAAATCATTACAATTAAACATGTTTGTTTCTTGTGAGAATGTGTTAGAAACACAGAGGTCAGAATTATTACTACTAATTTTAAAGCTGAATACACTGTGATAGAAATAATTTTTCTGGGTTATCTAGGTTTTGACATAAAAACAATTCTCTTCTTTCAGCTTAAAAATAACAGAACTTTTACTTAAACTCACACAGTCACAATCCATAAAAAGGTGGCTCAACTCATGGATACAAATAACATTTTAATCTTTAAAATACAATATGCTTATCTGTAGCTTTATTAAAATAAATCATAAATATTCTCATTTCCTGACAAAGGCAGGATATTTCATTTCTCTAAGATGCCTCATTTTCTTTTGCAGTGTGAAAAATTGTGATAAATTACTTTAAAATCAGTGTTTTAATAGAGTTTAGAATGTGTTCAACATTCACAAAGGCCAGAAAATGGGAATATATATGAGAGGAATATAGATTTTTTTTAATCATGGACCAACATGTTTTGGTTTTGCCTCTCAAAGCAAAAATACTTCTTACAATATAGAACAGGGATGAATTTAGGGCTTTATGTTAATGTTTAGCATTATCTAGTGATACATCTTCTAATATTTATAAATATTTCTCCTTTGATGATCACATTAGGCTGGAGAAGTTGGGCTTTTTTGAATTCTCTCTTTCAGCAGTGGAACAGCTGTGGAAATGGAGGATGGGACAAAAAAGACCAGAAGAAAACAAGTGATGCTGCAGCTGATCATTCCCTGAGGTTCTCGGGAATCAGAAACAGCTCAAGAGAAAGCATCTCCCAAGGAAAGGGAGGAACTGGGGGATGAATCCCACAGGGAAATCTGCCACTGCCCCCTCCCAGCAAATCAGAGCAAGCCTTTGTGCTGGATGCACTTGAGAAACCTTTGGGGGCTGACAGTGCTTCTCCCCAAAGGGATTAAAGAAGGATGAGTGAAGTCTACAACCTCTATTATCAGATAATTCTGAAGTGTAATAAAGGGGTGACCCAGTTAAACCACATTCCTGTTCCTGGTGGCTCTTTTTTTGTGGTGTCTGAGATAACAGGGAGATTATTTTGGCATCGGTTTAATCTAGTTAAATAGCTTTACTGAAGATCTTTATCGCTATAAATAATGGAGGTATTTGAAGTATTTGGTTACAATTCCAACTGAAGTTATCCAACACAATGCTTCTCTAGCAATCCTCTTCCTCCTCTCTGTCTGAAGAAAGTTATCAATGTTTGGAACATTTTCCAGCAATAGCTTAAAGGTACAACACTAAAACAAAACAAGCACAACAACAGAGTTGCCCAGTTCTCTGATGAACATTTTAAAAATATCCATGATATAACATGGCAAAGAGGTGTATTCAGTCACTCTTCAGTGACCTAAGATGGAGGTAAAAAAGGGAGATATCTAAAAAAGAAAATAAGTACCCTCTCTTTTCCAAAGCAAAGCAAACCAAAAATCCCTAAAATTGTTTGGAACTCAACATCATCTGCTCTGGTGCAGCACAGTGGGATGAAGTAATAAAAAGCATGAAGCATATCTGCCTATTTAGCATAGACATTTTGGTGAAATGGGCAGCTGACTGACCCGAGACACAACTGCATCATGGCCAGAACATTTGTGAGAATATCTGTTTCTAGAGGGTTTTAACTATGTGGTTTTTATTTAAACCTCACACTACTTATACTGTTGAAGACACTGTTGTGATTTTTACCCATTTGAGAATTTATTTTAAAGATAATCACAATTTCTAGATAACCTCTCAGAAAGCCTGAAGCCTTCTGAAAACACAATTATTTTACAACAGATAAGCAAATAACTGAACAAGAGGAGGTTAAAAAGAGCCATCAGAATGGACAGATCTTGCTTTATGCAAAGAGCCTCTGCTGTCCTCTCTCACAGAATTAAGAAGGTTGGAAACTACATGAAGAGGGAAAACAAAATGTATTGGCTGCACATAATATGAGCCGAGCAAATGTGCAGCTAATTCTTAACAACTCCAGAAAAGCAACGCTTAAATGGAACACATCCTACCTTGTGCAACTGCTGACACATGCCAGACCTGGCTTGAACACTTCTAAAGGGACATCAGCATAAAACAGTACAAATGAAAATAGTGCCAGTTTTCTGTTGCCATGAAAGTATGAAAAGTAATGTCTCCCCACCTGCTGTTTTAACTGATGTACTAATCTGTCCTTCTCTCGTTTAAGAGCCATTACTTCATCTTGAGTCTTCTTTTTCTTTGAAGCAGACAGCTCAAGCAAGGCAATATTTGCATCTTTTTCACTAATTGCAGCAAGCAAAGCTTCCTGTCTGATAAACAAAATAAAATTAAAATGGTTACATTCTCATTAAAACAGCATAGATATACTACTATACCACACCATGTGAGATGTTTCTTTCAATCACCAGGAGAACAATCACCTACCTTCTGAACACTCCAAATACAAACATTGTCAGGTCTAGCCAAATCATGAAATAAACTAATTAGCCAAAAATTTCTCTTTATACACTTTTCATTATTTGTCAACCATTTATCTCAGTCTATTTTACTACAATATGATATCTAACAATAGTTCTGTGAAATTTCTTGCTTTTAAAAATCTTTGATTTTTTTTTTTGTAATTCACTTTCCTGAATTCTAGAATACCTTACACAAATCTCTTTTGACTTATGTAGACCATAGAGATTGAATAATAGAAGGCAAAGTATATAGATAAAACCAATTTTTATATTATCCTATTAAGTTGGTACCCTAGGGTCCTCAGTGCAGGAATCTTTGGATATCTTCCTCATATTTACTTACATGTTTTCCTATGGATTTATTACTATTCACTGTGTCAACACAAAATATATTTCTAAAAGTAAAATACAAGTTTTTTGATCTGATTGTTCATGAGAAATCATTTCCTTTGCCATCTTGACCCCTCTATTTTAGAGAGCAAACAGAATCTAACAGCACTCAGATATAAATGGGATAACAGACACTCACAGGGGCACATCACAAATAAGACAAAGGCAATTTTTTACAACACGCAGTTGGAAGCACAGATCTTGCAGTATCTTATACACTAAAATGCTCAGGCTCTGGCAAGTTCATAATCTGTCCTTTAAATTCATAAATAAAAGAAACATTTTCACCTTCTGCAATGTATTCAGTGACAGACTGTGACTTATCAGCCAAGAAAGAGCATATAATACCTAATAGCTTTTAGAAAAGAATATGTTATGGCCTGTGCCTTTTCCCAGAACTATATAAGATCAATCATTAAAAAATAAACATGGACAAATGAATCATAAATTAACCTTAGGCTCCAACTGCTAATAAATGTAAGAATACGGCTCGTGAACTTCATACAGTCAAGGTGAGCCCAAAGTTTGGAATTCTCACAGTCCTTTGCTTGCCAGCAAAAATGTCAAGAAAGTTACTTCACTTTTATGTCAAAGTTCCTAATGCATTAATACAAATATTTATAGGACAATATTTCTGATGGAGTCAAAGAAAAACAATCCATTTATTTTAGTCAAAGTTATGTGACATGGATCAATTTTAGATAAACAGTTGCATTTTATTCATACACTTTAATAGTCTCATTTATTATTCTGTCCTGGTAATTCAAATCTCAGTTAAATGATGTTTAAAAGAGACTGTCATAAGACTCCAACAGTCTTAATTTAAATTATAGCTATGAATTATTTTAAGTAACTAATATGAAACAAAAAAATATATCAGAGGGGTTGCATATCCATAACGCTAATTTGAAATTAAATATAGGTATATTATTTAAATACCTATTCCATAACATTTTCAATAAAATATTAAATTTTTAATGCACCAAAATAGAAGAAAGGTGATTTGCTACTCTATTCATTTCTCCTGAATTTGCAGAAAGCAAACAATTTATCATAAAATCGTGGAATTATTTGGGTTGGGAGGGACTTTAAAGCCCACCCAATGCCACCCCTGCCATGGGCAGGGACACCTTCCACCATGCCAGGCTGCTCCAAGCCCTGTCCAGCCTGGCCTTGGGCACTGCCAGGGATCCAGGGGCAGCCACAGCTGCTCTGGGCACCTGTGCCAGGGCCCCACCACCCTCACAGATATCAGGTGTGATAACACAAGTTCTCTGGCAGAAATAAAGGTATTCTGTGACTTTAAATCCAAAGAAAAGGAAACAGCATATTGCATATGGGCATAAAATATGTTCTTCCAAATTAAATAAGGTTTGCTCCTCTGCAGTTTTCTGAGAGCACACAGCCATAAAATTACAGAGAAAAGTTAGTTAGAAGTGTAACAATGTTCCAGTTACAATATCTGAAGATAAACATTAATACTACCATCACAAACCTACCTATTTTCATTGAGAGCGTGTTAAAGAAACCTACATCTCAGAATTTCCAAGGTTTTAGAATATATTAAGGTTCATTCTGAAGTTGTGTAGGTTAACTCCATGCCAGTCAGCTCCAATATAATATGTCTGTTCTCTAATAGCAAATTCCACAGTAAATACTTGTCACCCGTGAGGGTTTTAATTATATATAGTTATTTAACACATATTACAGCTGTAAATAAAACAAAAATTAGAATAAAAGAATTAAATTAAAGGTTGAAAACTTCAAGAAGCTATACTGAAATTTTACTTCTCTGAAGTTGGGAAACATCACTGCCTCTAAATTGGCAGTAAAAACACAAACCTGACTAGTGAGGAAGAGTCAGAATTACTGAATTATTTGGTATAATTTCAACATCTGATAATAGGATTCATGCACATCCATATTTTTTGTACTGCTGGCCAAAATGATCACACATTCTTGTGATCTGAACTGTTCAGCTGTGCAACATTCTCCACTCCACTTTAAAGTAACAGATGAGGTGAAACCTTCCATGGGAGAGGAGAGCCAGTCAACATGCTCTGAAAAATCTACACTCTGGATTCTGCAGCCCCAAACCCACAAAATTTTGCAGACCCTAGCATGTATTTTCTCAGCTGAGGGGGATTTTCCTATCTGGGGAAAAGGCTTGCGAAAATCTGTAACCAAACACTTTATTCCAGGAAATAATGACTCGTACCAAGCACTTCCAGGAAGTGATGGTTCATAGTCATGTGAAATAGCTGCTGCCAAATGACACCACAAGTGGTCCACTGAGACACTCCAAGGTTTGAATCAAACCCACAGCATGTGTATGTTTGAACTGCCCCCCAACATATTTAAATCTTATCTTTGCAGTTAATTTAAGAGGAGCTGGGGGGCTTCAAACCTATGGATGTGGAGAGACGGCTGTGCGGTACCAGGGTGGGGATTTCTGTGGAAGGGCTGCCCCAGCCACGTGGAATGATGAACACACCACTGCAAACTCACACTGCCAGCACTCTTGGAGCTCCCAAATCTGAGCCAGCCTTTGTTCAGAAGCTGCAAAGCCTCAGCCATCAGAGGCAAGGTGTTTTAGCTCGGACAGAGTGCCACACAACGTGCTGATGGTTTCCACACTGGGGCTGGCTCACTCAGCCTGCCCAGAGTGGGCACAGCAGCTGTCTGCACAGACACATCCCTGGATGTGGCAGCATGTTATCCATGGTTATCATCAGGGATCATCTGAACAGCAACAACCTCAAATATAAGTGGCATTTAACCAGGCATCTGGGTTAACAAGAAGTTGGCATAGCTGGACTGTGTGTATAACCAAATGATATGACAGCTGCTCTAATTCTTCTTAATTCACTGCTTCTGTTCAGAGGGAACATAGAAAAGCCCAACAGATTTTATTATTATTTTTCAGAGTACAAAACAAAGATGCAGGTTGTGACAGAGCACCTGAGGAAAGCCACGTCCTCCTTCACACCTGCATGGCCAAGGATCCAGCCCCCACTAAGTCCCTGGAAGCCAGAGGATGAAAAACACCCTGCCCACACTTGTGAGGCACTGGAAGTGAAGACAGCCAAGCATTTATGAAGCTGCCTCTCAGGACAGATCAGGATCCCTACGTTATCATGTCCTATTGATTACATATTGCACCTGGTTTACCCACTTCTGTGAAAGTTGTTATGCTACCCTGTCATCATACTTCAAGTTTCCTATGGAAGAACAAAACCTCATGGACAGAAGCAATTTATTTTAGCTATCCAGTGACCTTGCTAAAAAGTTAACATCACTGTTTTTGCAGCAAACATTTGAAATGAGATTATCTGGCCACTAGGAACACGGTTAAGATGCCAGCAAAGTGGCTGACAAGAATGATTTTCTCACCTACAAACACGAAGTAACTTCATTCAAAAATGTACAAGGTGGCAAGGTTTTTATCCAAATCTCTCAGGTAAGTCATACACTTCTACTCTGCTGCTAGAAAATGAAACTCATCATGAGTTTTAGAGAAAGAATTTTTGGAAATCAAGACCTGAATTGGCACCAAGAACAACACACAGTCTGATACACTCTCAGCTAATGTGCCTAAGAGTGTAAGCATAATTTATAATTCCTAATTATCTACTGTGTCAGGAAAAAAAATGACTGCCCAAATACAGTTCTACAGAGATGTTATCACTATTTGCAGCCAAAATGTCTCCTTATTGTTTAATAAATTATAGCAATAAAATACATTTAAAAATAATTTATTAGAGCAGTGGATTCAATTACATTCTTTAACAGTAATATTTATAAAGAGTAATCCCTTTTGTTATTAGTAGTTTTTCCTCTCTTTTTTTGGCAAACTAATCTTTCATACAAATAACAGGATAGTATTTTTAACACCAAAAAAAAATCACTCTAACTTTTCTCAGTAAAAGTAAACTCTCAAATTAAAATATATATTAAACCTAACAGCAAATGCTCCAAATTGGTAATTATTCTGTACATTTTTCTTTCACCTGCATAAAGCAATTCCTAGGATTCCCAACTTATTTATCTTCCACTATAATATGCTGCTTACTGCAAGGAGAGGAGGGAAAACTTTTCCCTGGAAAAGCAAAACTCATGGAATGAAATTTCTCCCCCCTCCCCAGCAACCTCAGGGAAGTCTCTTTAACCCAGAGCCAGTGAATACAACAATCTCTTAATAAGCAGACCCAAAGCTGAGGGATCTGGGCTGACAGTCCCAGTCAGAATGGGAGGATTTTCATTTGCCATGAAGACAGGAATAAAATTGGTCTTTACAAACCGAAGATGCTGTCTAGAAAAGTAAGGAGAAACTCCATATTGATGGTCTGTTGTGAATAAGGCAAGTATCATATTCAGAAGTAAAAACAAAAATAGATTGCAAGGCAGAAGTGAGTCTTTTCATCTACACAAAAGGCCTCAGCTGAAATACAGAATCCAGTACTCTCTGAAAAATGTGGGAAAAGGCAGAGAAATGACTGATGAGAAAGCATCAGGAAAAACTCCAATAAATTGCCTATGAGTGACGACATGATAATGAGAACCTAAAATGCTGCATCAAATTGAAATAGAACTTTTTTTCTGGCACACAGAACAAGAAGCAATGTCATAAATTGCAGAAGAAAGCAGCAATTTTTTTTTCCTCCTAATATCTAGCCAAGGTGTAATGATAATGGCCATTCCTCAGTAATAGTCAAATACAAAGATTCCTTTCCTTGGAGAAATGATCAATTATTAGTCTGATAATAGAGATAGCTTTGAAAGAAACAAAAAATATAAAGTAATTTAAGTATTTTAGTAAAGTCACTGGAAGTAGTGTCAAAGAAAAATCTGAATTAAAAAAAAAAAAACCTTACATAGGATTAGAGAAAGCAGATGATAGCAAAGTAACTCAATTGTAAATGTTACGTAACACCTGAAAAATGCAATCTTACAGATCTCCAGCAATACACACACAGAGTTTGCATTTGTGAAAGCATCTGTCCTGGAATGAAAAAATTACTTAATATGAAAAGGAAGTCTTAGCATAATAGAAGGGAAGATAAGATAATGCAAGAAGAAATAAATCCATGAAAGTCTCTGTTGAATGCCAAACTGAAAAAGTATATTGTATACAGTATTTTATCAAATTTCAGCCTAAACAAATGTCAAATGGAATAATTTTTTTAACAAATACAGGCAACAACTGAGAAAAAAGGGTTGCTCACTAGCATATATTTAGTCAAGATTAACTAAGGATAAAAAAATGTACCAAGAACAGATTTAATAACCCTAAACTGTCATTCAGCTAGTAGGAGGTATTCAAGATACAGCTAATAAAACACAAAAAAATGGTTCTAACCACCCACAAAAAAATCTCAGTAGTATAAAACACTGAAGGATGACCACTAAGATAAATGCTTTCTTTTGAGAGCTGCCTTGCAGTTAACCTTCTTAAAGAGTCTCCCAGAAACCTCTAATCATAATACATTGCATTGCCACTTATCACAGTCAATTTAGAAGTGAGCTCTGTAAACACTACTGCCTTACTCCCCACCTCTGTTAGTCTAAGAATAATTTTTTGAGCTTCAATAAAAGAACTCATGACAACTTTTTGGGAGGTGGGGTGAGTTCCTAGAAACAGTCCAGTTGTAACCTAACAGAATTCCAAGATTAAGATTTATACAAACAGGACCTTCTAATGAGAACTTTTACTGCCTTTACTAGTTAAGCTGTTCTCCACAAAATACAGAGATGCAATTTAAAAAGTCACTATTACAGCTAAATCAAGTCAGAAATGTTTGAACTAATGATATACAGTACAATAGTCAGCCAGCTTCTTACATGCTAATCATATTGAAGGACAAAAAGACCCGGTTCAATCAACTTTTTCACTTTAATTATTGTTTTCTTTCCCTCATGACCCCCGGTATTCAACCTTAAGTTCAGTAGGAGGTGACTAGAGATAGACGGTGATGAGAGATCCTGTTTGAAACAGCTTCTCTCTGTCACTCCTAAAGCAAATAAATGGTTTGTTAAAACATGCTGTTAATCCATTATGGATGTGCATGCACCTTAGAAAATAAACTTCAGAATATTATTGGTATTTTAAAGCTTTTTCTGACAGAAAATTTATCTCTCCAATTGCTTGACAAAAGCACATTTATAGATTACTCCTTTTAAATGAACAATTATCTTGCACTGCATTCAGAGAACAAACCCCTTTGAAATAGTTTCAGAAGACAAAGACAACATGAAGTGGCATTTTGGGTTGTCCTGGTTCCCTTAACAGCAAACACAGACAGGCATTGATGCTCCACAGCCCAAACACACCAGGAAAGGGCTGCTCCATTAAGCGTGGGACAGAAAAAGGGGGACCTGCTCTTACACACCCTACTCCACACTTCAACCCACCAAGCACTTTTCCTCACATTATCTAAGTATCAAATCTTGAATTTTCCATCTGATCAAGCTTTCTGCTGGAAGCAGGTGTGAGGGTGAAATATCAATGCTTACACTATGTGAGACAGACAGCAAATACACTCAATATCACACCTGTATTTGATTCATAGTAGATGTAGATTAGACTAAAATCAAGGAGAAAAGGGAAGATTCATCTCTTCCTAATGTGAAATTTCAGAGTAAAAGGCAAGAAGCAAAAGAGAAGACCTGATTCTGAATAATCTCAGAGGAGTTTCCTGACAAAGCAGCTTCCTTATCCATCTGTCCTTTTCCTCCATTCCACCTCCCCAGAGTCACAGTTCATTACTCCCATAACCACATCTCCCACATTGCCTTTACATTGACAATTTCAAATTATTCACTTTTTTCCTCCTTAAGAGCAATTTGAAATGTGCATATAGGTCCTTTGTTAAGGAAACAAAACTAATCCAGATTTTAAAAGGCTAGGAAGGAACTTCATGCCCATCTTTTGGGACCAGTTTTCAAGTAAGAAGTAGCCACTCAACCGCCCTTTGAATTCTTGGAACTTTGTCAAGTTGTAACATCGTACTTTGGATGTCTCGATAATTTATATTTTAGAAATTACATATAAGTAAAACAGATGCCCTAGAAAAGACACTGTGAAAGAAATTACATCACAGTTTCACAGATCATGCTTCCATAACCTCTGCATTATCATTTCATTCAAACAGGCAGCATTGCTCACACAGGAGCAGATGCAACAAACTTCAGATTGAAGAAATGCAGAGGAAAAAAATAATTCACAGTCCTGCAAAGCACAGCAGAAGAAATTAAATGACAATTATTCCTGAGTTCTGCAGCTTTTTACTGGAACTGACTCCTATTGCTCATTTGGCTTTGTTTGATTCTCCACAGGAATGACACCAACACCTGGGTAAAATTCCTCTGCCTGCTTTATCCACAGCCCAAAGTGGGGCAGAAATGGGGATTTCTGGGAAGAGGAACTGTGGGGTCTGAGCACATGGGATTGTGTTACAGCACAACATGGCACTGCACAGGGCCCACCTCAGTTAAACAGGAAAACAAAACTACAGGTAATCTGTCACTGTCAGCCCCCTCATCCTTCAACACCGCTTTTTCTGTTTATAGAAGACAAAGATAAAAGTGCTTTGGAGGAGGAATGGTTTGATCTTTAGAATACAGTTCTTGGCAATGTTTTTCAACTGCCAAATAAAGGTTTAAGCATGTTCTAGTAAAATGTTACTATTAAGAGTTATTATGGTTTTAATGAATTTGCAGAGAATTCAAAATATTTGAGTCAAAGACATATAAAAGTGAGATGAAGACATGTGATATTAAAAAACTCCAACCTTTGTTTTTTAACTTTTGTTAATTATAATATGTCCTTTATATTGAGTTGAAAACATATTCAAAACATCCATTTGTTACAAAGTAAATGTTATATTAAAGAATCAGTAGGGTCTTTTTCAGCTTTTAATAAATGCTGATCAAGAAAATTATCCACACAAACAAAAATATACAAAATTCTATTTCCTTCCTTTCCTCTGGAAGTTTAAGAAAAAGATTAACTTGGTTTTAAATGAAGAAACTTAGGGTAAAAAATAAAATCCATAAAATCCATTGTAGAGCACACTGAACTTGAAAATATGTCACAAATTGGCTCCATTTTGAAACAAAATAGTATGAATATATTAGAATTTATGCCTTGAGCTTTACCGTGCATTATTTTGACAAATAAAACTGCCTGGGCACCCACAGAATTAACAGAATGCACTCTCTTGGCAGTGCATAATTCATCTTTGATAACTGATCTGAGGGCACAGTTTAAATGCTCACTAAATAGGACATCAGACAAGTGTAAACCAGTGCCATATAAATTCCACCAGTCACAACGACGTGTCAGAGTGTGCTCTGTATGTGAACCTGAAACCAAGAAACCCCTCAGATGTTTGAACAAACACCCCTGACACACAACCCCCAAAAAGGCTGATATTTTCATATTTTAACTATTTAAATTTAGATCTGTGAAGTCAGAAACATCATTACCTTTACTAACATGATGACATTCTTTATTTCTATATTATGAGTGTGTGTTAAAGTTACATAGCTTAATTTGATTGACACAGAAAATTCTACCAATTATTACAACTCAACATTTTTATTTTGTAAAATTATGCTTTTATTACATTTGCCTGGTTGATAAGGTATTGCTGGGCACAGAAGAAACTTTAACGTATCATTTCTGAAAATTTCATTATATCTAGAACAAGCCACAGAAAATCAAGTATTAACACCAATAATTATTGGAGCTAATATTAAAAAAAAAATGTAAACACCCGGATAAAGATAAGTTGTTTTTATTTCTTCTCTAACTAGCAGGCCACAATTCCTTTAGGTGTGGGATGCCTAAAGACCTAATTGCATAAGAGCATTTTATCAGAGAATATTTATTCAAACCCTGCTACCATTACTTTATCTCAGTAGAAAAAAACTCCAAATTTCATTTTTAATAAAATACTGAACATTCAAAATACGGCATATGAAATGAATAACTATAAAATAGAAAAGTATCAGTAAAGACAATGAAAGCCTAGAGTAGGAACAAGATATTTTATTTATAAGGAGAGAGGAAATTAGGCAGCAGCACACAAATATTTCTCTAATTAGTATCTTAAAAGATTGAGAATGAAAGAGATAGGATACCACATGATGTTATTTAATTATGTGACTTCCCTGCTAATGGAACTGTTCACAAGCATTGCCAGAAGCATGAAGACCTCACATGATTCAGCTTTGCATAACGAAGTTTGCTCATTGATCTTCTTGGTGGGTTAACTGTTTCAAAATCTGTTTCTGACTAAGGAAACATTTTAGAAAATGCATATGCAGAGTCCTGGAGCTCTAAAACAACCCACGCTGGCTCACAGGGAAGACACTTTGTGCTGATTTTCTCAAAGCAGACCAAAGAGGTCTAACCCATATCTGATCAGGTTTAGAGCCCACAGTTGGGATGTTGGAATGGCATTAAGGAGTCACAGAGAAATAACAGAACTGAGATCTCTTAATCCAGTTCCACGATAAATTGTAGCATGTTTAGTCTTGATAAACAACTTCTTACACATCACATCAAACTAACACATGAAGTCCCTGTTGATTTCAATAGTATTTCTGACAGTCTTTAGCAAAACTTCTTAAACTGAAGGACTTTTATTCTGGGAAAAAGCCTTTGCTTTTGTGCTAAGATCAAGTCAGTTCAAATTCTACTACAAAAATGGATAATAGAATTACTTAATCCATAAGACTGTACTGGTTATTGAAAATCAGTACTAGATGATACTTTTGAAATTATTGAAACCAGTGAACTAGAATTAAAAGACAATATGGCTCTTACTGTTTGTTGGTAGGTCAATCAAACTGGTTTTTCTTTCTTTTCTTTCTTTCAGTATTTCAGCTATCATGTCTTTCCATTGTTAGAACACTTCCTTCTCAGGCTATCAGCCAGGTCTGTGTCAGAAATTCACTGATCCAGTCAGTTATTCTCCTTATATGTTAAAATAACTTAGGTGAATCTTCTTGGGAGAAGGGGGTATTGAGATTTTTCCAGAAACAGTTACCAAACACAGGTCAGATGGCAAAATCAAGATTCCCCAGGGACAATCCTACAAGAGGTATGTTTGCAAGAATATTTAAATTAATAAAGATTGCTAAATTTCTGCAGTGGCTATGGCACAAAAATCTATAAATTCCTTCCAAAACATAAGACATGGACTGTTCCTCTAACAAAAATCAATAGTGCTTTTGGAAAAATAACCAAATTCAGCAATTAAAGAAAAAAACAACCCTCCTCAGAATCAAATCGAGGACATGTTCTGGGGCCTCTGGATACCCATGGTTGTTTGTTTTTTTTAAACTATGTACAGAGTTGTACTTACTGCACTTACTGCAACCATGGATAAGCTCTAAAATCTAAAATCCAAGACAACTTGTGAATTAAATATTTCTGAGCAGGATTTGGAACGTTACCTGAATCAACAGCACATCTGGAAAGAATTGTGGCAGAATCAGGCTAAGAAGTAGTTGCTGTGGAAAATGCTGGCTGAAATTGCTATCCGGGTGGCCTTGTGACTCACACAAATAATGTGATCCATTTTCAGATGAGCTGTCACTAGAAGGAGGAATGCTAATAGAGGTGCCATTGCTATGAGAAATAAAACAGCAGCTGTTAATTCCTGCAATGAGCAGAGATTCAGTACAGGTGGGAGGGAATAATGGCACCTCAGCTGCTCAAAGCAGCCAGAAGTAACCAAATCAAAGTCTAGGTGCAATTAGAGGTGTAGGATTTTTTGCCTCTTGCACAAAAGGGACCTCCTTAGTCACTACAACTCAACTCTGCAGGTACCTCTGCTGCTGAATGTGCACTCTGGTACAAAAGCAAATGCTTTACTCTCAGAATACAAAATGATGTGAAATATTCTGGACATTATTTTAAAGCACATGAGAACCATGCTGGCTGGCTACAACAATACTTCTTCAAATAAGAAAGTAACACAAAAACTTGCCAAAAAGACACTGCAAGAGAGAAGGCAGCATTATCCTTTCTGGACTAGAGGATTAACCAAAAATCCAAAAGTTTGCGTCAGGATCGAGTACAAAGAAATTTTATTTATGTCTGCCTTATTTTTTCCAAAAAAGGAGAAAGGCATGCAGGTTATTATTGTATTGATTACAAAACCCTTTGATTTAACAACAGGAAACAAAGTTTTAGTTAACAAAGAACTGAGGTATTTTTAAATGTAGGAAACACTGTGTAGAAATCTAAAAAATAAAATATTTAAAACATTTAAAGCTACATTCAGGTATTAAAAACCTGGCAAAGACATATCTGGTTTGTTTGTTCTACCCATTTTAAAGCTACCTTCTGAACACTGCTCATGGTTCTACAGTTAAGGTTGACTTCAGCTTATCCTTAAGGCAGAGATTGGTATTATACAGAGTACAAAGGAACAAAATATGTTTCTCCCCAAATTACTTCCATGCTTCTGAACATTAGTGGAAGTTACTCTGTAATGAACAATTACTAACAGCTACAATTGTTTGGGAGGAACAGAGTCCATATGATGTTTATAAAGGCTGACACGTTCAGTTCACATTCACAGGAAGCAGAGTAGCTTGAAGCAAGAGAGCTGAACAAGGAACTCATCATACCAGTGCTGACTACCTCAGTGAAAAGCAAACCAGCAAAGTGTATGGGAACACAGCTTCACATGTGCTGACAATACCTCCAAAGCATGTTTTCTAACAAAACACTGTCTCAGACACTCATATAATAAAAAAAAAATTATTTTTATTTCTCTCTGTAGTGCCTCATCATCAACTTTCTGTAATTATCTGACAACTAAATCAGTAGCCACAATGCAGTAAAATGAATAAATCAGAGCACAATCAAAATCTGCTGAAAACAATACCCAGAGTTTAAAACTGTATTCAAAATTACTAATTCTTGAACTGAGAGATGGACAGAACCCCATGTCCCCAACACCTTTCCAGAAACACCTTAAATTCCTCCAAGCACCCAAGCATGTGTTTTGATTGTTGAGAGAGGCCTTTGTTTTTCAAGTAATAGAAAAGAGACTCAGGAGCTATTTCCAAGTCCACAAAAAATGATTAGTGACAATGACTACTGCACCCCACTGGCAATTTGCTAAAGATGTTGATAAAAATTTGCTAGTTAAAAAGCTGTGGCATTCATTTTCTTAAGACTGATCTAATACAAATCACCTTACATTTATATATTCCAGCAGCGAAACCCCAGCTGCTGCAGGAGAGGAGAGAACCTACCAAAGAATAAATAGCATTTCCCAACATTTAATGACTCACAGATCAATTTTCAATTGTCACCTTCAAGGTGATCTACTGTTCTTTAATATACAATTACAAACCCACCAATTTGAAATTATTTCATAATGTACATAGCAAAATATGTGCCCACATATTCTTAAAAAAAACTGTAACTTCAGCCTAATTGAGTAAAGAAAAATGAAGTTATTGAAAACCATTCAATAGATCCCACAGATCCTTTTTGCCCAGAAACTGAAGTGATGAGAAACTTACAAAGGGCCATAAAACTCTTGGACTGAGTTTATTGTTGTTTATTCCAACCAGCTAAGATCACAGCTTAGGAAATCCTAATCAAGAAAATATTTTAAGTAAATCTCATTAGCCATAGACTGTGTCAGTACCCAGCACACAGTCACTGCTGCCAGGTGTTGCGTGATTATATCCCAATAATGAACATGACCATCTCTCTCAGGAGCCAGACCAGCTCACCTGAGCAGGATGCCCACACTGAAGCAGGGAACAGGAGAGCTTGCTGGCAGGTTTTAGAGCAACAGGTAACACTCACGAGAAACGTAAATCCTTTGCTCCTTTCTTGATCTATCAGTGGCCCAGGGACCTGTGAAAATGCTCTCCTGCACCTTCTCGGGCCCTAACCACAGTAATGCACAAGCTACTCCAGTACCACAGAACCTGAGGTAAGGATTAAGTTTCATGTTGCTCCTGCCAGGAATCCCCAGAAAAAATTATCAGAATGTGTCTTCTGAGTATAATAAAATAGAGATATTGAGAATTCCAGGCATGGGTTTTTTTCCTATTCAATACAGACAAGCAATAGAATAGCTAACTAAACCACAGCAACCCTCCAGAGTAAAAAAAATCCAGCTGCTAGATTTGGTCCAAGTCTAATTCTGAAAAGGGACCCCAAGGACTCTAGTCCTCATAAGGTCACCATGTGGTATCAATTGGCTTAAAGTGCCTTTCCAAGCACCTTTTTTTGTCAAAGATTCCTGGTTCCCCATGCTCCATGCAGCCTGCACAGCTGGCGCACATTATTCTTCAGCTCATCCAGACTGGGGGCCTGGTTTTAACAAGGTCACAGGATCAGAGGGCACAGCAACTCTCTGCTATCTCATATATTCTAGAGTTTCCTTCCTGTGGAAGTTGAGCATGAAGGTGAGTTGATGGGATTACTTGCAGATCTCATCCTGCCATCCTTCGAGAATCTCCACTCGCAGACTTTCAGCACTGCCCATCAACAAGAGACGCTCTTGGAGAAGTGCAAAGCTCAGTTTTAAGAAAACGTGTATTTCCAGGTGCCAAAGGAAAAGACCACATGTGTCCAATTCACCCTGGTTCTGGCTTTGTCCTTCCCTTGCAGACTCTCCATAGAAGGTGCTCCTCCTGGGAAACTGGGAAGGCAGTGTCCAATAGCAGATCCTCTCCTACCAAGAGGTCCTCAACTCTGCACAAGGTCAGTCTAAATGAAAAATACAGCCAGCCTATCAAGGACATCTCAGTGCATAAAGCCTAGGGACTCTGGAGATTTTGGCAATACAACAGCAGAGGTGCCAGGGTCAGAGCTTAAGTGTGAATCAACGCAGTCCTAAATCAAGCAGCTGCTTCAGATTAGCATCACCATGGGCATTAACTTCTTTTAGAGTCCTTCTCTGATTTCTTTTGCATGGGCCTAAATGATACACTTGAATAACCAGAATGTCTCTATTACACTCATCAGGAATAAGTGAACCCTCTATTTAAGGGAAGAAATCATTTGCTGTTCCAGCTACTAATGACTTTTGTTTAAAAATTAATTGTATTAGACATATAACAAATTGGTGTTTTCAGTCCAATTCTCAGTACTTTTACTTTCCAAATACTATTTCCATTGTACTCCCACTAGCAAAATGTTTACACACCATATCTCAATCCAGAAAGACAACAGAGATTACAAAGAATCTCTCAAACATGGCTGCCACTCTCTCCCAGTGTAGATTTGGCCAAACTTTCTGTATGCATTTGGTGTTATTCAGTTTTATTTCCTTTTAATTTTGAAAACATTTTGAATCTGAGGAAAATTAAGTCATAATATTTATAGGCATGCATAAAATATGCAAATCCATGTAAGGAAACAAAATTTAAAACTAGTGTGAAGGCTCTGGTGACAATTATATTGAAAGAGTTAATTACAGCCCAAACCAAGGACTTCTGTAAGCTACAAATTTACAGTTCCTTAGAAATGATGAGACTCACAACTGCAGTAGTGAAAATATTATTGCTTCTGTAAACTCCAAGCTCAAGTATAAAGTAGATATGTAATCTTCAACTCCCTAAACACTCCAATTTGGCCACTAAAGATGCTGTTTTACATTTCCAAACATTTTCCCCTGTCACTACTTTTTATACTTCAGTTCTCAGGTTGTAAGTATTTGTTACTTGCAAAGCAACTCCTTTTGAACGCAGAATCATGGGAGGCATTTGTTACTAACTGCTAATGCAGCCTGCCAAACAAAAACTCCCTGCTGGTGACATGACCACCTAGTGACCTCTAAAAATGTTTTAACAATGTGAAAAATATCTCCCTCTTGTAGGAAACAGCAATTTTTTAAATTAAATGTACATTGAATGTTCGCTTACATACAGATAAATGGTATTCAGAGTCACCTTCTCTGTTTCCAATTTCAATCTTTTGAAACCCAGCCCAAACCTAAATAAATAAACGTTGATACTAAGAGGAAACTAAGAGCTCAAGAGCCTTGTGATTTCACAAACAGCTTTTTTCCATTTTCTAAAATCTAAACTTTGAGCCAGACATAGAACAGGTAATGAAAAGAAACAAGTTTGGCAGCTCCTATGTGGGTCTAAGCTGAAAATATGTCAGGCAAAAATAAGTGGCTATAATTTGGCAGATTTAAAGTCTTTAAAAGTTTGCAGCTTGCTGAACTGATTTTTTTTTTAGTATGTAAAATTTGCAAATTGAAACACTATAACTGTGTTGAAAAGTGTTACATAATGCCACCATAACCAAGCTTTTAAACATCACTTTACCACTACCTATTCCTCATGCAATAGTATCACAAAGAGAAAAACAAATTAGGATATCTACTAATATGATAATGAACGTCTAATGCTTAAATATATTTCTTTAATATTCATTGAGGGTGTTTTTTTCAAGTTACCAGGACATTGACAGCTGTACTGCAAGTACTTTTTAGATAGCTACATCTCATTGATCTACTTCTTTCTAGTTTAGAACTCACTGGATTAAAAAATACTGCTACTTGATAGGCTTTTTAACAAAATATAGGTTTCTGGAATATTAACCTGTAATTACCTCAGATCATTCGTGAAGGACAAATTTGCCAATCTTACTCCATCAACATTTATGATTTTTACCAAGAATAACAAACTAGCTGAGGTACAAGCCTTGAATCTCACTCCTACCCACAACTCCTTGTCCCCAAGAGTGCATCAGGCTAAAACAGGCTTAGCAGGCTGATGCCACAAGACTGACCAAAGTCACAGCTCCTCCCAGGGCATTGCCACAACTGCACACAACTTCAGGTGACATTAAATTCAAGGACTTCCGTCCCGTTTAAAAAAAAAACAACTGTTCACCTTCTCCCATATTAGGGCTTTGAATGAAAAGTCAGAAAAGCTGAGATACTAGAGCCGAACAGCTGAAATAGTGACATCACAAATAATCCAGAGGAACTTCCCACAGATTTTGAACACATTGAATAAAGTCCTTGTTACACCAACATATTACATCAATGCACAAGGGCCTGCATTTGCTGATGTGTGGCTTTCAAGTACAGCTTTCATGAGCTTTATACTGCACTAATTAGCAGCGATACCTATAAAGCATGGATAATTTTAATGGAGTCAGGAAGGACACTTTCTAGTACTCTAAGAGAAGAGAAATTTTTATCTATATAAAATTGTATTCTGCATATAACATAATCAGCAACATACACAGGTTTTATACACAGCTGGAGTGTGTAGCTACTCACAGCTTTTAGAGGAAGTACTCCTATAAGGAGTTACTACAACTTTTACACCTAAACCTTATTCATAAGCTACAGGGTATATCTGCTTGATTCTCCCTCTGTTCCAAAGGAAAAAAAGTGTAATTTACTCATTCTAGAATTGCAGGAACTGCCAAAAGGTGAAAGGACACATTTCAGGTTCTGAGTACCAGAACAGAATGCTCATCACTAGAATAAGACCCAAGGCACTGAATTATTTCTCATCTTTGACCCTGACCAAATGCTGCTGTTATTTGGGAAGCCTTACCCTGGCTCCCAGATGTGTCTGGAAGCAATCTGGAGCAAGGTGTTCTCCATTCAGAAGCTCTCTCAGCCAATATTCACTAACAGACATCTGATACAGACAGCAAGATAACTACACCTCATCTCCTCTAAATTTGGTGCAAGACACTTGTGAAAAAAATCATAAACTAATTTAAAAGGAAAGATAATCCTTGTATTTCATTACTTTTGCACCAGTGCAGAATCTTCTGATTTATGTGCTGTGCTGTCCTTTTGATCCTCCTACAAGAACATATTCCCAGAGCTAATTCTCACCTGTAATTTTGGTGTGCTTTTGTAGGCAATGTACAGAGGTTTACAAATGTTCCTTGAATAGATCTCCAGCTGGTAGACATTTTATAAATTCCACTAAAAACAGGGAATGTCCTAGTTCAAACTTAATGGTCTGGTACATAAACCTTGCACTGAGTCAAACTACCTTACATTAAAATTATAAAGATGTTATGGTGATTGTTTGAATTGTATTTATTGATGCAAAATTATAAAAATAAATAATATTTTAATGGTTTTGTATACTTACTAATATGTTTTATGCCTTTTTTTTTTTCTCTCCAGTGTTTCTTTATAGGTTTCATAACAAACTGGGGGCAAGACATGTCTCAAATTCCATCTCCAAGTAACAGATTACTGCCTCTCTGCTTAATACATTATATGGTTTTATTCAGCCTGCTATGACTACTGCACAGGAAGAGCTACTCAATGTTTTCTTTCTTCTTTTTTTTTTTTCTTCACAACAGTGGGAGACATGCCAGCTGGGACATTTTAAGTCTCTTTCATTAAAAAAAGGTTAAGGTCAAAATAAGTATGATAAACATGGTAGTTCATCTTCTCAAAACTCAAGATGAAAGACTAAACAGAAGAGAATATTTTAACCTCACTAACTAAAAACTGTAAAATGTATTTTTTTCCTTAATTCATAATTAGAAGGAAAAAACATTTTTGCTATAAACTTTTGTCTTTAAATGTACTCAGTAGTTAACTTAACAACTATATAACTATTACATTTATTATGTGTTTTCAATTATCTAGATGACTGACATTTTCAAGTTTTATGGAGGATTAGGAAGAGTAAAACACTTAAAGAGAAAAGAAATACATTTTCCCATGGTAAATGGAAAAAAATTAAAATATAGTTTTTTGTCCATTGTCTAAAAATTTCTTCATGCTATGTCCTTGAGATCCTTGCATGTAAGACTATATTAAAATACAGTAAATCATATACTTTGATACTAAAATACAGTACATATAATGTGGTTTCTTATATAAACTACTTTGTTATAAGAACACTAAAATATGTTTTCACTCAGTTTCTCAAAGTAAAAAACAGCCCAAAGGTTATCAGATGAATGGGGACAATAGATTAACTTACAAAGAACTATATTCTGTTTCTTGTAAAAGAAAAGTAAATTTATAGCACACCAAGATTTTATTCCCAAGAGAATATAATAACTGGAATGCAGAAGTCTAAAACTGGCAACAAGTAAAGCTGGTCAAAGTATAAGTAATGAAACTTGAAACGAGGCAAAGAGATTTGAGAGGTTAAAGGGAGATAGGGTGGAAAGCTCACAAGGCAGACCTGTTCTCCCTCAAAACCATAAGAAAAAATCTTCAGTACAGCAAAAGCAGCATGGGTTGCATAAATTTGAAGTGACAGAGCCTTTTGGACTGTGGTGTTATTTAAAGTGGAAGAATCTTTTGGGGGGTGGCAGGAACCCGCAGAGCATTACAGAGGGGCAGCTTTCTGCCCAGCCTTAAGGGTTAAAATGAAAGGAGAAGTATCAAAAAACCCTATTAAAATAACTTTAACTCAAGAACTGGTGCAGTGAATTACCCATGGAGAGATAGGGAGGAAAAAAGGCTCAACTAGCTATTTTCCAAAAAGACACTGCCACAGAACTCCTCAGTTGACCCAAGAATATAAAATTTTTCAGTACTTCTTTAGATCATAAAAAAATTGAAATCACAGAAGCTTTATAGATGTTGATTATTGAACTATCTTGATTATCTTGAATAATCTTTGATTATTGTTAATGGATAACACAAGTCATGTGGCATCAGTGGGTACAATCCCCCAAAAAGTTTACTTGAGGAAGAGAGGAAGGTTTCTAGTTAGTAGTTACAGAGAACAAGCAGCTCACAATGGTGCCAGTTCAACAACCAATATAATAACTGCTCTGATTTAGAGACCAGATACCCTGGGATGGCTGGCACTGTAGAAAGTGTAAATTCAGGCATGAATTTAGTCTGAAGTGCCCTCTTGGGTTAATTACTGTAATGTGGTCAGCACTAAGTGACTCCAGGGCTGATGCAAGGGCAGATCTGAGCTAATGCAGCAGCAGCAATCCATTTAGCAAATCGTGTATTTTAGAAAAAGATCTTTACACCAATACTCTGTGACCTGCACTGGCTGCCTGCCAACATCTGGCTGAAACTGAAAGTTCTAGTTTTGATCCACAAAGTCTTAAATGGCTTGGCACCTGCTCCCTTGGAAGATTCCCTCTTTGCTTTCCTTTGTGCTAGGCAGCTTAAGAGGCTGCATAAATGGTGAAATTATTCTGAGATTTTCTTTATTCCTTGGCTTCACTTATGGCATTTCCATAAAGAATTATATTAAAGTACTTTGAGTGGTACATAATTTTTAAAAATTGTTTTTAGCCATCGTTACGCAGCTAAATAACAAAAAATAATATCAAGGCTTTACATTTTCACATTATGTCTTAAATCCACAGTAAAAGTGAAATGTATGCTCTTAAAAATCCATATTTTTATCAATGCTTAAAGTAGACCTTACAGTCAATTAAAGTCTGCATTCAGTGGTGCTGCTCTGAATTTGCTGCTTTAAGGTTGAAGCACTGCACTGAGTGTAAAGACAGACACTCAGATATAAAATAAATTACGTAGCAACAATTTCCAGAGAAAGGCCACGTTCACAACAGCAATAAAAAAGACTTACAGATTTTGTGACAGAATGTTTGGAATGGCCAATGAGTAGAACACTGATTTTATGACTGTTTGAAAGACACACATCACATAATGCTTTTGCACACTTGGCATCCAGCTTTTCCCTTAGCATGGAAGCAGTTAAAAGGTACCGAATCAGGATAAGGAAAAGCAGCCATAAAATCCAGTTGTTATTCAATATATTATTGTACTGTTTTCACATATTCCCTCAAGGAAATGAGAGCAGAAGCCTGCTGTGCAGTTAGTACCAGCTCAGTTATGAAACTACTGTGTTCAAGCAGTGGCTGAAGCCTGGGAGATGTCTCTCAGGAAACCCCTGCTAAATTCTCCTCTGTGATTTAATCTAGTTAGCCACAGGGTGTCAACACTGGTCCACACAGAGGCAGGCTCACCAAAATTTGTATTTGCCAGTTTAAAAATAAATCCTAAATAAAACAATCTAGAAATAACAGTTTGAACAATTTGACATGTACAATAAACACATGGAATGACTTACAAGGGAAGGAGACTGAAGCACAGACCAAAAGTGAGTTCAGGAGACACCCAGTCCTTGTACTTAAGCAAGAAGTGAAAAGGAAAAAAATTCATTTTGCTAAGTGCCAATGGGACCAGGTACATGTCTCAGACAAATAGGGTTTAGATAACAGGGAAAAAGGAAGATTAAAAGAGCATCAGGCATTTTCTTCACCCACTTATACTGGTGCTCTCCAGATTCTTTCCCCAATGACATCAAGAACTCAACTTTTTTTTTTTCAAAGCTGATCATGCTATTAGAATTGTAATTGCACAGCCTGTGTGCAGCTAATTAATTTGCAATGCAAAATCATCCAAAACAAAAGTCCCATTTTACTGATCTCATGCATGTATGACGGCAGCACCTTCTTTACTCTTACCTTTTATTGAGCAAAATATCTACATTTAGCCAAATGCATTAAAAATAGCTGTTCACCTCCAAAGCTTATTAAATCCTCAGGTTTGCTTAATATACAGTATCTTTTTTCCAAATCTATTGATTCTGTGCTATGAGTTAATAATGTATATAGCAGCAACAAAGTAAATGTCTGGATATTCTACTTTATTAACAGAAAACAACTGTGATAAAGCAAAAGTGCACTGGATAAAATGCAAACTTTATTACCAAAGTTAAAAACTGTTCTACTTCAAACGAGCATTTTAAAATCAGAAATTCTAACAGAAAGAAATGAAACATCATACAACTGCAACAGAATGAAGAGGTCCATCTAAAACTTGAGAACTATAAAAATTACTTTGCACTGATCAGGGGTTTTTCACCATGATCAAAGCTGTCAAAATAATTTTCCTATACAGAATTTCAACCTCTATCCAGAATTACCGTCACTTCCCTATTCTAGAATTTCTGGGTTATGATTAATTCCTTGTATAATATATTTGAACTACACCAGTTAAATATGGTTTTCTCTTCACCCCAAATGTGAACTCCCTGCCATGCCCACTGTTACATAAACAATGAAAATTCTCCATACAGTGCCACTGAGTTACAACGAGCAAAAGAAATTATTCAAATTGCTGAAGATACAGTTTATAGGGAAAGCAAGAAACACTGTCAAAGAGATACACACAGATATAGAAGTATTAACAGAAACAGGTGACTCTGAGAGTTCATTCACTCAGGGGGTACAAAGATGCAGGCAAAAACCTGCACTCACCATTGGGGATTCTACTGCAAGTCTGTAGAACACCTTTGAGAACTTTTTTTCTTGGCTACTAGGGTCAAGAGCTGAAAGCCACAGAGTGGTCTGCTCCTGGCCACTCCAGCCCTTCAGCATATGCTTTCTCACAAGCAAACCAGATGTGGATTCACTAGAACTACCCACATGCTCCAGCTGAGTAAGTGCTTAAGTGCTTTGCTAGTCAGGAACAGCAAGATTCCTGCTTGTAAGATCCTTCCTTAAATCCCATCCATTTGTGGTTGTGGGAGTTGGTAAAGGGTCGCAAATATTCTTCAACAATCTTTATATTCCTCAGAATCTTATTTAACCTTCAGATAAGAACAGCTATCGGCTGTTTTAGCATCCTGATATCTCTGTTCTGTTCCCTGACTAAAAAGTATATCTCTCCCAAAAAAAAAAAGAAAAAGTGCCAGACTCTTTTAGAGAGCAAACCTGTTATCTTTAAAAGCTTGGTGATCCAAAAATGGAATGATGCAGCAGGTTAAGGAAAGGATATCTTAGAAAATTAAAATCCTTTGTAATCCTCCCTACTTCCAGTGGCAAATCTCATCATTGGCAGGCAGACATGGCACTTCTGCTTTTTCCATAGTGGGTGTTAACTCAGGCCCACATAAGAGTCACCCCCTTGTCTGTGCTGCCCACAGGAGACAGGCTCACTATCACTTTCAAATATATGGACAGAGAGTAAGAGAAATATTGTTACAAAATAAAATCGTGGTGATAATGATTTGTAAGAGGTGATGAACACACACACTTAACAGTGGTGATGCCTGACTGCTCAGGCAGTGCATCTAAAGAAAACCAATTTTATGTTAAAAAGAAATGCCACCTTTTGATGTGGCCAAAAGTTGAGTTCAAGGAGTTTGGGATTTATTGGTACCTTAGATCAGTTATACTGCACTGGTCCTCACCTGGGCTTCACTTTATGTCCTTCTTTAAAGCACAATATAAACCTATAATCCTAGCACATTTAGAAATTTCTTTAGGTTACAGTAATTCACTTTATTTTGATAGGGTTTAAGTCTAACAAGCCTTTATACTAAGACCATTAATTCTAGAATGGAAAAACACAACTGATTATTTGAAAGAGTCATCTTTTCAGTCTTCTTAAGCAACTGCACTTTATGCAAAACCTTCCTGCAAGAATGATCACCCAGTCTATGTGTCAGAGATCAGCATTTCTCTGCAGAGAGAATTTATAGAGAAGCAGTGAATCAGTTTTAAGATCTTCTGCTAACAGACAGTGCTCTGCATGACCTTGCTCTTTGCTCTATCATGTTTACATTTTCTACTACAGTATGTCTCTAATCCCCAAAGTGTCCCTAAGGGAACTTTACTGTTTTTTAAGTCATGCTCAACTGCTGAACTTTGCAAAACACAGACGGGGAGCAAAAAAAAAACCAAAAAACCAAACAAAACAAAAAAGACCAAAACAAAACATTAGAGGGTGGGTGTTTCTTAATTTAAAAGATCCAGAGTTATGATAGTAATTCATTCTGTATTTTCATCTCAGGAAAAACTACTTAAAAAAAATTCAGTGTCTTGTTATTATTTATTTATCAATTCCTCACTACTATGCTAATTAATAAAGAACTGTGGCATAAAATTTGAGAAATAACTTTAATACACATTAGTAAGATTAAATATTTAGCTGCAGCTCACCACTTTTGGGACACAAATTTGACTAACTGGCCTGTAAGTACTTTGAATTTCAATAAACTCCTCGAAGCTGTCTGTGTGATAGACTATCCTCATTAATCTATGTATCTTGAAATGATCCTGTGTGAACTAACACTTAAAGGAGGTTCTTTATTAATTTCTTAACACACCACAAGGAAATTTTGTACTGATACCAGTGAAAATTTTAAAAATTAATACACTCTCCATGTTGCAATCATAAAAATAATTCCACAAAAGGATGCACAACATTTCTCATCTCCAACATTGCTGCATAAGTGAACACTGTTTGAAGAATTTGACATTATACAAGATGATATGGTTTTATACTTCTGTGCTCTTATATCCTCGCCAACATACGCAAAAGAAATCTAGGCTATAATTATTGTCAGTGCATTGGGCAATGCATTAGGCCCTTCTGAAGGCAGATGATGAAAACAGGAAGGTAATCCAGCCCCTCTTGCCGTGCAGACACGGAATGCTGGAGTGGAGGCAATGAATCTCTGTCAGCTGCAAGCAGGGCAGGGCTTTCAGGGAAAGATGAACTGTTAACATAACATGCACAATATAAAAGAGAGCTCCTGTGTGCCTGGGGACACAGTGACTGAATATTGTCACACACCTTTGATGTCCTTACCTGCTCACAGCACCCTTACCAATCTCTCCAAAATGTGAGCACAGCTTCACATTTTCATGTCTAGTACTGACTAGCCCAGGACTAACATGCCCAGTACAGTTAGAGGACCAGGCATGAGATAATTATGTGCCTCTTGCACATAATTTCTAGGTTCTAGAAATCACTTGGGTAAAATGACTTTAAAAAAATAGGAAAAAAATACTTTTTTTTTTTTTTTAAGGAAAAAAATTGCATTTAAATATTTAAAGATATAGATAGGAACTCAACAGAATTTCTGAAAAATATACCCTAACAAGTAGTAACCAATCCATGGCAAGTAGAACACGTTGCTACTTACATCTCAAATTTTCACCATCAGGGGAGCTGGAAGCTCATGGGCTTCCAACACCTTGTTTGCACTTTTTCTACCAAACATTCCTGGGAGTTTGAGTAATGAAGACACTCCTGCTCCAGAGGAAAGAAAAGAAGGCTACCTACATCCATGAAGGTCTCTTTTATATCTAGTGAGAGATCTCCTACAGGAACTTGCTTATCACAGGTGACCCAAGGTAGGAATCACAGAAGCTGGCGCTGATAATGCTTTTAGATCATGTCATGAAAAAGATTTCCATCACTGACCCTGTCATTTTAGAAAATACTGAAGATCTGTTTCTTAATTGTGTAGATATATACACAATTGTTCAAATCTGCTTGTCTCTTTCGATATCAACCCTAATCTACCAAATAAGAAACACATTATGAATGTCATGAATTACCTACAGTGATGCTGTTATGACACTCAGATGGAAACACACCTGGGTGATATATGTATACAAAATAGAGATATTATGCCACTTACAATCTTTTTTTTTCTCTTTTGCTAAGGAAACGCACCTTTATTCCTCCTGCTAAATTCAAAATATCCCGAGTAAAAATTTGCATAGAGACAGAGTAATTTAGACAGCAATCTTTTCATGCTTTTATGTGGTTCTGTGACTCAGGCAGCTCTCACCCATTAGAAGTCAGTGTTGGCTCCTCACACAGCAAGACCAGAAACACCAGACTTTAGCACTAAACATTATGTGCAAAATCTTTATCTTACTTGGAGAACTTAGAAAATCTGGCTTTCACAAACCCCTATACAAAAGGACTGATTGCAATGTAAGGCATTCAGATATTGAGGGATGCAAAAACATCCAAAGTGCAAGTTCTTCTCTGTTTGCAATTGTAGCCTAAGTGTTTTATTCTTTACAAGACCTGCAATGAGCAATGGTGTGTTATGGTAACTTTTGCCAAAAGGCATGTAAAATCAGCACACATACACAGAGATACACAACACTTGGCTATACTCTGATACAAGAGAAGGGGATGGCTTTGGGAGTTGCAGTTGAGGAATGGGTGTTTTTATAAGCGATAAATGAATCCCTAGTGCCATTCTACTGATCCACCAGAAAAAAAAACAGGGATTAATCTGGCCCAGGACACCAACTGTAATAGTAAAATTATTTTGTGGCTGCTTTTCTATGTAGATTTATTATCCCTCACTGTGCAGACATATATTGTCAATAAATAATGTCCCTGTTCACCTAGGAAAAGGTCTTTCCTCTCAAAAAACTATATATGGTAAGTCTGTGTTTGAGCAGTTTCAATTTTTACATCATCTTCAACAGAGATTTCAAAGCTTCCTCAACTAGCTTCATGAAACTACTCTGATTTTTTTTTCCTCTCAGAGACACATTAAACATAATTTTCTGCATTAGTAATGAAGTTTACAGCTCTCATTTGGGAACATCCAGAAGCTTTGATTCTGGCAGTGGTTACAAATGTACATTACAAAAATCAGGGAAAGTATTTGCATACTAAATATCAAGTAATACTTAAACATTGGTAGGGGTGGATCATAGTTTTATTCCATTAAAATTTAAAAAAACCCCAAATGGTATTTACTTACAACTATTTCTTAAGCACTTTCTTTTTGTAGAGAAATGTAACACAAAGGGAGAACAGAAAAATTAACATATCTTTACTCAGGAGTGCATTAACAGAATTTTTTTCTCAGTTTCCACATGAATACATATACTATAACTTGATTGTTTATTGGAGAAACAGCAGTTCAAAGCTAATTCAGTATATGAAAAACAAACCACAATAAAATATTGGATAAAAACCTGAAATCATAAAAGCCGTGGCTTTAATATCAGGTAAGGTATCAGGTAAGGAAGACTTTCTACTTTCAACACTTCAGTTTTATTTTGATCACAGAATTTTTTTCCCAGGGATCAAAAAATTTGGAAGTGCAATAGTGAATTTATACTGGGATGTCATACTTCTATTAAACAAACTTTCTCCAGGGGGATGTTATTTTCACTGCAGTTTGTCAAATTTTCCTTTTCAGTCATCAATATATAATCATTTTTTCAAAAAGGATATATTGTCCAGCTCCCAAGGAAAGTATAATCATATTACATTGCCCCGGAACATTGACCTCAGCTTGATCTTGAAATGACTGCAGAAGAAGATAAATGATATTTCCATTGCAAAATCTCCACAAATAGTTGTGTTTTAATAGTGTATTCTCCAGATATGATTTTTCCCTAGCCTTTCAAAAGCTACAGTGTCAGGCAATATAATAAACACAGCAATATAAAGGTGAAATTGGCTCTGAAAATCAAGATCCACAGGTAATGCAGTTCCAAAAATAGGCAAAGGCAAGAAAGGCAGCGAGATTTCTCTTGCCTCACATTAGGTTTGCTGGCTCAAAGGGCTTGTGTGCAGCCCTGACACAGCACAAATTAAATAACCCCAAAGTATGAGGGCTCCAGCTCCACTGGCTCAGAGCTGCATCCCAGCTAACAGGACCTGACAAGGTTAATTGCCTCAGATGGTGATGCACTGCTGCAGTTTCTAGAACTCCTAGAATTCAAACTCACATTGCTCTAGAGAACAGAAGATCATCCTCAGTTAATAAGTGTGTTTCTGACACTGCATTCCTGCTCATCTTTCTAACAGATTTCCATTAAACTTGAGTCAGCATTTGTAAAAATAACTCACATCCATCTTCTACACCAGAATGCACAAACCAAAGTTTCTCAGGAGAAGATTTGTCTGAATTATTCATTATTATGCTAACCACCTCAATTTAAAAAAACCCCACCCTACAGAACCACCTACTTACAAGTTCTTCTTGTAGCTAATGTCCATATTAACAGCATTTCAACCCCATAGCAGAAGGCCCATTCCGTACAGAATGAAATTTATTCTGCAGAATAAAACATTTTATGATATTTACATCATAGCATTCAATGGACCTTGGATGGATGGTCCCAAAAGGCACAGCACTGTTTCCAAGTTCTGTCTTTTAATGCCCATGGACTCAATAAAAAGCAGCCAGGAGGACAAACACACCTCCAGTCCTCTCCCACCATTCCACACTCACAGCCCTTCATTCAGAGCTGCTCATCTGTGGTGGAGGACAGGAAAGCAGAGAAATTCTAAAATACACCAAACAGCCAAAGCACACCCACAGTAACACTAAAATCAACTTCCCACACAGAACCTCACCAGTGCTTTTTACCAGCCCTTCTGAAGGGGCACAACATGTCAGAAAAGCAGAACCAAAGCAAGACAATGCAAGTTTCCCAATTTCCCCTATGAACTCAACTGAATTGAAAGTTGTCTTTGGACAGATTGCTTCCTTGTTTGGGACTTGTGTCTGGAATTTTCTTTTTTTTTTTTTGTTTATTCCTCTATCATCTTTGACAAAGTGGCAAGGATTGCCCTGTCACCTCAGTTAAAACTTTAATAAACCCTGAGGATTATACTTCCTCCACTAAAAGTCCAATTTTTTTAAAAATTTAATCTTCTTATATACATCTTGAAGAAAGCAATGATTAGCTTCAGCTCTGCTCTGAAACATGAGGGGTCCATAACAACAGCAGTTTGCCCTTGACTTCCTTTATAAACCATGAAGTAAAAGGAAGCCAAATTTGGAAAAGATTAAAGACAGATCAGAAATTATGTACAACAATTTCTAGACACAGTAGTTTAGCTTTAATCTTTCTCTATTTAACAACAAATATCAAACTACTAAAAACTTTTTGCTTCCTAAAACATATGTGTTCTTACAATTTCCAAACAAGTACAATTTAATCGGCATTGTATCGTAAATGATATCTAAAATTAAGAGAACTCCATATGCTCGTAAATATTTGTTGTTCGCTAATCTTTCTTAGTAACAGAAAGAAAAACTGAGGTGTAGAATAGGATGCCAATCACCAGTACACTCTGTAGAATGATTTTTTTACTGAACACAATATGTGTGTGCCAGCAGGATAGGATATGTATTTATAATTTTTATTTATTTATTTATGGTCTTTCATGTTTCGGACTTGCCAAGTAAAATACAATAAAAGCATTTAGACAGCTTTATTTTCTGCTTCTTACCATTCATTAAGGCTTCTACACCAGTTAAGGGGTGACAAGACATCAGAAAAAAACAGGAATGTGTTATTTTTTATGCAACAACCACTATTATTAGCACTTAAAGTGCTGTAGTTTCTCTCAAGACCCTCACCCACGATTGTGTATCTTATGTATCCATGCATATGGAAGCCATAAAATATATGTCAAACAAAATAAAGCTAGTTATTAAGTCAAAATAGACCCTAAATCTTAGTGGAAGTCAACAGATAAACATACTACAGGTCTAGCATAGACTAAGTACACAATGCATAATTCAGAGCTGAACTAAGTTTATAACTTATTGCAATATTTCTTACTGAGAGAGAGGTCTGGTGTATTAAAGCATTGTTCATTCACTAATTCAGCAAAATTCATGAGAAACTTCCTCCTTTTTTTTTAAGCCTCTACAGTGCTATCTCTCCCATGATAGGCATGCCTGGGAAGAAAAAAATGTGGTCTGAATCTGTGTATAATTAAACACAGAAATTTATTGCTAAATTATTTGTACCCTGCTCTCACTGCCACATTCCTACATGTATCCCTTTATGTCATTCCATTCTGATTGTTAGCAAAGGCTTTTTCCCTTGCTGTTGGCTTTCCCAGGCATCCATCCTTCTGGACACTGCCAGCTGAAATATAAACATCCTTGTGAAGAAAAGGGCCACTCATCTCCAGAGGGCACAATATAAATACATCATGCAGAGTGGGAAGAGGCTACCAAGGTGTTAGGGGCCTAGGAAGGAACAGTGGGACGTGGGAATCCAGTAAGAGGGAGAAGACACTTGGGGTGGAGACAGAAGACTGCAATGCCCACTTTGCTCTCATCTCCCAGCTCTAAGCCAGGGCTGTGACTCCTGAGCACTTCAAGCCCAGCCAACATTCAGGGCTCAGCTCAGTTTGGGTATTTGCACCACAAACGCTTTCTCTGTGGGATGAACAATCTGGCACCGGTTGTGACAATTCCTCAATCTTCATAGGCCACAAATGTCACTGGACATTTTATAAGTTTCTTGGATGCAAACTTGCTGAGCTTTTCCTTCCATGGGAAAGCTCACTTCTAAGCAGATTTCTGTAGAAACAAATCTGTGTGTGTGTGGTTTCAAGGACATGAGTCCCTGGTTGTTCTGTCTCCCACAGAGGAGATGAGAACCATCTCTCCTTCTTAACCTATGAGATGGACAATTCTTATCTTGGAATTCTAAGCATTCCAGCAGTCTTGTACTAACCATGAAGAACAAAGCATGTTAACTCTGAACGTGGGCACTTATAGCCCAAAAGCATTCTGAACAATTGAGTCATTTTAATAAATAATATAAGCCTTCTGATATTGGAGTCAAAGAGTGGTGATTCATCACCCCACTCGAGAAGCAACCACAACACACACATATTTAAAAGGAAACAACATGACACTTTTTTAAAATCATAACAATAGGATCACATGAGAAGCAGTGACCTCACCTATGGTTCCCTATTGGTGACCCAGAGTTGAGAACTATGTTAAGACCTTGTAGTGAAAGAGCTTCCACAAGTACTTAACTGGTAAAATGTCACTGTATCAGTCCAGAGCACTGATGGGAAAAGATGATTGTTACTTACAAAGTGTCCCTGAGGTGAAAAAAAACTGGTTTTAAAACATTTTATGTTAAAATAAGCAGCTATATAGAAACAGTGCTGGTTTTTACTACTGACTCTCCTAACTGTTTTCCAACATCTCCATGCTAACTTTTTTTTATCTCTCCAATATTTCCTCCCTGCCTCAGCTATATCATTGGTATTTCCATTTTCCATACAAATCACCAGGAATTTACTCATCCTAATCTTTTGCTTCTCCTCTCATTTTCTAACATTCTAAAATCACAGACTTCTCAAAGAGCCACAGAATGGTTTGGGGTGGAAGAGACCTTAAAGAGCATCTTGCTACAGCCCTGCCACGGACAGGGACATGTTCTCCTAGCTACCTTTTTCCCAACATTTACTCCACTTCCTAAACAAATATCTTTAGTCATAAAACATATAAAATTTCATTAAGTTAACTTTGTTGTAGGATTCTTGCCTCCTCAATGGATTATTGTGTGACAGAACTACTTCAGGTGTTCCAGCCATTTAAACTGAACAGCAGTGGTATTTCAATTTAGTCATGAAATGCTTTGCATGTTTCCATATTTCTTCCAGCCTGCTTTTCAGAGTCCTGCTCCTGAGCAAAAAGTCAAGCACAAGTGTTTAGGATGATAAACACATGCTGTAAAGTACCTTTCAAAAACTAAATTAAAGGATTTATGAAAGAAAATAAATAATTTCGTGGGTTTTTTTCCATTTTTAACATCTGAGATTCAGGATATAGGGAGCAGTTTCTGATCAAGCATCTCAAAAAGGGTGCTTCTTATTCACACACTCTTAAAATTAATATTCTATTATAAATTTCAGTTCTTATAAAAACTGAAATTGAAATAATAGAAGTACTGGTCTTCCTTTTCTTTAGTGTCAAATTTCTTAATAAAAATTCCATGTTAAAAGAAAATAAAAAAGATTAATAAATGCATCACTCACAAGGCAAACCCAGGATATGACAAATTATGGGACAATACTTAATTTCATGCCAGTGCCCAAGTGGCATATTTTCAGTGACAAGCTTGTCATCATTATTAAGAACTTCCCCTGTCCCCCAGTGATGAAGAAACACATTACAGACAAACACATTAATCTTTCCACACAGTACAATGTAAAACCTTAATTACAACCTCATGCTTCCCCCCACAAACACACAACATACCACAGACCCAAACCATGCATATGTCAACCCTGAATATCTGTTGATGCTCTTAAGTTTGCAGCTAAGGCTCTGTGAGGAACTCTGAGGGAGATCACTGTTATTGAACACAGTATGCTTTTTTCCTCAATTAAAAGTTTAAAAAAGAGCCCAGGAAATCCAGTCTGTCCTCATGAATTTGGGGCTGCAGGTTTGTGCACACATACAGAATCCTAAAACAGAGAGGTTTCCAGCAACAGGACTAAATTATCTTTTTAAGTTAAAGGCAGACCTCAAGACAAAAGTGCAGTTCAGTGACAAAACCACAAAATCATAAAAGCAATGCACTCAAATGCCATTTTGTGCTGATCAGAGGCGACACTTTGTATCAGAAATTGAACTCAGCGCCTCAGTATGCCTGTTTTCCCAGTATCTTACTCCAGTAGAAAGAAACTTGGACAAAAACTGACTGCAAATCAATCCAAAGAAATCAAAATAATTTTTTTTAATGCAAGTAAAATGGTTAGAGTAACTGAAGGATTAAAGTTAAATGTTTTGAGGTTTTTTTTTCTTTAAATTCACTGGTACAGCGATTGGAATCCAGGCATCCCATAAACAGAGTAATATTTCTTTTCTCTTTCCAAATTATTATTGCAAATGTATCAAGAGAGACTGACTGCCAGTCACCAGGTTACATTTTCCAGGCAGATGAAGCATGTGGATTCAACCACAACCTATCAATTAAAATTAGATCCGTACCCTTCTTTGAGAACCTAAGCACTACCTTTCTTTCTGCTACAGTGACTGAAGGAGTAGAACAAAAAGATTCTTGCTTATTTTGAGAAGAAAGAAGCCCCTTCCTCCCATCACTGGACAAACTGCAAAACAATTCTGTAGATATAAAGATGAAAGCTTATTTGATTAGTAAAATGTGGTCACACGCTGACACTTTTACAAAATAAGTTTGATTCCTGCCTGTTGCTGAATTTGCTTGCACTTTACAACTCATTTTCCATTACAGCAAGCTTGTATTAGCCTTCTGCTGCTGAAAAATTGCAGGTCATCACTCCATTTGACCTCCATCCTGTATTATTGCAATGCTACGATTAAGAATTACCCTGGAGATCACTAAGACATGTCAGTCAGCATACTTCAACACTGGAAGCAAGGATTCCCATGGCTTTGTTCACAAAAGTACAACTTAATGAATGAGACAATGGGCAAGGATTGGATAGCAAAATTTGTCTGCACAATGTTCAATAGATGTAACAGGATATGCCTTTCTCATACAAAATTGTAACAGAGAACGCAGGGCATTGCTTTATTCCCACTTGAGTGGGACTCATGCAGCCTGACTTTTTCTGCCTGTGTTCCTAATGTAACTACAAGATACACTGCAAACACTGAAGTTTCTCCAGTCAGACAGAGAATGTCAGAAGAAAGAAATGTTGATTTCTCAGCTACCAAACACAGGTAAACACAGACTTCTCTACTAGCTTACACAGGCTTTAAAGAACAGTTGTAGATCATGCTACAGTAAAACTTACTGCTTCTGTTTTATGGATATGTGGCTATGAAAAGCAAAATACAGATCTTTATTTACTTTTCTAAAGTATTTTAAAATATTAAAAGGCAACAGTAAAAAACCTGCTGGCTGCAGTGCTATGCTGAGACTTCATGATTCATCAAAACTTTCCAGGGAATAAATTAGTTCCTTAGAAGAAATATATTCCCACAAAGCAATTCCAAAGCTTTATGGAATAAATGCAAAGTATAGACCTGTACCTGTGACATGCTCAGGACCTGTGACTGCCCTTCATGTCCTGCAGGACTTCTTCAGGAGATCAGCCTCTGTGGGATGGGACTGCGCTATCGAGTTCTGGTCATTTTTACAGGGTCTTAGTAAGACAGAGATCAAAAGAAATGTCTCTGCTCCTCTGTAGATTTACATCAGTTGAACTGCCAATATTTCTTAATTTGCAATGAAACTGTGCAGGGCACCCTTCACAAATATTTATCCAAAATGCTAGACAACTGAATTTTAGTAGTGTTCCAAGCTATAAAGTAACTGAAAGACTGTTTGTTCTTCCAGGGAGCAGATGTCAAGGTAGCCAACTCCCTCTCTGTGTAGCAAGTCTACAAGCATATCACTCTCACTTTTTTAGTAATGCATTACTTAGATGAATAGTTATTATTTAGACTAAATGTGCTAAATGTGCTGGAATTCAGATTCTGATGTAGACTCACTATTTGTATTGTTATGGGATAGACCTCAGTCTCTTCTTGAACTTGAAAACTACATGTAATGAGTCATTTCCTGAATGGAAGATTGCTTTATAGAGCTATTTATCCATTATAGTTAGTTATTTTTAGTGATTATCTTAAGTGAAATAAAATTCCAAAAGAAACAGGAACCACGCATATTCTACAATGGTTTATTTCCTTAAATATTCTGTAAGCATCATGCATTCAATAAAACCTGTGCTGTTATTATCACCTACTTTGTGTTATACGAAATATCTAAACTTTAGTTCTCAGTTTATACTAAGCTCAAAGGTGAGCAATTCCACATTAGGAAAAATGTCACTAATAGACTCTGTACACGTGTAAATGGTATTAAAAAGGTCAAAGAGACCAAAGTCTGGCTTTCATGAGGTCTCACAGCTACAAGGCGTTTGTCTTTGTTGTTGGTGCCAGTTAAGGCATGTCTGGCTTATTTGATCCCCCAGATTAATACAAAGAAGATATCTGAACTGTGAAAAAAAAAAACACAACAGGAAGCTTAAATGCAGCCATATGGACCATCTGATTCTTTCAACCCCTTAACAGATGAGGGTTGAAATAACTTCCTTTGCTTATTAGCTAATTAAATCATCCTAACAGAGTATAAAATGGCTATAATAAAAGTGAGTTTAACCATAACCTCCAGCTATGTTCCATTAAGTCTCACATTCTAGGTCATCTAACTGTACAGTGTACAACATATTGCTAACTGAGGCATAAATATATTTTTTATCAGCTTAAAGAAAACCCTCATTTTAAAAAATAATACAGATCACAAGAAGACAAGAAATACAAAAAAATAAGGATATCCATTAATATAGATTTAAGATTTTTACCAAGATTAAATAATTACCTTTACATGGCATTAAATAAAAGTCGCTTATGCTTTTGCTCCTATTGAATGCTCTGGATCACATTACAGTACCTATAGTACCTAAAACTGTTTGTTTGGTTGGGGGGGGTTCAGTGTTTTCTTAACACAAGGAATACTGTGGAATCCATCATAGCAGAATTGAAATCTCCTAAATTAAAAGTGATTCAGTGTTGTGCATTACATGCATGAAGACACATTAACTCTTCTTGCTTTTCTAGTTTGAAGTCTACATAAAAAAACCTGTCAGTGATTCTAATGCCTGCATATCACCATGAATCTTCCTTCTTCATTTCTCCCTTTATCAAGTTCTGATGAATTTTAATTAATGCAGCTGGAAGGACTCTGCAAAATTTATTCTCAGAACTAGAGCAAAGCCTATGACTCTTTCCAGAATGACTGAAAGCTCCTTTATATTCTGTTATCTCCAAATGATAACTGCACCTTTCAATGTATATTTATTTCTCCCAGATAGGAATAGCTCAAGTACATTTCCACCACACATGACTTCCATTAGAAGATGTGATGAATGACCCGCTCTCAACAGCCCAAGGAAAAGCTCATCTGTGCATACTGAAATAATGAGACTACAATGAAATTTTTCCACACATTTCACCATATATTATCAATTGACATGCACTGTAATTTTGCTAGAGATAGCTAGAGATACCATCCTGCCTGAAAAAGTAAAAATCATTTCCAAACTGCAGTTTTCAAGGATTTTGAGTTTTTTATTGATGCACTGAAACCCCTCTTCCTTAGAATTTGAATGGCTCACAATTCACATGCTAATGCTGCCAAAAGTGGCTAATGGCCTATGAACCAACAATCACTTGAAAGAAAAAAATTATCCTTGTAATTGGATATAACAGTTACATAACTTTATCTCAGCTAGATAGACTGATATTCACTGAGGCATGAAGAACCAATTCAAAGCTCACTTAGGCTTGCACTAACTTGCATTGACAAAGCTGCCATTAGGAAACTACAGGGAGGTGCTTCCACATTTATTGCATGTTATATAAGTTAGGAAAATGTGGATGGAGCAAGGAGGTGCTATTTGAAAAAACATGAGTCTTTTGTGAGGATGCCAAAAGAAACAAGAAAGACAGTTGGTTATGGTAAATGAGGAAGTCATATCCTGTGGCTCAGGGAAGACTACTCTGGCTCAAAGTATCCCTGCAAATAAATAATCATCTAAAAATTATCAATTGCTCCACTTCCTACTGTGTTCCCCCTTCCTCTTGCTAATCTATTCAAAATCCTAAACATCCTCTAAGACTCTTCTGTCCACAGGAGGAAAGGATGAGTCCATCTGTGCAGCTGACAGTTGCCCACACTTTGTATTGGCAGAGTAGTTATAAATAAATAGTCAGCAAATACAGTTTATCAGCTCATGGCTTTGTAACTCTAACCATAACTTCATTTCAAACGTTCACATGAGCACAGGCAAACCCACATATTGCAAACAAATCCCTATTTTCTGCTTAGTTTCACCACTAGCCTCACTTGCCACAGCACTGAAGATCTTACAAAATGGAGCTGCTCAGCTTCCATTTTTCTAAATCTTAACTGCACAACTGCCCATAAGCATCATGTGAGGGAACATCCCCATCTCATCAGATTTCATAGTAAAAACAAATGTACTTATAAATCTGTTCCTATCAAAACACCTGGTTTAGAAAAATCATTCAACATTATTAAAGAATTTAACATAACTTGGATGATGTTGACAGAACTAGGATAGAAAGCAATTATAAGTACAAAGGACCACCACCAGCAGCAGCAGCATATAAACATGCAGTGCTGAACTTGGTGAGGCAACTCCATAACCAGATTCAGCTACTGCCAGAACAGGGTGTATGAATGGAGCCTAAGACACACAGGATGGTTAAATCAATCATGGAAAATTTACCAGCATTTTTACTCCATTTATTTACTATAATGTCCACTGAGATTATAGTACAAAGCTAAAAATTAAATGCATTGACTACTGCATTTTCAGACTACATTCAAAATAAACAAAACCCCAACATGGATAAGATAAGCCATCTCTGAGAAAAAAAACAACCAGTCAGTGTGTCCCTTTACTCCATTTTAGCAGTTTTATCATAATAATATTTCAGTTCTACTACTCTGTTAGTACAAGGCTGTGCTGTCAACAAGTTGGAATTTATTGTGGGACAAATGTACAAAGAAACAGTAATGAAAAAACTATGCTATGGCCAGGAGGAGATTCCAGTGATGAAATAAGACTTCAGGAAATCAGTAAGAAAATTCTAAGCTGCAGTGACTTACTGTGACAGCCTGCGAGCAGCAGGATTGCACAAACTTTGTATTACTTGAATGAATTCATGCTTCAGGGTTATCAATATTACATGGAAGAATAAAACAAAATTGAATTTTCAACATCCAGTAAATTAATTTACTTCCTAGGTTACTCTTTCCCTATTACTGAGGTGTCATATGCCCACAGGACAAAATACTAACACTCCAAGAACGTTTCATTGCCAATCACCCAACACAAAACTTAAGCAACACTATTTGCAGTAGAGTCCAATGTAAACATCAGCAGCACCATCAAAACAATCCTAACACAGAAGTTACATAATGCTACCAAAAATAATGAGATGAAACTGCACTTGTGATACAAAATCACACACACATTCTGACTATGATACAAGAAAGCAGTTTTCCTTGATTAGGAAAACATTTTAGCCTTGCTTTAACAAAACACCACAGCTCTAAGTGCTCAAAGATCTGTGCAGCGTTGGAGCCCAGCAGTGCAAAAGGGCTAAAGTGTGAATAACTGCATTTCCATCATGCCAGCTGATCATAAAACAGGGTGTTTCTTCCAATTTTAGATTACCTGCAGGAGGACAGAAATGCTTCCTGCATAGAACAGTTCAGCTGGGAGGGACCTACAGTGACCATGTAGTCCAACTGCCTGATGAAAACCTGGTGCATGTTAAGGGCATTGTCCAAGCACCTCTGAAGCACTGACAGGGATGGGCACTGACCATCTCTCTAGGAAGCCTGTCCCAGAGTTTGACCACCCTGTCTTGAAAAGCACTTCCTAACATCCAGTCTAAACGTCCCCTGGTGCAGCTTTGAGCTATTCCCACATGATACATCCCATCACCAGATCCCAGAGAGAAGAGATCAGCACCTCCCTCCTCATTTCCCTGCCTCGGGAAGCTGCAGAGAGACAAGAGTTCGCCCCTCAGTCTCCTTTTCTCCAAAGTGGAAAAGTCAAAGTCCTTTGGCTATCCTCACAGGACACACCTTCCAGCCCTTTCATCAGCTTTGCTGCCCTCCTCTAGATGCATTCCAACACCTTCATGTCCTCCTTAAATGGACACCTTAATGTCCTTCCAGCACTGCTGACAGTGCTCCAGGTGAGGTCACAGCAATGCAGAATACAATGGATAATGCTCTCCTCTGAACCCCTGTTTGCACTGTGTTCCACACACCCCAGAGAACAGTTTGTCCTCCTGGATGCCAGGGCACAGCAGTCACACAGTCAAACAATATCTGATATACAACAGGGTCTACCAGAAGCAACACACTTTCCTAAATATGAAGAAGCACAAGAGCAAGCTCCTACAGAATTCATACTTACTAACATTATAGATCTGTTAATAACTCCCTTAAAACTGCATTTAGTGTCTCCTGAAAGAAAAATCCAAGTTTGATAAAGAACTGCAGCAAGGTTGGGCCATACTGCTTCCAGGTAAAATGGCTTCAAATTCCTGCTCAAAACAAAAAGTTTTGGGATTATGCATCCCTCTCACAATCATTTCCCTCCTGGCAGAACTTCCTAAGCCTGTTCTCCCTGAGCCAGTAGCTCACACAACTCCACATCCTCTACACACACATCCTCCTTTACAAACTTTACACTGCATTTCCCTAACAGTGAACTCATCTGTAAGGTTCTGCTCCTTTACTATTACAGATTTACTGCCCACACTCACACAATTTCCATCTCTTGTAGAATCCCTGCAGCACTTTCTTGATGCACGTTGAACCCCTCACTACCATTTCCTGAGTTGGACCACACAGTTAAACTGAGCTGTGTCCACAGGACTACAGCACACACCTTTTCCAGTCCAAGCTACCTTTCCCCTCCACTCTCCTCCCTGCTTTTTCCTTTTTCCTTTGTGTCCCTGGTGTGAAGTTGGTTTGTCCCAGTCATGACTCAGAAACTTAACCAACAGGATGGCAGAGTGGACAAAAAAGTAAGGGCTTTGGGTATAAGACCAACTATCAAGATGACAAACCTTAAAAATCAAGATTAGAACCTCTAAAAGTCTCTACTAATCTAGTTCCCTCCTTTTTTGAGTACCCAACTTTACCTACAGCTGCACGTAATCAGCAGATAATAATAATATTTTGCTGCTGGAAACCTCGGGTTGAAAAACTGTTATTAAACTTTGACTTCAAAATCTTGAAAAAGCTGTAGAAAAACAGAGAATAGAACTAAAATATCCTAATCTTTATTGCAGTATCATAAATACTGTGTCAAGTTTTTGCTGTTCTTTTTCAGTCATTTACCTCAGGTTAACTAATAACATTAGAAATATACTCACACTTTAGATATTATTGAATTTAGAATACCACATGTACTAGTTAAAAATTTGGGGCACTGGCTAGTGTATATAACACCTAAGCCCCCAAACTAAGCATTTTGTTCTTCACTGTTTATTATGCTCTTGTTACCATTTCCAGCTATTTCTAAATATACAATAATTTATACCAAATTGTTTTGTGAAATACAGATGTAGCATAAATTCTATATAACAGAAGCCATATTCAATGCTCACTTTATAATGTAAATACATACTACATCACAGCTATATACATTGTGGAACTCATACACATATGAAACAAAATAATTTAAGTGCAGATCTTCAAGTTCAAAAGTTATGAGAGTAGAGGGCACAAATATATACACACAGATCTGCTAAATCACAAGTATTTCAATTACAGATTAGCATCACATTTCAGCATATTATATTTTTCTCACTTTAACTCTGTTTTCCACGTTGACTTAATTTTTTTTTTATTTGCTTGGTATATTGAACCCTGGCTTGGAATAAATGGATTCAAACAAATACAATTCAGTGCCAGAATTGCCACAGGCACATTTTTTTCTTTCAGTGGTCCTGGGAAGTGGTTTGTTAAGCTATTGTTCTCAATTAAAAACTCATGTGTTTGTTCAGTACAATATGGGTCGCTGCTTTGAGTGAAAGATTCCCTTGACATGGCAAAACCTCTAATTGTAACAAGTCCATGCCAAGTATGTTTAACCAGATGCAGCCCCGGGTTTGATTAGCAGCCACTGGATTCCATGTACAATCAGATAATGATGGTTTTGCTTCTCTGCTGAGCAAACATCCTCAGCTTTTAATCAAATATGTCTGTGTATCTCTAGATGTGTGTACGTATGTGTGTATATATCTAAAAACCTCTACACACACAATTATGAGCAGCACAACTATTTTAAAACTATAGCTCAGCTCAACTAATTTGACCTTTGACTGTTTAATCTTGGAAGGACCTGTGCAATACCAACTGAAAATAAATGGAATAAAATATTTATTTTGGCAGACACCATATAGATATAGTGAAGAGACATGTGGTGCATGGAAATTTTTTACCACACATGTAGACAGCAGAAAAGGCTCTGGAATACATTTTTGTTTTCCCACTTGTGGGATAGCATCTATTGGATAATGATGATATTAGAACTGCAAAGACACGTGCCATTTTGGAACAACATTCCAATACTTCTTAACTATGCCTGAGGGAAGGTGGTGAAGCTTGGTGTTTATTTTATATAAGAGTGGGTATTAGTTAAGTTTGCTAATATGACTTCAAGAATATTTTGGATTCTGCTATTTGTGTTTTTTTTTTTTTACTTGCATGTATTCAGTAAGAGCTTTTAGTGGAAGCTCCTAAAACTAATTTCTATCCCCTTTTTAAAGCCTGGACATTTTTATTTCAGAAATAAATGCAATATTATCTCAAATACCCAAAACAATTAATATGATTTTTCACATAAAGAAATAAATGTCCTTCTGTACACTAAATACACAAACATCTTGAATTTTACCCTGCCCTGCACCAGTTTCTTTTGTTCAAAAGTACAGAAATGAGTTCAAAGAAAAAGGCAAAAGAGAATTAAAAATAATAGTAATGGCCAGTCTAGTCGAAAAGTAAAACAAATTTTAAAAAATCTAAATGAAGGGTGAAGACACTTTTATCTTTCAAGTACTTATCTTCCACAAACACCAACAACACATATTCTGCAGTATTGTTAAAGACATTTCCCTCTACACTAACATATAAAAGCAGATTTATTTATTTCTATATAAACTAGCAGTTACACTGAGAAGAATGTCTGTAGACATAGCTACATGTAGTACATAAAAATAATTAAAGAAACTAAACAAAAAACTACATAACTAGTTAAAAAACAGGCTATTTTTTAATCTGACTTGCTGAAATGAATACATCTCAATTAATCATCATTTCAAGGGCGTTATATGTAAATGTATTGGTGTCCTGGCCTCTGTCATTCCCATTCATAACCAGCTGAGAGGGGTAAGGAGAAGTTACTTCCATGTACTTTCTACCACAGTCTTCAGACCAAGGCTGGTTAAAACAGCACAGAAGACATTTCTAATTTTCCTCATTTAAGCTTTTCCTTTAGCATTTTCACACTGAAAGCCAATGCAATGCACTATTCTAGACCAAAGTTACACTTAAAAGTTTTACAGACATGTAAAGAGTAGCAGAATCTTCTTATCACAGGCTTCACAATGAATTTTCGTCACGTAGATAAGCAGCTGAAAGGTGGTTGAAAACCACTCAAAAGTCAGTACATATATTTTATCTTCTTCAGCTAAACTTCTTTCTTATGTTTACTTAGCAAAGTAGAAGTTTTGGGGGCAGCAAGGAGGAATTGTCCTGCTTTGTACCTACATTACAGCACTTAGTGCTGTGTTACACTCCTCTGTCATGCTCCATCAAAACCCCACAGATATGTATTAATTCCTCCAGCACAGTTTTCTTCATTCACATTTCTGTGTTGAGCACTGTTTCCTCTGTGTGGTCTTAATTTCCTAACACCCTGAAATAAACCATGATGTGAAATAAGTCATCTTATGTTTGATTTAGGGGCTCATCAATTGAAACATGTACAATAGTAGCAAATAAATTATTGCGATTGCAGATTTCACCTGATCCTAAAAGAAACACTCAACTCTTAGGAAAAAAGTGTTCAGAGACAACCTAGGAGAAGAGCAACCCCTCCTCCATGAGGCTGGACAACAGGCCACAGCTGCAAGATAAATTCAATGTCTTCTCTTTGCCGCTGCAACTGGCTGCTTGTAATAGCTTGGTTATTTTTTTACAGTAACCTCAAGTGTTTTTGAAATGTTGCTTTTAACAAAGACCTATTTTATGGGTGTGATACAGATAGGAAAAAGCATTGCAGAACTATACCTGCAAAACAAAAATGAAATTTTCCCATTTTTGGGAGATCAGCTGAAGGAGCACCCTGGGAAATTGGGCAGTTGAACATAAGCTCTCGGATGCAGAGCAGGAGAGCACATACATCCTGACTTCCTGGTTCCCAGCAGTGTACAGCCCCTATGTAAAACTGGGATAACGTGCAAAAATAACCAATTCCCACGGAAGAATAAGAGATATTCCAATACTGCACTCCCTCTAGGGCTCTGCTAATAGTGGAGGAGCTGACACTGCAGAGCAGCTCATCCCCTGGCAAGGCTGGCTGTATCCCTCCAGGACAACTCCTGCAAGGCAGCCCTGGATGCCGGTGGAACCATCAGCAAAGCTGCTGTGCCTGGGAAAGGAAATCGCCTGACACTGTACCCTGAGGATAAAAAAACTTTGGCTTTGTTAAGCCGTGTATGTGTCTGTGTAAGAGAATTCCACAGCCAACAGACCTCCACTGAGAAAGGCCTGCCACCAGATGTTTCAATCCAGGGATTGTTAGTGCACCAGCTGATCCCAATTGCTGGTGGTGGAAGTGGAGGAGCTTTTGGCTTTGTCCTTTGAATTGGGCTGTTGTCTCCCGAGGTGGGGCTGTCATTTTAATAATAGATCATTGTATTTCCCAGCAGGAGGCCCACTGTCATGGTCCCGAGGAGGATGGGGAGAATTAAGCTCCTGTTTAATATTTTGTTGTTATGTCATATCTCACAAATAGCATTGTTTTACTCTATAGTCCATGGAGAGATCTCATGCTTAGGACTTATATGGAAGAAACAGAATTTTCAGATTTGCTTACACAGAAAGTTAGCTTATAAACCTGTGCATGCAAAACATAGAGCATTTAGGAACACTGCCACAGATAGGACATGTTGCAAAAGAAAAAAAAAACGCAGTGTATGTGTGGTCTAATGAATTGAATGAAGATCTGGTAGCCAGGAACAATTTAATTCCTCTGCACTTAGCTCTGCTGTGAGACTAAATACAACATTTCGGCTACAAGGCAGTTCTAACCCCAGGCATCATATCATATATTTCATGGAGTTGAGAAAATCTCATTTATCTAAATGAATGCCAGTGTGGTGAACAGAGATGCATATTTGCATTCTCAACACTCAGGTGTATTTCTGAAGAAATGCACAGGCAGCAAAGTAGGAAATGCACAGCCTGAAGCAGTTTGAAATTAGTGTATTGCCTAATGCTCACACTGAAAAAAGCTCCAGTAAAAAGTTTCACTTACATGAAAAGAAGTACTTTATACCTCCAGTTATTTGTGGAGTAAAAACTGCAGAAGCACTACCTCTCCACCATACCAGGATGCTTCAAGAATATGTGCATTATAGATCATTTATGAACTGTAAAAATACTGCTCTATAAACACGTAGGTGATGTTGCCTCAGATTCAGTGCTGCTCAATTCCCACAGATTGTTATTTTTAAACACAACCTTACCTGCAAAACATGACATTTCCAGGAATTTACAACATTAGCATGTGTTCCATTCTGATATTTTGCCCCTAACCTGCTCACACATATTGACAACTCCAATGCATACTGCAGCTGTCAGGGAACTCGTTTATCATATGAATTTTATGCTGCAATGTTCCTGCTACACTTGGAGCACATAGTGCTCCAAATATTATGTAATTTTCAGGAATCGGGAACTAAGATTCTACTGTAATGAAATCAAAGCTTAAAAAGTATGAATACCCTCACAGCCAAAATGTTTTCAAATATTTGACAGTGATTAAAGCATAACTCGATTTTTTCTTCTATTAAGCATTGATCATCGTTAATTCTATCTTTATATAGATAAATAACTTGTTCCATATTTGTTTAGCATTCCTCATATATCTGTTTTTTAGCACACAAGTCAAAAGACAATAGAATTAAACAAATGTATTATTTACAACACTTAGGAAACACTATTCGTGGATTAAAATAAAGTATAACTTGTCCAAGAGGACTTAATCCATTAAAGACACAGGAAACCAGCTTAATTTGTCAGAATGGCAGCCATTAACTCTGCAAGGTTATGCAAATACAGCAGATGATTGAGAAAGTGCAGGCCATCCCTACTGTGTCAAACATAAACAAACTCTGTATGAAACTGGCAGCTAACATATTTGTTGTGTAGAAAAGGCAGGTAAGGAAACACAAATGCTTTTGTCCTTAAATAGGAATAATTTAAGTAATTCCATAAATGTTGTAAAGTTTGTGAAATTACACAACTACTTTTGCTCCAAATGTTTCTTGCTCTCTGAGGTTCCCTAGAGGGAGCAAAGCTTTAGAATCTCTTGACATTCTATCTGCCTGGAACTGGCATGTCAGCTGGTAATTACAGACCTATAGGAAGTACTTAAGCATAGGCTAAGGATAAATTTAGATAAATGAACAATTTTGCTAATGAGTAATATTCCTGACATAGAAAACCTTGCATTTTAGAAGTATGTGATTTTCTTGACTCCATCAGGTCAATGAGTGCTTTTAAAAGCAGCAATTCCTGAACCTATTAGACAGCAGAAGAGGGTTAAAGGGTCTTTCAGATCACTGACAAATACAAAATGTATGTGTGTGCATGTATGTGTTTTATAGATGTAGACAGGCACAGAAAAATTGAGGAAGATCTTGTAAAACTGAATTAACAAAATCAGAAGGGAATCATACAGGTTTACAAGTCAGTACATCACTGTAATAGCTCCAAATGTGCATCATTGCTCTCTGTTGTTGCAATCTGGATCTTTCATGCTTGGAGGCCCTTTCCCCTAAACATGGATGTGGACAAATTCACAGTCAAAGAACTTGTGAAGGGGCAGAGTATGTCAATTTAGGAAAGTACATGAAAACCTTCGTAAGAGCTCCTGATAAGCATAAACTAGGTCATTAAAAGAAATACAGAAACATATAAGCCCACATGATTAGTCTTCATGAGGCAGAGAAGAAAAGAAGAGAAAGAAGCACCCAAATATGTTTGAACAATAGTGCAACAGTCAGATAACCCAGACACACAGAAGATTACATTGCACAGAAATAAGATCATCATGATCTATTATGTAGCATTAGGGAAAGAGTCAGGCATAAATTTCATTACACTAAACACATGTGCAACCAGTTTTACAATTCTGCGTTTTTGGTTGTTTTGCCTGGAACAATTTTTATTCCAACTTTTCAAAAAAAGCAGTTCACATAACCAGCCACATGATCCCAAATGATGACTACAAATAGCTTTGAGGTAATTGCTATATATTAGGCAGCATATGCAAACAAAAGGTCAAAGAGAAGATAAATTGTGAGAGAGTGCTTGAAGCAAGCTCTAGCTTTCACTGGGCAATTTCAGAAGGAAAACAGAGGGAACAAAGTTGTTTACATCCTCTGGAGTTTTTCAGTGCTAGAAACCCCCTTAGCTAACTTTATCAGTTCCAGTTATCACTACAATTGAACAACCCCTAATGTACCTCTTGACCAGTGACCTCTTCTTTCTACTTATCGATCTCACGTCTTTATTTTTTTTTCAGCTTTTCCACAACTATAGGAAAAAGAATAATTCTAAACCAGAATATCGGTGGATTTTTTTCCTCTGCCTCCTCTACCCTTTTTTCTACTTTCAGCTTCTGGAAAGGGCATTTCCTCCCACCCCAACTGGCAACTTTGTTTTTCTTTCAACATTATTCACCTTACCTTTCAACATGTGCAACTTACAGTTCATGAACTTTTCCATGCTCTCAGGAAAAGACATCCTTGGATCACCTCTGCATAGGTTGGCCCTAGCTGTGCATAACAGTAGAATTTGGTACCCTAATAGCTCAGAATGACCACAGTATCACATGACCTCCTCACAGTGCTGCTCTTAATGGGCTACAACATGAACAAAAATATAAACCATACAAGACAGTCCATCTTCAGCATACAAAAACCATTTATCAAATATATTACTATCTTTTTCATCATTAAAACCCATAAATACATTGTTTACCAAAATAATTCAAGATAAACTCTTCTTTTTATTGATTCATTCCACTACTCTCTCTTCCCCTGCCCCAAGAACTTCATACTTCTGACTATCAACTTTGCTTAAAAGGTAGAAAAAGATACAGAGCTATAGGAAACGCTTCTCTGAAGTTTCACTAATGAGGAAGCAGATCTTAAGGCTCTTGCTGCTATTGGGCTCATTTGTATTTTTTATGAGCTGATGTACCAGTGGGGAGAAAAGAGACAGACTCTCTCCTGGCAGATTAACCAGCCCTCTAAAGGTGCCTGCCATTAATTTCAGTTATTCATCTGCACATCTGTCTCTGCCCAATTGTGTCATGATTATTGCTTCTTGCAGCTCACTTCATTTAACCAGGTGCTTTTCCCCACTGAAATCTGTCAGCCTGTTTTGTTGTATGACAAAATCTAAACTCTAGTTACAAATTAGCCAAAAATCAGATCACTCATTTCCACTAGTGGAAAAAAAAAATCATCTAAAAAAATCATCTCTGATACCAGGAATTTTAAGGTAACAGTTATCAACCATGTTTATTCACCACATGTTATTGACATGATTGCTCCTAACAGCTGGTACCTCTATTATTTTCCTAAGAAAACATGCTTTGCTACCCCCAGACTGTCCCAGCTGTGACTCTGAGGGAGCCAGTCACACTGTCAAAATCTCTGAAGGTCATACAGCCTAAACCTTTCAGAGCATTGGAATTGCACAGACAATTCCCCTACCTTCCAATGGGGGAAAAAACAGCTTGTACTAGATTTGAGACAAATACTTTTTTCTCACTAGAGAGTGTTTCCTCTTGTTTTGCCAAAGCTTTTCCCTCTTATACATCTTAATTAATTAATGTCTTCACCTTCCTTTTCTTGACTTCAACAACTGATTTTGACTGTTAATAACACCTGCCTACAAAGTGTAGTACATTAACATTCCAGAAAGAATATACAAAGCATCACTGTGCGGTTCATTTGAGCTCAGCTCTTGTCCCAGCACTGCTTCCTTAACTTAGGGAGCTACAGTCTTCCAGGCTTTCCACAGACTAGGCAAGCAGGACCCTGGAACCTCCTGTTCTTCCCCTTGAGCCACCAGAAACTCTTGCCTGTACAAACACAGGACTGATACTCTAAATTACCAATGCCTGCTCCTTTTCTGGAGACCCCAACCTGACTGCTTTGTGGTTCAACTGATTCAGAAACAAGTGCTGTAATAGCACTGGGATTAGATCACATTAAATTGTCTCTGCATGCATTTACATTGTTTAGTGTACATTCTACATAGAAGAATTTATGGCCTTTCTCATCCACAAAACATGCTCCAACCACAATGGTCGGTGTCAAAACAATCACTTGGTACAGAAATCAGTTCATTCCTTCGTGAGGCAAGACATCTGCTCTCAACATGAATCTTTTACCTGGTGGTCAATTAATCTGCCACTGTTCTTAGCAGTCTGAGTTTTAGTCACCTCAAGGAATAGAAATGAAAATTATTTTCTTCCTCTCATAGTCTTACCGGATTTGCCACAATACAGAGTCTTCCAAATCAGGCTATTTTCCTTACACTTTCTTTAAAGCAACTCCCTGCTTGCTTTATGATAACAGAATAACATAGAAAAAACCACAATCACTGCTAGATTTTGCCTGTGAATTACCATGTAACTAGCCTTTCAATGTGTTTTTCAATATATTTTTGTAATACCTAATAACTATTTAGCAAAATTTGATTATTTGCACAGACTTAGATTGAGGTGTCCTAGGTGGAACAGGCACACTGCAAGGCTCTAACCATTAGCAGATTCCCACAAATCCTACCACACCACATCTCTTCTGTGCCACAGCAAAAGGAGCCACTTTATTCTGAGCAAGAGGTAAAACTGTCAGTCTGCCCAGGTGCACTGGATCACTCATGGCTGACTTGCACAGGATCAAAGAAAATAAGCCACCACAGGTACACTTATACTATCTTAAAACCCAGCTACTCTTCAAAAATACAGGGTAGGAAAAAAGCTGTTTCTTATAGAAGTCAGCCTGCCTATCACCTGTGTCTGGGGTTTTTACATGCCTTTCCAGAGAGCAGGGTAGACAACTTTTATAATCAAATTTCAGTCAAGGATGCACACATACAGTCACCACTATTTAAAAGAAGCTAAAAATTTTGTGGGTCAGTGAACACTTCTAGAAGCAAACTCTTCTTACACAACTTATAGAAGGCAAACTCAAAGATAACTGCAGATCAGCTGAGACAAATTTCATGTCTTATTTTAGTGAACATTAATTTAATGTTGAAGGTCTCAACAGATCCACTGTAACAGGATGTTAATATCAGCATCCCGTTTAGAAAATATTTTTCTCCTCCTAGTGTCTCTACTTGATTCAATCATCATTACTGTGAACTCTCCTTTTACAGGGATGTTCTTTATATGTTTTCAATAAAATTACATGCCTTTTATGTAAGTTTAATGTTCAGTTGCAGCAGTATTACTGACTTTTCTTCTAAGAGAAATATTTGTTTCTTTCACCTTTTCATTAGCTCCACACAGTTCTTGGTGGTTTGTGAATTAAAGCTGTTTTAATGAAAACTGCTTTAATCTCTCTAAGGTTTTATAAGTTCTTCACACATTTGAAAACACAGACTGGCAATATATGTCCATTAAACATGTCAAGAGTAGTTTTGTTTGGTCAGAAAATGAACCCCATCACTCTTGTTATTCTAGATTTCTGAAAATGCAGTGGAGGGACTGCCTAAAATAAAATGTGAGCTTGTGAAATGATTACTTCCTTTAGCTGAGTTTATTAACCCTTTCTTTAGAGTTACAAATCATTCTTTAAGTTAATAAAGTTTTAGAATTGTTCAGCACTTTTGAAAAAATTATTCTCAGAGTGTTTGATATTGGTACCTTCCTGTCTGCTTTGACTTTCCACAGCACCACTGAACCATTTGAGAGGCAATGAAATAATCAACATTTATTTAGATTGGTAAAATTCTACCCTCCACTCCACGTGCATTTTATGATGGGTTCCTTAGATGCCCACATCAAGGATTATGAAAGACATTATGCACACTTTCCCAAAAAAATGCCAAAATGCTGCATGTTCTCCATCAGACTCCTGAGCAACTCAGAAATAGCTAAAAATATGCCTAAATTTTTATCTTCAGACCTTCCTTCCTCAGAGGAATTACCACTGTGAAAAAAACAACTTGAATTCTACTTACATTTCGAAAAACAGCCTTCCCCAAACAAAATGAACAACAAAAAAGCCCAGTTCCCCAGGGCTGTACTTCTGTAGCAGGAGGAATCGGCATGTATTACTTTACAGCCATAGGTTCTGTCTGCTTAGCCCTTTAGTATATAAAGTCACTTCATCAACCCAATTATTTCTTTTTTTTCCCCCTGTTTTTCCCCCAGAGTAACTCCAAACTACTTTAAAACACCTTCATTAGAGAAATGATTCAACAAGCACTGCTGCAAACCATGGAAATGTAAAAGCTGTTAAAAATGTATTAAATGCTGTCCATGCCACAAGGGTACCAGTGTAAAATGACCTTAAGTTTAAAGGCTCCCTATGAAGGCAGAACAGTATCTGCTCTGCTTCTCCTAATGAATAACAAATGGGCCTTCACAATTCATTTAGCTCAGTACAAGCTGCCATTACAACCCATTCTGTTTTTTTAACTTTGTGGTAATGTATCATCTTGCCTGACTCTGTCATCTTCTTGAGGGTCACCAAAGGTATGTAACTCCACTCTCAATAATGAAAAAAAGGAGGAAGGAAAAAGAGATATGACAAATTTTGACAAAGCACCAACCAGTCCATTCTGATATACAGTATCACACCGTGAGGCTCATACTGACTATGCGAAAATACTTCCTGAACAGCAAAGAAAGTCAGAAAATCACTGAAGTCTTCAAACAGATTCTGTTTTTCAATTAATAACTAAAATAAAACAATATCTGGGAAATAATTCTTTGGCCTTCTGTTTACTTCCTCTTGATTTTTATTATGCCCTAAAATATAATCTGAATCTGAGCATTTAAGAAGGAAATAAAAGGCAACGAATATTTACCTTATTTCACAGATATTTAGAAACACGCACTATGTTGCTATGGACAATTAGCCTTTTATCCAATTTTAGCTGGTAGTTTAACTTGCTCACCCTAAGGTTTTAATTATCCCCTCAGTCTGCATGCTCAGGCCTCAACTCATGCAGCTGGAAATCTGCCTCAGTGATGTTATAACCTTGTTAATGTAACAAAAGAGGAGTTTACTTAAAACTGTACTGACTGTGGACTTAAGCCAAATTTACTTGAAAGAGGAAAGAGACTGTCAAAAATCCTACAATAAACACAGAAATGCAGTTCTTTCATAACCTTCACCTTAATTCATATAGACAAGCAATTTACATGTAAGTGGATTCATATGGCCTGTGAGGGGCCTCCTCTCTGGAGCTGGACTATTCTCCATACCCTGCCCTTCTCTCAAACAAAAAAAGCTCCAACAGCTCACTTTACAAAAATGGCAGAGTATCTGCAATCTTTTTTAATCACAATAAAACATAATTAGGATAAACATTTATAAAGCTAGTCAGTATCAATAAAGGCGGCGTAATTTCACAAAGCAAATTTCACCTAAATTCAGCTAGTCCTTCATCAAATACATATTTAAATTCAATAAAGGTTTTATTTGAAAAGTGGAAACTTGTACTAATGAGGTAATAGTTACATTAACCTTAAGTGGAATTCGCTTGTCAGATACTGATATCCCCTATTCATTTAGTTGCTAAATTACAGGAGGTATTTCCTAAAGTCATCTGTTAATTAGATTCATTTTTAGACTAGAAACTACCAAAAACCTACATTAGACTAAACAAAACATTACAGTATTGAAGTGTTGAAGGGAGATTATTCTGAGAGAAAAAATTATAAATTCTATTTCTTAATAGAATTGCGAGAATCCTGTAGGTAGATTTCCTTCCTGATTGGATCCTTGTAGTACTTTTATAAGAGAGCAGTGGGTACCTGGGTGGGATGAATAGACACAAGAACCAGGAACACTGGTTTCATTTCAGCAGTCTTCTGTCAGTTTTAGACAAAATAATCCAGGTGGGCACAGAGAGTAATGGCATCCAAAACAGAACTGGAAAGCAGTCAAGTTTGTTTCATGCCTGCTGCAAGTTTAAACACTTTTCATTAGGTGAAAAGCCTTTTCTTTTAAGCTCATGAATGTCAGAGCATTTTCCACTCTGCTAAGAGGGTATCAGGTTGCTGGATGTTAGGTGGTGATCTACCCTGCTTCTTGGGCTCCTACTCTTTAGGTGTGACGTAATAATCCCTGCTTTTTGCTACTGAATTTCACACTAGTCCCAACACCACTCCTGCTCTAAACCTCGTAGACATCAATTGCTCTTGTTTACTGACCACACAGGAAACTTCTCAAGGTAGTCATGCAAGAGCTGGATGAAGCTGTCCAGCTCATAAAAAAATATTCACTAGTTAACAAAATGACATAATTCAGTATTTTGGGGCTTTTAGAGTGGGGGTAAATGCTCCTTTTAGTTTAAAAGCTCTGCCTATCAACTGCACTTAACCAGCCTCTGGGACACAGCTGGCCACAACATGCAGAGAGGTGATCACAACCACCACAAAGTCCCCTCACACAAAAAAAACCCTTCCTTTGGCATTTTCTACTCAGTACCTATCTTTGTTCCCTAACCATAATAAAGGCAAGGAGGTTGGAAACCAAAAGAACAAAGCAGCACATTTAATGACTCTCTCTGTTAGATCTATCTACATTTCACTCTCCCACTCAGAAGATGAGAATCCATCCATAGGTTTGAAACTAAGCAAGAAGTTTGTTGGCAAGCAGAGAAGAACAATCCATCATAAGTAGAATGATTTTAGCAATATGGTCATCATCAGAGTCCTGTGTGGCCTAATTTTGGTTCAGAGCTGAATGTAACAATGATAAACTACGTTTGAGGTAGGAGAGGTTAGAAACTGGGAAGAGTTTAACCACAAAAAAGTATTTTACATTTCTAATCTAAGCCAGTAAATCACTGTTTCCCCTTCAGTATCTGCACATCTACAAAACTGAAACTGGATGGGTTTTGAGAAAATCATTATTAAATATGAGGGAAAAAATATCTATCAAACCTTTCACTTGCATCCCCCAATAAAACTTTTAGTACTAAAATGTAACACAATAAGCATAGTAGTCCTACTAAAATTATGCAAGCTCCTCTACAAAAGTAACACTTCTATTTACCAACAACCATAAAATCTTTCACTAAAGATATTCTGTGTAAATTTGTACTGTCACCCAGCTTTTGTTTCACCTTGAAGAGTTTGTCTATTCAGCTGAAGTCACTTTACCCTAAGGAAGCAAGCCAAGGTGCCTTTTAAGGTGATGTTTATGCTGAACAAAGCTTGAGTATAGAATTTAGCAGAGACTTATATAATGTACTTTCTTGAACAGGGGTTTTCTTTGCTGAGATACCTTGATACACTGCACAACAGCGTGGACTTAGCCAGCTTTGTTCACAATCAGAGAAAATTGAGATGAGCTCATCCTGATTTCCACTGTCATCACGTAATTCATGATCTGTTCGTCTCTGCTAAGCAGCAACACAGCATTGAAAGGAGAGATGCTGTTCCTTGAAAAGGCTTTGGCACATCTTTGTGTGCTATGTCATATTTTACCAATTGTATTTGAAGAATTCTCTTTTTGCTGCAACGTTTCCGTATTCACATTGTTCAGATAGTGTTGACAGTCGTAACGTCGTGCATGCTTTTATTATTATCTTGTTTATTATAGTTGTGATGGATGGGGACCCATTATACCTGGCACTGTATTAATAAAGGGGATGCATCAGTCTTGTCAGGGGCACAATCAGTAACCTAGACACGGCTCAGTGGGAGAGCACAAACACCACCACCACAAGTGTCTCCTCCTCCAAAAGGCAAATTTTTTTACTCATTTCAAGATAGAGGTACAGACCTCTAGGAGGATAAATTTTTACAGGCATCACTATATATGTTAAATAAAAGAGTAAATGTTACTTATGGCCTTGCAGAAGGGCTGCCCTGTGAGCTCACACCTTACAAAGCACAAGAGAAGGCACATTAGAGAACCATCAGTGAACCGCCTTGGACAAGAGAGCACAAAACTTCAAGCACACCTTGCACCTTACTACACGAGAGAACACAACCAGAGGGAACTAAGGAATGGGAATTTAGATGTGTTTTTCCACAGCACAGAGAGAAGTACTTGTTGTGCTGGGGGCATGGGGAGGACTAAGGAAGCACAGGAAGAAAGTAGCAGTGGATTTACTTCGCAGCACCTTAGGAGTAATGGGAAGGCAGAGAAAGCTAACCAAACCTTTTCCTTCTGCTCCTAAGAAAAGTGCTCCTATTTGATTCTTCTGACTCTGTTCTCTCCTGACCTTATAAGACCTTTTGGTTCTAACAGAAAACATGCATTTCTAAGTACATTTTATATTTTGTATTTTTATACAATATTAAAGAATAATCCACCAGTTTAGTTTAAATGATCCAAAATTTTAAAATTTCTTTGGTTCTCCATCTTCAAAGATCTGAGTTTACATTAAGTTCAGCATTATCCCACTGGGGACACCTTCAGCTCATAATTCCTATCATTGAATCGCATGGCCTGCGTTTCAAGTATGCAAGATTTGCCACTTGAAAAAGAGGGGAAAAAAAAAAAACCAAAACCCTGACCCATCATATTTTGAGATTTAAAATGCAGAAACATCTGCTGGAATCATATGGAGCTGGCTGAGGTTAGGAACATGGGAGCCTGCAGTTGATCAGCGCTGCCCTAGGTGTCACGGAGGCCAATGGGAATTACACTAAGAGGGTTTCAGTAGACAAGGGTGTAATTCAGTCAGCTTTAAAAAATCCATGAAACAGAAGCCTAACTTTTTCTTTTTTTTTTTTTTTACTTTCAGCCTCCTACTCCTTCCTTTCTGACTTTCAAGCCATTTGCTCTTTTGAGTGTACTATCAGAGGTGGAGGCCTCTACATTCCCATGCTGGCTGAACTTCCAAACAAATGCCATCCTATCTAATAATTTTTATCATAATTAATTTTTTTTATCTAAGAAAAGCATTTTAAAGGTAAGTTTAAAACATATGTACAGCTTTGTCAAGATCACTAATTGCAGGGTATCATCTTTTCTATTCCTTATATTTTCTAACATTGCAAATAAAGAAGTTGAGCAATCAAGAAGTGTTTAATACTTAGTAGACAGTATATTCACTTTTTCTTCTTTATCTAGAAGATTGCTAAGCTGCTCAGTAATTTAAATTCAGATAAAAATAACAAGCTTCCTTAGAATATTTTAACCCCTAACATACATAAACATAAAAAAAAACAGAAAAGCATTTTAATTTAGAGATATTGATTTAAAAGGAAAAAGGGAATAATTGGAGACTTAAAGGTAATGATTTTCAACTGCAATTGTTTCTTCAAATTTTCATTCACATTACAGAAGGCTAGAATGCTCTGCATCTCCACATCCTTCAAGCAGTTTGAAACACCTGTAAACCTGAAATACTGTTAATCCTGCCTGTCTTCTAAGTGGTTAAATCACTAGAGAATGTCATGTAACTGTCATATCTCACTTACAACCTGCACTTTAAACCAATCATTTTGTCACTTACATCATCTTGTAAATCCACTTATACACTATAGGGCAAGAGAAGACACAAAAGGCCATTCAAAGTGTGGCCATTGATCTTTCCACATTCTATTAGTGGACTTAATATAACCGTTTTAAAAAAAAAAAATTAAAAAGGGGTTAGAAATCATCACTGTGTGTGTTTCAGTGCAAGCGAGCAATGTGGGAGGAAAGAGCTGATACCGCAGAGAGAAAATAAATTTTAGGAACACAGGTCAAGAACAACAACCGAAGAGTATAAAGAAGTCCATAAAGAGCCAGCTCTTGTCTATGAATTTGTCTAACCCCTTTTGGAATCAGCTGATGTCTCTGTGGAAGTAAGTTCCTTTAGGTCCAACAAACCACTCCACAAAGCAGAACTTCTCCCCTTCAAATCCATCACTGATTAACTTCAGCAGGTGCCTGATACGCCTCATGCTGGAAGATCTGGCTAAACTCTACATTGTGTTCATGCCTTCCTTTCTGATTCTTCAAAATTCAAATACATTCCCCCTGCATTACCCTCCCCAGACTTAGAAGCCTTTAAGTATCTCCATCATAAAGCAGCTGCAGGATCCCCTTGATCTCTCTACCATTCAGGTCCTGGGGAAAGCACTAAACCCCTGAAAAGTATTGTAGAATTTCCAACATAAAATGTTTTCTGGAGCACTGACTGTTATTTTTCTATTGAGGCAAGGTACCAGAATGGGTTAAGAACAGTGCCAACAAAACTGGAAAGCAAAGTGCACTCCTGGGATATAGATTAGGAATGACCACCAAGTTCTCTTTCTGCCTGGCAGCTACCTCAAATCATGTGGATCAAAGGAGCCTGAAAGATCACTTGCACAACTAGAGACAAAATCCTTATGAAATGAAGAAAACAAGCCAGACTTGTTTTCTAGCTCAGAAAAGTATGCTGAATTATTATAACCACAATATGCACTGTCTGGAATATGTCTGAACTCCTGGTTTGCCTTCAGACAATGCCTCTGTGACATAAGCACTACTACCTTCCCATAACAGAGAGACAGAGACATAACATTGTCTCCCTGGAAACACTTAAAAAAGGTTGCTACTGCCCTCTCCCACTGTCTAAAGGGGACAAGAAACAATGGGAGAGGATCCAACTCCCTTTACTTGGAAATTGATGTAAAAGTAGGCAAAACACAGCCTCTCATGCCACAGTTTGTAGACATCCTAAACTGACCCTACTAACCTTCAATAGCAGTGACAACCTATTTTGAAAGTAAATTGTACCTTAAAAAGACAAAATTAAGAAAAAAGAATTTGTTTCCCATGCTGATGAAATTTCAAACATTATTAATCTAATAGACTGAAATCAAAGTACACTATCCTTTAATCTGCACATAGGAACATAAGTAGGAACTTCGTGACACTCAGATGACTTTAAGAGAAGCACTCAAAGTTAACAGCTCACTCATTCTATTCTCACAGAGAGAAATATTTTATTGCTTAGAGCCCCTTCATTGTTTACAAAAGAAAAACATCTTTTCATTTTAGTTAAGAAAGCTTCTGTTCCAGAGAACAAAGGCTTCATTTGGCCTTCTCTAATCTTTATGGTGTTTGCAAGTTGGTGTCAAAAATGTTAGTCAAGGCATGCTGTGTTACAGGTCTGTGGGGCAAAAACAGTCACAAGAGACTTTCCACCCAAGTTAGGAGACCACATTACCATTCTAACTACTACTTCCTATGGAAGTCACAGTTGTATCAACATCCTGCTGTTTTGTTTGTATTTAACTTGGGATATGACTCTCTACACTCTCAGCGTGAATCCTGCAATTAAATTGAAGCAGTCCACAGGTTACCAAAAAACAGCCTAGTGTTCTGCATTTGAAATGGTACAATTTTTGAGACAATCAGCTTGCTATCTGAACATCTTTATAGTATACATTACCACAGCTGAAACAAGTTAAAATAATCTTTCTAATAAAATTATAAAAGAAAGGTAAACTTCTTACTGCAAATTAGTTTTTCTTTACAGCTATTTATACACTTTACAGGTATTTATACACATTCTGTTATCTAACCTATTGAGTAAAAACATGTTAAACAATTCTCATTGGAGAAATTACCATAGATATCCTTCTACAAATATAAGCTGAAATACAGCTGGAAAAGTAGGGGGAAAAAATATTTTAATAAAATTATAATTAAAATAAAATTAATTATAAAATTAATAAAATAATATTTTATTAATAATATAGGAAATCTGACCCTTGTTGTGTTTGCTTAAACTTCAAAGAGACTCATTTAATGTCACATATCCACTACTGCTCATTCAGCCTAGAACTATTCCCAAGGTGGGTACTGGCTGTTTTTAGAATATACCAGCATTTAAAAAGAAGCATAAACTAAGCAAATTTGCCCACACCTTTTAGTGCAACACCTCAGGTTCCAGCATAGGGAAGAAAACTGATTATCTCCCTGCTTTCCTTTTGGAAAACCTGGGTGCAGGGGAAAGCTCTGTCTGGCTGTAGCACAGAAAGCAGGCAGCTCTGTAGGGAAGCCATTGTTTAAAGTGGTTTTAAGAAGTGAGTTCCACACATTTCAAAGAGCAGTTCCAACCCTAAATCACTTTGCCAGTTTCTCATACCTTGCTATATTCCTTTTCTCGTCCTTCATGCTGTATGGACTAACCAAAAAAAAAATAAAAAAAAGAAACTAACTTCATGACCACATGCAAGTAGAGTCCCTGCAATTTCATCAGGGATTTCCCTGTCAATGAGTGTCATTCCCCTGGCCTGTGCTTGCCCTGAACAGGTGAACTGCATATATAATTACTCTGAAGCATTCCAGATGCACTGAATTTGCTACTCACACAGATTTCAGAAGTACTTTTCACTACTGCTGTACCCACAGCACTGAGGAAGAAGCCACTCTTCTGTGGGTGTCAGAACCTCTTAGGATCCAGCAATTAGGACATAAATAAAGGCAAACATGTTCAGTTCCCTCCCCAGGTGTCAGGTTCAGAACGTGATGGATGGAAATAGTAATTGGATAATGTAAAGCAGGGACATGAGCTGATCTGTCCAGGTGCTGGAAACACATCTAGATGGATTCTCTGGACATCCAATGGCTCTTGTCAGAGCTGAAGCTCCTGCTGAGCTGCTACACAGATGTCAAATCCTCAACTTCTACTCCAGTAAAATTTATAGATGGAAAAAAGAGGTATGTCTGCAGAAAATCAGATGAATGGTAAACTTCCTTATACTTCGCCACTAGTACCTCATCAAGCACTCTGACTTCTGTACAAATTCTGACACTTGAGTTTTACATTTTACACAGTCCTTCCCTTAGGCTGTGACCCCTGACTTCCAGAATCCATTGAAAGACCCTCTTCACCCCTGCAATCTCCTGAAACGCCCACTTGAAGCCGTTTGCTTTTCCATGCCTGGAGCTCTTACTCTACAAGGCAGGAGGGCACCGGTCAGACCTGGTGCCAGACAAGGGACAAAGCACATCCTCCTCCCAACAGGACAGGCTTCCTCCTCACCCTGGGGAGCTGCTCCTGCTCGAACCATGCTCCTGCACCCAAGACTGGCATCTAGTGGCAAATCCAAGTGTCCTCTCCTTCCCTGGCAGAGCAGCTGAGCCACTGAGCAGCAGGCAAAGTGTGTTCAGCACACAGTGGCAGCTGCTGGGACTCAATGCTTGGTGGAAAAAACATTTTATCCCCTTCTTCCCACAACTATTTCATCCTTGACTATACAGAGGTGCTGTTAAATGAATAAATCCACTGAAAAACACAGATAAGCAATATCCTTTTATTACGGCCAGTGAAAAAAATGGTGACCATATTTAAACAAAGGAAGGGATGTTTAATTTTATACTGTCACTGTGAGAAAGCTTACTGCAAAATCTAATTTAAAATACATTTTTGGACGGCACAGTAATGTTCTATTTTTGTTACTGAATAAAATAACTAGTAGCTGGGTTTTTCTTAGGAGATCTTTAATGCTTCATTACTAACCATCTGATTTATTTCACGCAAGGGAAAATATATTTCCTTCTAGAAATTTGTAGTGAATTTCAGGGCAAAGTCAATTCCCACAAAACTGGTTTAGCAGTACCCACAGGTGATGGCATGAACTCTATTAAGGGCAAGGAAATTGCCTTTCAAACTCTTGGCAAGAATTCTGAAAGCTTGAGAGCATTGAGTATGCTGAGTTAACAGAGGAAACACTCAGTAATTAACAACTAAATCTCAAAAATTAAAACTTGTCAGATCTTCAGGTCAAAACATGAAGTTTGGTCTTTTGGGGAATTAATCACATGGCCGCTCACTAAGTGCAGTCTTTGTCACATGTAACTAAGTCACTGAAAGATCATCAAATTAATGCAAAACCACAATGAAATATTTTCTAACCTTGTATTTAAACAATAAATAGAGTAAACATCACAGAAAGTTAACTTAATGATTTTCACCCAGGAAAACACTAAATTTGGATAACAAAGTTAGGGGGAAGCTTGAGTGTTGGAGTTTTGTGCTTTCTTTTTAACTTTAGAGGTTGCAGTTGAGGATAAAATGCATATAGTTTAAAACTTGAACTTACAAAAAGAGTGACAATCATTTTTATATCTTTTCCACCACATGCCATTAGACTTTCCTTTATGACTTTTGGCTCTCCAGGTCAAACTTTATATCTTCCAAAGGGAAAATAATTTCAACCATTTCTGAAAAGATGATCTGTCCCATGGAGCAAAACCCACTTTCCATGAGGGCAGGCATTTATTTCACATACATATATATATATAAGGCAATTTTAACATTAAATAAATACTCATTTATCTATCTATACAGCTACCTAATTTTGTTACAAGCAGGTTTATGAGTTTTGGAAGGAACCACCACATAGGAAAGGAGATCAGTATGAAAGCATTGTGGTCATGAACGTATGCTCCACAAATATGGCATTTCTGAAACATCTGACAACCCTCCACCACATCACAGCGCTCAAACTTCTCCTGCCCTCAAGCTCTTCATGTTACAAAATGAATAAGCTTTTCTAGGCAAGCCTTGTGAAGTTCTCAGGAGGTTGTGCTCCTACTTGTGGACTCTCAGAAAACAAAAACAATGTCTGGAAAAAGCAGTCTTAGGATATATTTCTAACTACCATATTTAAAGTTCAGGCCAAGTGAAATATTTCTATGGATGATAAATACATTTAAAAAAAAGAAAACATTACCATGGCTTTTGTCACACTATGAAATAGAGATTTTTTGAAGTATCACTTACTAAATATAAAAAGTGCATTGATTTTTGTTTTATGCTCAAAGATAGAGCACAAAGCAACAAGACAATTAGACAAAATGATGGATGTGAACACATGCTGCATTTTACTGTTAACATGTATGCATAACTTCCATTAATGTCAGTATGAGTTATGTGTGCACTGCTAAAATATGACCATAACAAAAATATTTCCTCCAGAACTAATATAGTAATATTTTTAATAGACATTTCAAAAAAAAAAAATCAGAAATTAACATGCAAAGGCAACTCCTTCTTTAAACTTACACTTTCAAATTCTTTAAAATAAACCTTATTTTTTCACAAATTGGCATCAAGTTAAAAAAGAGTTGATTTTATCAAACTACCTTCCATTTAATGGGTACTTATCTTGTTTCTAGTTCAAAAAGACCAATCAGATATGAAGAAGACTAGGCTGCTATCCATTTTTATTCTAAACTTCCATAAATAACTGAATTTATATGGGAACAAAAATGACAATTGAAGAAGTTACCTAAAACTGAAAACTGATTGTGGCCAGTAAATTAAGATGGATCTTGACAATGACAGCCAGATGGGCCTAGAATGCAGAGTTATGGCTGGAACTTGAACATAACATAAGCAAAGGAAATCATCATGAATGTTCTTAAACACACACTTCATGCCTATTTAACTGTAAACTCATAGCCAAAAACTGTAATCACGGGATATTGAATTTTATAAGTGATAAATAGAAATTATGGTCAATGCTTCCAAATAATGTGACCTTAAAAAAACTAGGATCTTTGCTACTGAGTCTTTCACCTCTAATACCACTCACCCAGCCCTTCAATCATAAAATATAATAGCTTTTGTCAAAACGAGTTCTACATTTTGTCAAAATGAGTTCTGAGTTTTGCCAACCTCGTTTTCCAGATTGTTCTGTGAGGTTTTGTGTACCAAATTTTAAAAGTCACATTAACAGAATTAGAGATTTTTCCTCTATTTTGTTCAGCAATTTTTAAATATGATTTTTTAAAGAAATTATTTGATGATAAGGGGGAAAAAAAAAAGGCACTTGAGGAAACAGACCAAAGCACTATATAGAAAATAGACGACTGGCACTGAGCATCTGAGTTATGATGGGACAATTAATATGTACATATAATGAAAAATTTATTAAAAACTTTAAAAATTTATCTATTATAGGATACAAGGTCACATAGTATTGTAATTCATATGTGATTCCATTTTTCTGTATGGATATAAACCTCAATAAAGTCAAAACCAGAAACTCTTTAGATATCCCTGGAAACATCTGTGCTTCCACTACAGAATTTCTGCACCTGTATTAGCCTGGCAGACATTCTTAAAACCCACTTTTTAAGAACCCTGCTAAGTATATGACTCCATTTCCACTTTGTCTTATTTACTATAACATTACAAAAAACTTTTTTTCTGATTATTTCTCTTCCTTTAAAATGCAAGGATAACTGTAACAATTGACCTGAAGTTAAATATGGCTTCCTCCCTCAAAAAAACTGTTTCAAAATTACAACTGTGAATTTTCTTTGTTGAATGTTAACTACACAATCATCAGCCTAGCCAAGTCATAGCAGGTTCACCCTTTTTGCCAAGTTTAAAGATCATATCAGAGCTTGAATGCTCCATAATTATAGATACTTACTTTCCTTTGTGTGGAGGAAGTTAGATTTAAATTATATGTCTCTTTTCCTTTTTCATTCTGAACACATATACACAGTGATAAAGTGCATGCAAAACCTTCTTTGTTAGTTTGGGGGTGTTTTTAACCAATTCAAAGCAATAGGCTTTGCACCATCAATAGAAAGTTAATAACTCTCTTTCCTTGAATGTGACACTGGCAGAGATTCCAGCATTGCATTCCCACTGAGAGATGGGGCTCTAGATTTTCAGTTTCTCATACAAGTTATACAGTGCTGATATTTTTAACTGCATGTAACAAAGGACAACTTAAAAAAATGTTGAGTACTTCTAAAATGAAGACTTTTGCACTTCTGTGCTTTTAAAGGAATTTAAGTGTCTTAAAATTATTCAAAGTCCCTAGATTCAGACTTAAATATATGCAGAGAAAATACAAAAATAGCACCAAAAGAAACCCCCCAAAACCTTCTCCCATGGCAAATAGTTTATTCTTTTAGGTTTTTTTTTCCTAGATATTAGAGAAATCAAGGTACTTACTTCATTTCTAGAATTTCTTCAAGCTGTTTCCTTCGCTCTATTCTCAGGTTAGCCAGATGTGCTTCTTTCTCAGCCAAGGACTGCTGTGTTGAGGCAAGACGGGCTTTGGTAGAATCTAATTCTTGTCTAGTCTTTTCCAGTGCATTCATCAGCTCTTCTACCTAAGAGAGAGGACATTTTCAACTCCATATTCTTTACAACAAGAAAATATTAAATCCATATCAATACAGGAGGGAAAAACACACTAAAGGGATTATTTCTCGTAAATGGCTGTTCAAATCTCTTCCTATCATAACAGTTACAAAAACTAATAGTGGTGTCTTAAAACCAAAAACCCTCAAAGTTTCCATGAATCCATTAGTAACAAACAATATTTATACAAAATAGAACTAACACAGATCACCAGAAACCTATTTAACCTGGGCCTCTGCCACATACAGGTACAATTTATAAATATGTCCTGCACCATCTGCATCATTTAAATTCAGGATGGTGGTAACTCATCATAGAAGTAATTTCAGAAATTTTAAATGCAGCTATAGATGCATGTTTTAATATCAAAGTGTTAATGAAAACCCAACATTTTTCATTTTAAAAATGCACACCTCTGCAAAACAGGGTGCCCAGGGAAACTGTAAACTCTCCAGTCTTGGAGTATTCTAAGATTTTGATTGAATGAAGCCTGGAGAATCCAATCCAACTTTGAAGGTATTCCTGCTTTGACTAGGGGTTTATAATGCATTGCCTGTAGTCGTCCCTTCTAATCAAATTCTTCTACCATCCTGAACTTTAAAAGTCTGTAACTGCTCTAATAACAATCAAGTTATTTTCCTCCTGATAACTGTGAGAAGCTCTGAAGCACAAAGTGTAGGAAAGTTTTGGTGATCTCATTCTTTCCTTAGCATGGAGAAATGTCATGTAGAAGTTTAAAAAACACACTAAAGACTGGAGACTGTACAATGACACCTGTCTGGCAGCAGAAGCTTTACTTGTGGGGTGAATCATTTTCCATTAATGGCCTCCAGTAACCAGCATGCCAGTGGGATTTCCCCCTCTTCAAATGATACAGGTTACATAAAGTGAAATAGATTTTTTTTTTAAGTGAGACATAATGATTTGAATAATGAATGTCCTATTTCCTGTATGTTCTTTCTCACCTGTCCAAATATTATTATTTTATAAACTAGAAAACACTTCAGAAAGAACTTATGAAATGAAATGAAATAAAATAAAATAAAATGGGAAAGAGGATATATTCCATTCATTCATGTTATGCACAGCATTGAAAAGATTCAATTTTGCTGTGAATTGAAAAGTCTGACCAAATTCCACAGTGCTCATACCATCAGTGTGGCTACTTCTCCCAAGCTCATGCTTAACTGTTGTTCTCTAAAGCCTCCTAGCAGGCAATCAGTGCTTATAAGCCACATTTTTGTTTCAATTCCAACATACACGGGCTTCTATATAAAAAGTTCAATAAATGATACAAATAAAGAATAGAGTTGTCATGAATTATAATAAGGACTCACAGCCTGTTTGCCAATGATACACTGATTACTTGCTCCTTCCACACCATCTGTACAAACACTCTCCTCAGTTAAATGAAACTCTGGAACGTGTCTGATACCCTGCAGTGCATAAGAAGCTGTACTCTGTGAATCCAGATCCAAATTACCAACAGTATTGAAACTACTGATGTTCAACCTTCCACTCAGAAAGGAAAAGCAGTGTAAGGGTGGTATCCATGAAACAGCAAGGAGTGCAACTCATGAGTCCCTGCAGATGCAAGACTCCACTGAAGAAACCATGAAGAAAGATGATGACTGGAGATACCTTTGTAAAATGACTGTCTAGTGAACGTTCTTGGTAGAAGCAGCAAAGAGAACATGTACTTGAGGGAAATAAAGAAATACAAAAGCTGGATTTGCACTTAAATCCCATGAAAAAAAGAATTAACAGGCCAGAAGGAAAGAGTCAGATCGTATTTCTTTAAAAAGAGATTCAATTTCTAATATAACACCAAGTACTTCATCTTCTGCTTTAGTGCAAAAACATAAACCCATTTTGTCTCCAAAAATGACAAGACTCAACTACTAAAACATATGATATTTCTGTTTTCTGGGTTATTTCTTAGGCTTTTCCTTGTACCTTTTAAAAACTGCATCTAGTTTCTGTGGAGCATCCATTTAATTACAAGCAACATAGCTTAATGGAAACTGTAGTAAGGATCAGAACCGAAAAGTCATTAATTCATGCAGACTCCAGCTTTGAGACAGTATCTTTAAACACCAAGACACTCCCCACCTGCAGATTTGTTGGGCAAATGAGAACGTAAAAAAGTAGAATTCTTGCACTTCTGTATTTTTAGTATCATTGTGCTCCCTTTCCATGTTTTCAATTTGGTATCCAACCTGAAGACGGACTGAATCCTCACCCAAGTTCATATCACATATATCACCTAATTTACATTTCAAAACATTTAAGACAATTAAAGACTTGTGGAAAACAAAGCTGTGGATTTGTTAATGTCTATTCACAACATACTCTTACATTACCAGACAAAAGAGATCAAAGTTTAAAGGAGAAGGGGAAAAAACTTTCAAAACTTAAATATGAAAACTTTTTCAAACCACAAACCATTAACACGTGTCGACTTGAAAGTTTTATTTTCATTTACACTTTCTACACAGTGTTTTCCAGCTAGTTCTTCCTTCATTTTTCAAATGTGACCCAAGTTCATGGTTGCACGTACAGCCAAATTCAACCGGCAGACATGTGCACGAGAAACTGATTTTTTTTTTTTAAATCTACCCCTATCAAATGTACATGTGTGGATGTTGAAGTTGCACAAACAATCCTATCACCATGCTAATTATATAGCTGTAGCAGATGTGCTACAATGGAAAATTAACCACTGAAGGCAATAATTTAGATGAAAATTCTGGTTTTGGGCAATCCCTGCCCTGGCCCAGCAGCACCACCTGGCAGGGGCAGAGGTGCTGGGGGCAGTTCCCACCTGGAAGCTGCTTCCTTTTCCTAGCCCTATCCCTCAGTGTAAATGCTCCTAATCACAAACCCTGCATGTTTTGAATTCCCAGGAATACAAGTTTTGAAAGACTTTACAGTGAGAACCTCAGTGAGTGCACGTAGCTCAGGAGTATTCTATGCCCTGAATATGCTGTTAGCTGGGTTTGTTTCCCTTTTGCAAGACAATGGCCTCATTTTATCCTTTGCATTTCGTAATAAAAGCCTTTTTTTTTTTTTACATACTTTCAGAAAGAGCTTAACTGACCTCGGCACTTTGAGGATTTTATTAAAATCTGCACTAGAATTAAGTTTACATTTCAGAATGGCAGAAACCCAGCCAGCTAAACTACAGTAATTGTTTCTTAGTTTTGAGTCTATTTTCAATGAACACTTTCTACTTGTTCTGCAGCTCCAACATTTTTAAGTGCTATCAGCAGTGCTTCACACCAAGATAAGAAAAGGAAAAAAAAAGAATGTGGCTGAAGGATACATCTGTGCTACCAGATTCTGCAAATTAAAGGAGGTTAGAGTTCAAATGAATGACAGTTTATTGAAAATGCCCTGGAGCATTCTTAATTCCAGATTGGATTCGGCTCAGTACAGCTCAGGCTAACATAACACTGTTCCACTTTGTGGGAATGAAGAGGGGGAGGGACAATTGCATGTTTTCTCAGTCCAAGTATAATATATTTCTGCAGGATGACGAAGAGCTGGCAACATTCCAGCAGTCAAGGTTAGTATGGTTAGTACTACTACCTTTAAAGGGTTGGCACTTCATTTTGGCAACAGTATTGGTGATAAATGCAAGAATTTTGGATTTCCCTAACTGACTTTGTCGAGTATCAGTAGCTATACAAAAATTTCATACCTATTTTATTTTAAAACCTAATCTTGTGTTAGCACACAGATCATTTATGAATTTTAAAAGGAAATGAAGAAATCCATCTATTTGGAGACACTTTAATATTAAAATATTAACCATCACATTTTTTAAAAAGTTTAGCAAACAATTACATTCATTCAATAAAGCCAGATGCATTTCGATAATAAGTCATTCAGTGTAAGAATCCATCCAGTTGTTTTGAAAGGGGTTTTTTTCCCCATTTCCTAAGGAAATGCCTTTTTTTCTCTACACCAAGTTACACACTACATAAATTTCAGTTATCTCCAGCTCTGTGAAGATTAATTTAATAAAAATAATATTTGGGGTTTTCCCCTTAGATTAAGCATGAGACTGTAAAAAAGGAAAGACTATAATCCTCAAACTTTCTCTTTGTGGCTTTCCTACAAATTTATTCTGTCACTGGACTAAGAGGGCACAGAAAACACATTCACAGAGATGAGGGGAAACAGAAAAAAAGCCAGAATTTGTACACACCAAAAATCCACCTAGGAGCTCTTTTGCCTCTCAGGCTGGAGAGCTCAGCCTTTGACATGAACCCATGGCCTGTGCCTCCCACAGCCAAGGTGAGTGCCAGGCATGCCAGGGTCCTGTGCCAGCAGCTGCTGGCCATGCAGGGAACCAATTTATCTCATGGCTAATTCAATTATACACCCACAGGAGGGCCAGCACCCAGGCATATGGACCTACTGCTTTTAAAATTGCCCATTCTGTCCTGCAGTATGGTTGGTAAATGCCTCATTCCTTCCTGTTCCAAATGCAAATTTCTCTAATGTGTAACTGCCTGAACAGTTTCATTACAAAGGTGTTTTTCACAAAAGCAAACAGACATAGCAAAGTGTCATCCTGAGCTTTACAAGACATGGAAATAAACTCTTTGTCACCCTGCCCTCTACTCTCTTCCCATCCCATTTGTCATCCATAGGCAAATTCCTCACCTCTGACTTCCATCACTGTTCTTAAACCCAGGACACAGGTCTAACAAAACCAGTACAGTTATGGAGGCTGATGCTCCTGAACCTTTCCAAACAAAGAAATTAGACACAAGTGTCTCACAACTTTGGAAATTGTCAGAGAAGAGAAAAGTAACCATACTCTAGAATGCATGAAAGCTTTAAAATAAACATCATAAGTGAAGCATTTGACAGAATATTAAGCAGCATTTGTAAATTCCAGGATGGTTTTTCGACTCATAAAAGCCTAGACACATCAGGCCCAGTGCCACCAGCCAGCAATGCAGTGGCAGCTCAACACAAAGCACCAGAAGCACCAAAGCAGCAGTCCCCAGGGCAGGGCCATGCCCTCAGGAACACAACAGCACAATTATCAAATGGCATGCCATGCAGCAGAATTTGTCATCAAAAACCTCACTGAGATTACTTCATTACCAAAAGGAGGATTTAAAGTATTTTAATCCTGCTAAGAGCTATGTTAAGAATACACGAGGTTTTGTTTCATTCAGATAAAGAGATACAACATAGAGAGAGCACATATTTCCCTTCCAGACCTGCAGGGACCACAGTCAGGGAGAGAAGGTTCTTTAGTTTCCTTAGAATTACCTTGCTGGCTGTCACATGGTGGTTACCAGTCATGTTAATTCATATGAGCACAGTGTGAGGACAGAGACATATGTCCATCTCTACACAGAATTATTCTGGAATGTAGTGGGTTCCCATAGCTTAAAATAAATAGATATCCTTAAGTGAAAGCATTACTAATGCTGTGGTCTTTATTAACTTAAGATTCTGAAAGTTTTGGGAGCTGTATTCAAGTGGTTCACTTTTCTAGTACTGGCAGTTAGAACATTCATCACCTTATTCTAAGCCTCAGTAATTCAATAAAATATAGGACCACAACAATATCATTCTTGGATTCATTATCTGTGACTTGGTTTTCCCATTAATATAGTGATTCCACCTGTAACTGAAAAACATCATTAAATAATTTTGGAAAATACTGGTTATAATCGCTTAAACTATCACTTTAAAAAGCCAAACCAACCAACAACTAAAAGAAACACTAGTTTTTTTTATTAAATCAAACAAAATTATGATCTAAATAATGGTAACATCTATGCTCTATGGTCATGTTCCTAGACAGATGAAAACAAAAGCTATTCTCAAGTACAAACAAAAATGATGTTCCCCTGCAGTCCCAGGAATACTGACATCTATTTAAACATTTCATCTTGTGAAACACAACTGGCCCCCAGTTACAGCATTCCCACTCAGCTTCAGCTAAAACACACTGCATGTCAACCCACTGACAAAGTGTGAATGTGACCTTCAGGAAAACTGAAAAGGATGGGCAAGAGAACAGAGTACTCCTCTCAGATGCAGCTGGAATGTTTTGTCCCAAACAGAAACACTTTAATCAATAGTAAAACACTATTATCTATATGATGAAGTAAATAACATCGCATTCTGATATTTCAAGGCTATGTACTTTTAAAAATAAAAAATAAAACCAGCCCTTGGACTATATCAATAAAGATACAGTATTGAAAGTGTTGCAAGAAACAGCCCAAAAATATTTTCTGTAAGGCAAATTTCATGCTGCCAAGGCCTAATTCACACCTGGCCCCATTCAACTCAGTCACCCAGACATGCACTGTGATGGAAACAAGACCAAGCACCTGACCCAGTGTGGAAGCCCATTTTTTAAGAGAAGAAAGAAAAAAAAACATAAAGGAAAAAAAAAAGGAGCATCCTTTTATTTTTGCTTTTACTTTGAAAATTAATTATTTTATTGACATGTCTTGTTAATTTTCTCCCCTCTTCCACTGAGCTTCATCTGAGCAAGTCTATGATCTTTTTAAGCAGCTGGTACAATTAGCTCTGCTCTTACACTTGTTTGATATTGTCCAAACCTAATTACAAAAGTAGCATGAAAAGTGATTTTATAGCTGTGCATGTGAAAGCAAATTTGATAAAATGTATTGATACATCAGAGAGCTCAATCTACTGCTTTCAGAAGAATAAAAGCAAAGTAAATTGAGTTGACTATTGACCACATGCAGATTTCAGCAGGACACTCAATTGTCCTACAGGATATTGTATCTGGAAGAGAACCCTTATGGGCTGAAAACAATTAGGCAGTGTGATTTTGGTGTTGAGTCCTTTCAGATAAACCATGGAAGCAGAGCAGAGCAGCCCTTCAGCTGGCGTTGGAGCCCAGCGCTGTCAGAGCGGCCGCCCTGGTTAATGTCAACAGCACTGCGTATAAAAGTGACTAAAGTGTGTACAAATGTTGATCTTTGGAGAAGGCATGCCTAGAATCATGCACACATCTACTATTTCATCCACCAGGTCAACTTCTGAGAGAGAGGGCAAATTGGGAGTTTTCTTGCCAAAAAGTTGATTCTTAGCACGCTTGTTAGGTTACACCGCACAAAGCTATTTAATATTTTATTTATTTTAATCCATAATCCCAATATATTAATAAAGTTAGAAATGCTTCCTTAGAATGTATCCAAACACAGCAGGGATTCACATGGTGTGCGTAAAGTCTTACTCCAAACAGGTAGTTTATGTAAGCAAGAGGTTTTCCACATCCTGAATTGTGCTTACATATTGTGAAACAGCAAGTAAAACTTATTAAAGTGAAAATTTTATTACATGAAATTACTTGGATATGTGGGAAATCTCAGGAAAAAAAAATTCCTAACAAGATTTGACACAATGAATATTAATAAATAATATTAATAGGCAGCAATATAAAGACTCATGTAACTGATTGGAAGATATAGCTTCCGCTACATCAATAAAAATTTCATGCCATCTTGAAAAGTTCTGTGACTTTAAAAGTTCATGTGAGAACTGAATGCCCAAGGATGACACATCTGGGCTCTTCTCTTAATGCAGATAATATTGCCCTGTTTACTTAATCTTAGGGCATTTTTGCTATAAAATTATTTATGTAACATCTTATTGGCTTGGCATACATAAAGAAGTCAGTGGCATGGACATGATATCTCCTTAAAAACGAAAATTATCTCCTATTGTATATAGTGCAATATCAACTATACCAATAACTTTAAGAAAAGTCAAGTATGTCTGTCATGAAAGAGTCAGTTTAGCTCTGGCACACCCGGTTACAGATAACTCTTACAAAGAAAAATTATAATATTTGGTATAGCAATTAATAGTTACAACCTGACTCAAATTTATTCAGAGCCATGGGGAAAGTACTGGAGAACACATGGAGCAGAACTACATACAGTTGACTAATTTAATTTTTTCAGATACAGAAAGAACACAAGCAACACAAGTTCAATCTCAAGGTAATATAATAATTAAAAATAAAGCAATTAAAAACAGCTTTGGAGAATCACTTCTGGAAGAGACCCATCAATAGGAACAGAACTGAAGTGCTTATGAGGCTGTCCAGGGTAGGGCAGCCCATGGGACAGTCAGAGAGGCCTGAGGGGGACAACAAAATGTCTGACAACTGGACTCCATTATTAACACATGATAAGCCAGGAATGATCGCATGATGGAGCAAAAATATCAACACAGAATTTGTCAACAGGAATTCCTCCATGAAGGCAGCTCACAACCAGCATGTCAATTTTTCAGAGCACTGAAGAGAAATCTTGCTCAAACTGTCCATGAAACTATCTCCACAGTGGCTGCACAGGAATAATCTCACTGGGTACATCAGTCCCAGACCACAGTGTCACTCTCAACCCACCTGGGAGAGAGAAATTCCCTGGGGGTGCAAGAAGTGCGGCTTGAGGGGCAGGATGCTGAGCTGAATTCAACAGCCCCAGGAAACAGAACTTGTGTCAAAAGGGATGGAGATGGTGAGTGGTGACACAGGCAGATGGGAGGTGGTGGCACAGGCTCAGCTGCCCCTGGAAGCAGCACTGCCAACACCTGGCAAAAGCCAAGGGCAGGAACAGAGCCCTGGGCGCCTCCACGGCGCTGCAGCCACACGAGCTCAGGAGGAAACCACGCAGCTGCTGCACAGGTCCTCACACACAACTGCACAGCCACACCAGCGCTGCAAAGGTGCAGAGAGACAGACCCTGCACAATCCTACACACACACGGTATGCAGAAAAGAAGCTCTGTAAGAATGGTGTGCTGTGATTACAGAGGTGGGAGACGAAAATCAGGTGGGGAAGAGAACACTGACAAGTGTAGGAAGATAGCCCAGGAAATACCATTCTTCAGAAACTGAACTTTTTTTCTCAATAACTATTTGAAGGAAAAGGAAGTAAAAGACTTCAGAACAATGGTTTTATACCAGGTTAGCACCTGAAAAGTTCATCTCTTTGAGTAATTGAGTAGTAGTTCCCATATTTGGGAAAAACGAAGATGCCGAATTATAGAACTTGCACTTTTCCAAGCAACAAAGCCACAATGTCTCACTATTACTAAATCAAAACAAATTTCAGTGAGTATACCCCAGTGAAGAAAAAGGTGCCCCGCCTACAAAGAAAACAAATATTTCAATTCTATCACATCAGCTTGTAAGAATTTGGAACGAGTATAGAAATGCAAATACTGCAACTCCATGTCATAAAACCTAAACTTTTTGTTTGTCTCATAGCTAATGATATACCAGCCAAATGCATTTCCACTGAGTGATAAATTTGGTTTTGCTAGACTGAAAAAGGGGAGCAGGAGATTATAATATTTATACCACTCTTCACCTTATTACTGGGCTCTTCCATAGGGTCTACCAGGTAGAAAGAGGCAGCAGAAAATGGTATTTCACTCTCTGAAAGTTGAAATATTCTAACAGACCTTCCCCATGAAAGTTCATTGATTTCCCACATCTTATGAAGCAGTTACTGCTCAGCCTGTTGGTGGGTTATAAGCTCAAATCCTTGAGTAAGGCAGCTTTCCTCACTCTGTGATTACAAACATTTTTTGCCATGTGCTAGAGTAAATAGTGAAGAGGAGCAGTTATCAGTATTTAGGTTGAGCATTTTTGCTTCCTAAATTGCACTTTACACTACATTACAAAGGGAAGCCCTATGAAAGGCAGTCTCATAAGATGCAGGAATTCCATTTATGAAGAAATTTTCTGTACACTTAAATTATGAATCACTTAATAAGAAAAAGCCCAAGAGAAATTATACTCTAAAGCCTTGGCCTGAACCATAATAATTCCTCTGAGGAATTTACTAAAAGTTTTACTATTGTAGCTCCTCTTGTATGGGCATTATTTAGATACCAAAGTAATGGGATTTATAAGTAAGGTTTATATAAAAATATACATTTTAAACAGTTATGTATTTTTGCAATTTCATAATAAAATATATTATACAAACTTTGATGAGAATAATAGTATTTCTCACCAGATCAAAAAAGGAAAAGTAGTCACAGAATCTTTAACTAACATAAGCTGCCTTTTATTCCTCATCTAAAAGTTTTGTTTTCCTTTTAAGTTTCTCAAGTCTCTTCCCACACGAGACAACATTAAGGAGAGTATAAACAGAAAACATACAGATCTACAAGCTGATATTATTCACTTTTCTTTGAGGCAGAATATATGGGCATTCAGACCACAAGCTGAGTGGCAGGACTTACAAAACCTACAGATGAGAGGATTAAACTGGCCTTGATGAGAACTTTATTTTGGATCTGCCTGACCTTTCCTCTAAACTAACTCACTTCTCACTGCTCATACTCTGTATAACTCCCATGAGGACATATATTTTATTTTTACATCCCTTTCTTCCAAAGGCAGCCTTGGTTTTGGAGAACAGAAATGACTACATGCACATCAAGTTGTGCATTTGAAGGGTTTTTTGAGATCTAGAATCTTTATCCATGGAACACATAATCCCACAAGTAAGGATACATTAAAACTGTATTAGAGTGCATTTGCAAACATAGCTATTTAAACTGTATTTATAAACTAATGTTTCCTGTCTCTTCCAACTTTGTACAGGTCTTTGTCCCACAGAAAAACTTTGTTACAGAAGTCTCTGCTGTACTCAGAAGTCTTTAAAGGAATCACATTTATATTTCACTTGTGCAAGCAGAACTTCAAATACAAACCCAAAAGATTCTTAGATTTATCATGTATTAAATAAGTAGCTATGCAGTATGAACTAAGATGTCAGTTTTCTAAGGCAGAGGAGCTTTTCTATCCATTTCAAGATGCCTGATAATGCCTATATTCCATTTCAGATGGTCAATTCAGTTCCTCAAACTAGCTCCAATATCCGCTACAGTAAATGAAATTTACATTTTATTGATGTGTTTTAAGAAACATTGTCTCCAAAATGTTCAGCAAAGAAAAAGTTATTCTTTCATCTACAGCCCAACAAAAGTAGTAACCCCAATAATATAACTGTGAGCTCACAACACACAGTTTCAGTAAGAAAACTGCCTACAATAGCTGAAATCAAGCACACAGGACTGTCAGAAGCAGGTCATATAGTTATTCATTTTATACTTTGTATTTCCCATCAGGTACAAATATTTTTTAAAATGTTTGGGAATGAGGATAGTCTAAATATAATATATTTCTAGTGGAAATAACATTTGTTCCATTTAGGCCTCAGATACTGCTGATGGCAGAACAAGATTGGAATGTGCAGATAATTATCTTTGAGGCTAGTCAACAGCTAGAAGGCCTTCATAATATCACCTTTAAGATCAAGCCAAGACATTCCAGTCTGAATCAAGGTTTATTTATTAAAGGATTTAGCACTTTTAGATCCAATATTGCCTGGAAGACCACCAATTTCCATTTCCAAATATCTAATTTCTCCAGTTTCTTGGTGCATACATAAGAGCTTCAAAATCACTTCAGTGAGCACACACATATGCACATAAATGACATCTAAATTCCTTCCCCTCTCTAAGATGAATTCCACAGGAAACACCTACAAAGCAAAACCTCCAGAGAGTGAGAGAGCTATAGGAACTTTCAGTAATTCTCACTCATTTAGGCAACACAGTTTAGACAACTGCAGGCGGGTTTGAGTGAAAGATTTTGGATTTTTCTTGATCTTGATTACTATAAGGGATACTGAGAAAAATAATGTTGCATACATATAAGATGTGCTTTGAATATTCTCTTATCTAGGAAGAGAACTTGGCACTTAAAACTTAAGCATTAACTCATTTTTCCTTTTAAGAAACTCTGTTTACAATGAGTAAATAAAATTATTTTTCAAAAGTAAAGATCAGCAATTCTCTTGTTCTAAGTTGGCTTTTTCAGTCTGGGGTCTTTTTTTTGTGCTGGTGCCACTTATCTAAAATCTACTGCTCATGACAAGATCAAAAGTAAAGGTTTATAATACAACATCTGTTCTGTAAATTCATGGCATAATCTTACAGAGGGTCTCTATAAATGAACAAAAAAGATATATAGCCTTTCTACATATAATGGATTTGGTCAACAAAAAGCCTAAATAATCACAGCATGATCCTGGTTATCCAAACTTCCCTGCTGTACGTGTCTTCCTGTCCAACAGTGACTCCCCATAATACAAACCCGTGGGTCTCCCAGACAAATGGGGTGTGAGACAAGTTGTTTGAATAAGTGCTATCCTACTGTATTGCATTATGAATATAGTTTAATCTGTCCTGGTACTTGATGTAATGTTATACAACATTCCAACTCAAGAGCAGGGAAAATTAGCCATCACAAAAGAGTAACCCTCACTGCTGTAAATGCACACTACATAAATAATAACTGCTATTGACTTACTATGTTATTCTAATACTACAAATCAGTATTTCATAGTCAAAAAGCCAAAATACTGGCAAAGAATGCTTAAAGAAGTTTGCTTTGGTTTGTTTTTTGAAGAAAGAAAAAAGAGCATCTACTTTTCAAAGACAGTATTTTTTGGTACGTCTCTCCTTCGCTTTAATTAAGCAGAGTTAGTAATTAGGCTGCTAAAGGGAGGCCCAGAAGATAAAAGACTTCCCAAACCAAACAATATAAGTTTCCTAAACATAAGAAAGAAGATGCAAGTTCCTTATCTAGAAGGACAGCAACCTTCCTCCCTGCCTTCTCCAAATAGCATTTCAATTTTTCAAAAAGAAAAAAATGCCAATTATATGCTCTGCCAGGAGGATTTTTTCTTCTCACATGTACTGCCCATTGCTTCAGCAGGACAGAAGTAGTAGAGTTAACAAGGATAGCAAGCCACTATTATTTTTACTCAGCATTGTAATTATAAACTAAAACCATTTTCCTATTCCCAGCACAGGCTTATGGTTAAAAGCCCACATGGTCCCATATACACTGTAATATCTAAAATGAAAGTCTTAAAAAAACAAAGAACTGAACCAAAGCTAAGCGAATTGCTGTCTTTACCAGAGAAGTCAACTCAGAAATAAACACAACTGTTCATGAGAAAGATATTAGAAGCAATAAATTTTCTAGTGATGAGTGTTTTTAGGTGTATAATTTATGTGTGCACTCACTGGTGGCATGACCAGAAACACTGATACCACAGAATGAAAAGGAGAAAAAATAGGGGAAAGTAGAAGATACGGATATATGCTCTACTAGGCTGCAAAAAAAAAAAAAAAGCCAACTTATATGAAAGACTAGATTGTGACATATTTTCACAAAAGCAAAAACAAAAACGAGCGTTGTTGACTCAAGAATGAACGTTGGCAGGAAGCTGCCATTAGGTCTTCTATAGTTTACACTATATTTTTTCCTTCCAGATGCTGCCAGTGGGAGGTTTTAAAGCATAATGATATACTGAGAAACTTATGACAAGCATGTCCAAACAAAGTAAAACATATTTTTCACAAAACAGTAAACTCTGATAGCATTAAATCCATGGAGCCAGAGGTAGCCTGAAGACTAATTACAGCAGAATTGTTAACTTGTAAAACCTGTTTAAGGTATTTAGGTATCTTTGACTTTTTTCCAGAAAATATTGTAGCAGGAAGTTACTTATGAAAAAACAAAGTTTAAATGGGAAAGACGTTTTTCATACCCAAAAAAAGCTGAATAGTAATATATTTAACAGCTTGATAACAGCAAAAATAGACAAATATGTTAATTAGCATCAATTAGAAAATGTATCAGACATTACAGTAAAAAGAATTTGAAAGGATGGAGTAGGTGTAAAACTTGAATAGTCTTTTTTATTCCTGGAAGCTGTCTTTTCTAAGTCATACTTAGAGTTTGTGAATAAATTGGTACATGAGGGTGTACCTATGTCTGAGTATATTTAATTGCGTTGTGTAAATGGAGATCACTACAGTCACACATGCAGTCACTGCTGTAATTTTCATTGTACAACCACATGACTAAGCACCATAAACCTCTAAGAACAGAAAAAACCCTTTTCACATATTAAAACAAATTTATCTGAGCCTGTATAGAATAAAAAGATTTCTGAAGAAGAACCAAAAGTGTGTTAAAATAATATGAGTGGGAAAGACAAAATTTTTCTTTCTTTCATTCCTATTAAGACACAAGCTTGACCCAAGGAAAATAAGGTCAAATCAGTATCTTAGGAAGTCTCCTGACACTTTCAGACAGAGAAGATGAAATGTGAAACATTTCTCTGGATATACAGTCCAGTCCCAAATCTATGCCATAGACTCTTAGCCACAACCTGACCATTGGTGTGTGAGGAGGAATGCTGACCATGTGCATTATGATGATTTTCCCCCCTTATTTCCTAAGAGGGAATTAAAGAAGTCATAGGAATCATGATGTGGTCTTTTTTTTGGTAGAGGTGTAATTCAATTCTCACCAGTGTCTTGTGAGAACAAAGATCATCTCCTAGCATATTTACATGGCACTTGTAGTCACAAGCAGAAATTTAGTTGTTTGTTCATCTTCTCCAATGATCCTAACTAAGCAAATAATTAACAGGTTCAGCAATACCCAGACACAACACATCAACTCTGCCCAATACCAAGTGCATAACTTCTCTCAGAAATAAAGGTGCACACTAGAAGCCAGGGCCTTGAGATGGCTGGTTAAGGGATCAGGGGCACAAGTGGCATTACCCAGGGCTCCATATTAGTGCCAGTTCCATCAATATCTTTATCAAGGAACACAGTGAGGGGATGGAGGGCACCCTCAGTAAATTTGCAGATGACTCCAGGTTAGGTGGGAGTGTTGATCTGCTGGAGGGCAGGAGGGCTCTGCAGAGGATCTGGGCAGGCTGGATCAATGGGCCAAGACCAGTGGGGTGAGGTTCAACAGGGTAAAGGTGGATCCTGCCTCTGGGTCACAACAACCCCCTGCATCTCCAGGCTGGGGGCAGAGTGGCTGGAAAGCTGCCTGGCAGGAAAAGATCTGGGGGTGCTGGTTGACAGCAGCTGAACATGAGCCCAGGTGGCCAAGAAGGCCAGTGGCATCCTGGCTGTGTCACCAATAGTGTGGCCAGCAGGACCAGGGCACTGATTGTCCCCTTGTACTGAGCACTCCTGGGGCCACAGCTCAAATCCTAGGTTCAGCTTTGGGCCCCTCAAGACAAGACACACATTGAGCTGTTGGAGCTTGTACAGAGAAGGACAATGGAGCTGGGGAAGGGGCTGGAGCACAGGTCTGATGAGGAGCAGCTGCGGGAGCTGGGCGTGCTCAGCCTGGAGAAAAGGCTGAAGGGGACCTTTTCACTCTACAACACCTGAAAGGAGATTGTAGTCATGTGAGGGTTGGTCTCTCCTTCCAGTTAACAAGTGACAGGACAAGAGGAAACCAGGAGAAGTTTAGACTGGATATTGGGAAAAAATTCATCACCAAAAGCACTGTCGAGCACTGGGCTGCCCAGTGCAGTGGTGGAGTCACCCTCCCTGAAGGTGTTTAACACCATGTAGCTGTGGCATTGAGGGACATGGTCAGTGATGGCCTTTCCAGTGCTGGGTAAACTGTGATCTCAGAGGTCTTTTCCAACCTGAATGATACTATGATTCTCTGATATGGGATAGACAAATAATCCTGATATGACAGCTGTAAAAGAATACCAGGATCAGGTATTACTTTAGGTAATTAACTATATTTTTCAGCTACTCCTCTCACACATAGTCCTAAATGCACTGATGGCATAACACTTACATTCCACATGTATAATTCAGAGTTTAGTCTGTAAATTCTCTGAAGTCATTCTTCTGCTATTACTGAAGTACTTTAAATACATATTGACTAATCTATGGTTTCGTACATCAAGTAGACTATTTTTCATATACAGACTTAAATCTGGCTTTAAAAACTGTACGATGAATTGTAAAAACAGTTTAAAGTTATGATTGGCTGATAAAGTGAAACTCTACTCCATTTCACTTGGATTAGTGTGCAGCTGCAAGATATAAATTCTGTGTGAGAAACAGAACATTTTTTAATGCTCTTTGAATTATCATGTTTTTGCAAAATGAAAGACAACTGGTTTCATATGCAGGTAAGAAATATTGGCATTAGGAATCTTATTTGATTTTAACCGAGTCATGTTGCCAGAATGCATGAAACAGCTGCATGAGCTGAGTATCTGCCTGAGGCTACAACTATATTTTCCCCATCTTTTACCACCTGTCTGTGCTAAAGTTACTGGATGCTGGTAGATATCAAACCCCACTGGGATCGTTAACTATCATAATTATGAAATGGATTCTCCACTATTCTACTGCCTTTTCACGTCCAAGTATTTTTTACTAGATGAGACAGCACTATCCCTTTTACTTGGAAACTTTTAAGAGAATTTTGTGAATAAACTCACAAACAAAATGACTAAAGCTATACCAAAAGAGCGAGGCTTGCCTCTATTAAGCTTACTCTCTTTGGCACATCTGTAAATTTCTTAAATGATTATGCCAAGACCACCAAAGGCTCTTTTACATCATTCTTTAGCCAAGGGCAGCACTGATCCAATAGTACAATTAACACTGGCATGTTTTCATACTAGCTAGATATGGGCAATTTTGCCCTAGGAGTAGAAATGACTGATAAAATCTCAGAGCTCTTGAAAACAAAAGTGCTTTTGAGAATTCTTGGAGAACAATTGTGATACCAAAACATCAGGGAATGAAAAACATAATTTTGATCTTTAAAAAAAAAAAATAAATAAAAAGGTAAGACTGGAGAACTATGGATAAGTCAGGTTTGATTCTGAGGCTTACTGGAACAAGTCAGGTGCTTCAGACTGTTTTCAGTCACCTAGAATAATTAATATGGAGTTCCCAGGCAGCCATATCAAATGAATTTTTTCATATGACAGAGAAATTGGCTTCATTAAAGAACAGGAGTAGCAGTTATATCTGGTCACAAATCTCAAGAAATTCACATAACCAAACTAAAGAAAAATATAAGCCAAAGGAAAGCCACCTAATATGGATACCAAACTTGTTTGGAAGCTGCGGCACATCACCAACAGTTCACTGTTAAAAGAGACAGAAGTTAAAAAAATGGAACTTTACAGGACCATGGGATATTCAGTTCTTGAATAACCCCAAATACTAAGACTACAAAGTTGCAGTAAGAAAAAAACCAAAGGGATCTTAAAAATAGAACAGAGAAAAAAATAATGTTCTTTAATAAGGAGAAAAGCAAAGTCATTCCCTTCAGCAGAATTGATCAACTCCACAAATTCAGGAAGAGGAATAACTGATTAAGAGTTGTCATTTTCTACTAAATAGACATTAAGGTGACAAGTCAACAGTGTCATGTTGCCAAAAACACACTATGGAGAGATGTATATTTAGTAGTAATCTTTCTGTTTACTTCGGCACTGACAAGATCTCTTGTCTTTGGCACTGACAAGCAGGAGAACTGGATCCAATTTACCCACTCAAATATGTGAACAAACTGGAAGGACTACAAAAAAAAGCAACAAGGATAATAAGAAAACAAGAAAACAAAACCTCTATGGTAAGACTGAAAGAATTAGAGTCTAACAACTTCAAGAAGATAAAACTAAGGAACACGGTATGCATTTGCACTTACAGGCCACCACAAAGGATGAGGGAAGTCAATTTATTATGTCCAGTGTGGATAAGACAAGAAAAAACTGCCTGAAATTGTAGAAAGAGAGACTAAGGTAAGATAATAGAGAATTTTTTTTTTTTCAGAACCGTGGACTATAAATAATAAATAAAGTTACCATATATGTCAAATACTCCAGAAACAACAGTGGTATAGCTGATAATCAGTACTATGGATGCACTAAAAGATACTGTCTCACCACTTCTGGGCTTGTTTTCTATGAAATTTCAATTTAAAATGTGTATAAAGCCTGTTTATCTTATTTCCTAGTATAAAATGCACAAACGAATCACTAGACAAAACATTCCAGACCTGCCAAAAATAATTTTAGAAGAATCTGCTCTCCCAGTTAAGAAGGGCAAACAAAGCCATCTCCAATAAAGAAAGGCAGACTTTCAAGCAGGACTTTTCACCTTGGAAAATGCACTACTGAAAAAGAAGCAAGGGACTATAAAATGCTATGGAAAAGGTGAACTGGGAACTATTGTTCAGTGTTTCTCACAACTGAAGAATTATGGGCACCTAAGGACATGACTAGGCAGCAGGCTTAAAAACCACATTAAAGGCAAAACTCTTACTATGACATTTTACATTATTTCAACTCAAGGATCTGGGGTGGTTCTCAGCCCCAAAATGAGTGCCCAAAAGTTTTAAATGCTTTATTGTTTGTAAAGCCCTTTGGCTTCAAAACATGACAATCTATGTGCTATTTCCAGGTCAAAAGGTCCCTAAAGCTACCCACTGGTAAACCTGAGAAAGGATAATGAGGAAAAAACACTCTGCCTAATCTTATTTTTTTAATGCACCAATTCATGGATTATTTCACTTAATTTTTTTTCTGCTGACCATAACAAAAAAAAATTAAGTAGACGTATCTCTTATCTGATCCAGTTCTTATGCTGATGATTCCTTCTTTGAAAACACTGCTGCAACCAACACGTTCTCAAATCATCAGGAAGGCATATTTATCACACTAACAACCAAAGGGGGTAGCTGTTATGCAAAATTACAGAACAAGTTTCCAATCTGTGGGGACTGATCACAAAAACTGCAGATGTTAATTAAAATTACTGCTGTGTTTGGCTTGGAGGCTAAGAGTCATTCTGGGGAAATACCTAAAAACCACTCAGGTTTGTGACACAGGTTACACTAATTCAGCCAAAGAGCCTTAGTAATGTAATGTATGACCTTATTTGGAATCAGGTTTTAAAAATATGTAATTAAAAAAAGAAAACACAAACAAACCCAAAACCACTCTTGGTAAAAAGTGCTTAGAGAAATGCAAAAACATTCATATCTTGAACAAAATTTTCAGTCAATTTTTGCATGAAGTAAAGAAAACACTTTTGGCGAGACCATTACAGATCTTAATCCACTACGTTTCCAAAACAGAAAAATAAAAGTCAAATCCCTTTATGTTTCTATCTAAAATCAAGAAAGTCTATCAAAGAATTAATGATAGTAACTGGAATAAAAGTACAAAAAGCACTTTAGTTTCCTTGAAAAAAAAAAAAAGTAGGAAAGGACTGAATATACATTAAATACATTTAAAAGGGCTCACAAGCATGGAGAGTAAAGTGTTTAGTGAACTGAGCACCAAAAGGCACAAGAGGAGCTGGACATTTGTGATCTCCTCACTAACCTGGAGAATGACACGTCTCCTATCCTTCAGGAAAACTTCACTTCTCAGTGGCCAACTTCGTCTATAAATCAGGTTGTTTATGGAAACGTGTATTAGCTGCTTAAATACAGCTGTGAGTAGACAGATAAGACCCGACAGACACTCCTGCTCCTCTGGCATTCAGTAATGCGGTCAGAAGTGCCCTACTGTAAATCACAATATGTTACACTAATGCAATGCACATTTTTCCCTGACAACACTGGAATTTAAAATGTACATATACCATACCGTTACATACATTATTACTTACTGAAGTGTAATGATCTCATGGAAATCTCAGGAAACCATTTTTCTCCAAAAGACTCTGTACCGCAGTTCAGATGACTCACGAAACAGAGTCATTTGAGCTGCCATTTTGGATTCTTTCCTTGGAAATTAAGAGACACCAGCTGGATTGATTATCGGCCTTGGTGTCTAGAGTTTATTCTGGGATTTTACAAGCAATTGCTGATTTACATAATGAAGTTTTTTCATGTTCAGGATATGGTTGGGGGAGAAGAACAGAGAAAATTACACCAATTCTTCTCCAGGTACAAAAGTTTAAGGCTTTTGTTCAGATTTAAAAGCTTAAAGAAAAAAAAATTTTAAAAGCTCTATGAAAACTAAATTTATTTCACAGACTCTTAAAAAGATTCAAGCATAATATTTTTAGCTTTTTACTGCAGTCACAGGGTTTCTAAAACATTTTTGTACATATTTTCATAGTGTTTTAGAAAGTATAGCGCTAACTGGTAGTATGCTCAAGGTTATAAAACAGGGGTCTTAATTTATTAATTTATTATTCTCCAACTACGTAAGTCTGAAGTAACTGAGCAACAGAGCTGATGTACCCACAGAGCAGCTAAAGCACAGCCTCTTACTGAGGCATCACCTGGGCACTGAACAACTCCACAAGTTCTGAGACAGGGCAGTACCGTGCGCCTCCACTTCACTTCTGCAGCCTAAGAACACCTTCCCTACACATTCCAGTTCCTTTCCACATTTATAGCTTTTGCCTGATAATTTCCCTGCCTTCGACCAGTATCAATTCTAGGGTCCTGCAGAATGAAATGGATCATTCTACAAACTACAGTTATCCTGAATTTCATGAAAAAATTAATTTTACCTTTCTTACAGGCTATGAAAAAATTCTCAATTATCTTGGTGCAGATTTCCCCAAAATGCTGTATAAGAGTACCACTCCTTGTAGATTCGTTTTACTGCTGCTTCTGTTGTCACCAGATAATTTTTCATGTTAACATATTTCTGTTTTGCATAATTAAAGGACCAATGAAATCACCGCGCTGTTCTTTCATTTTAAAGGGAAAACTGCAATGGATTCAAACAGTTAAGGTTCCAGTCCAAATGTACACTCACTGAGAACAGGAGATGCTTACTTCTTTATAAGAGTTTCCTTGTTTGAGCTGACTGTCTTTAAAAGATTTATATATGCTTTTTTTTTTTAACCTAAGGCACACTTTGGCTGTATGGGAAATGGGTCTCCTGACTGTGACTCTTGAGCCACATATACAGTGGATATAGGTCAAATAAAGTTCTCATGGCCGGGTTTCATTACACAGCTGATAACAGTACTTTGCAGTAGGAATACAGCTGGATAATCTGAATCCCTGGCTGGCAAGGAAAAGAACCAGTTAAAATTATGAGATTGATTTATACGCCAGTTCCACAGATAAAGCAGATTCATTCAGAGAACCCCTAGAGATTGAGTCATTTCCTATTTGATTAAAAAAAATCAAGACCCCATCTTCTACCTCCCCACTTTTGATATTCCAAGGTGTAAATCTTGTGGCTCTCATCCATATAATTTTTTGGTCCAAAGGTTTTCAGATTAAGGAATGCAGTCAGGTCTGGTGCAGAGTCTCACCCACCCTACAGAAAAACCTCTATCTCCTTTCTAACATACCATTGTAGCTTTTACTAATAAGTACAATGAGAAAAAGTATAGCTTATACACAGTGTTCTTCAATTCCAGCTCAACTGAGGAGATCAGGTCATGATATATGAAGTGGGAGTTCATAATGTCATTTCTGTTCCTTCTATTCAGCTGATGACTTTCTTAGCTAAGTACATGGCACAGAATTCAGCCCACCATCAAAAGCTGCAGGTTTGTATTGTTGCCCTAACTATTGCTTCCCGAAGAAACAGACATTTTCATCGTTTGCAGTAAGTTGAAAATTAAATAATTTTAGAATTCTCTATGTTTGTAGCCTGGTATTTCGCGTAACTCCCATGTATTTCTAGTATTCCACCTCTCCAGAAACTTTTATGCCACTTTCCCCAAGGCTACAGCGTCACTTTTTTCCTGGGCAGTCTTCAGGGAGTGCCCTCACTGATGAAATCTCTATTAACAAACTGTCCAAACACCCACAGTGTCAGTACAAGAGTGCAGAAGCTTTCCACATGTTTATGAATCTACATAAAGGCAACAAGCACACAGAACCTTCTCTCTGCTGCCTGTCCCTGGAGAAAAGGATGCTGTGGAGAACATAAAATAAGGGTGGAATACAATTTTTTTACACATTCATCAGCATCAACATGACACCTCCTAGAAGAAAAACCTGTAACATGTTCATGGAAAGAAATTACTTTGTTCTCTTGTTCCTTCCCTATTACCCACAGGTTCCTATCACCATATTTTAATGTGGTAAAGCTGATTTTCCAATTTCCGTTAAATGAACTGAAGATAAACTGTTGCTTAAGAAATAGTAGAGTTCCAAGATGAATTACAAACCTAATGTAAATTTACATTTCTTCAACAAAATACAGTTTTGGGAAACTCTTCAACAGAGTAAATCATTTCAATCTTTTTTGAAGATGAAAATATATTTGCCATCTGAAACTAAGTGAAGGACATACAAAATTTATAATTTTTTAGATAAACATTTGATAGTTCAGCTGAGGATACTAAGTTGTTCCAGTCCACAAAGCCAACACAAAAAGTCAAACTATTGTGAAAGTGCACATTTAGTCACCATGCTTTTAGGCCTGAAGCTATTTTTTCCAGATAACACCTTCACAATACACACAATAAAATTCTGGAAAACTAAGTTTTCAAAGTTAACCTTAAGCTCAGCTGTTTTGAGCTGTAATATTTGGCTAAGGTTACATGTGAAGCTTTCAAAACTCTAATTCAAAAACTGGCCGAACTCTGCAAACTTCACAAATACTACCCACCCCCCTTTCTTTTCTTTTTTTGAAATGACAACCTGAGTGTAACCAGGAAAATTTCTAGGCCAAAGGAAAGCTTAAAGCATGATCAGTTTTGCAAGCTTATAAATGGGGCTACAAACATAACCCCTTAATAATGTGAAGAATAATATGTTTTTTATTTGACCGTACAATGTAAGAGAAAATAATGGGATAGGAATTCGATAGCCTTAACTTCCCAAATCCCACATGGTATGTTTATCATTTGCCATATGTGTAGTGTCTGATGTGCATATAAAGACCATGGATTGGAGACACTTCTCAGATCAGCAGCTTGAACGTGTCGTATCCCACAGCTTCATGAGATCCAAATGAGATGCAGAACATGCACCATTTACTGCACAGGCGTGTCTGTCTTCATGGAAAGTGGTATTTACATGACCAGATTTAAGAGATACTTGTTAATAAGTGATAGAAAGAAACAGAACTATATCCTTTTCTTAAACCGTTCAGTGTTTTAGATGTCTTAATTCTGTCATTTCATAATCTGAAACACACACAAGGAAGGCGAAGTATCTAACATTATCACTTCCACTAAAAAATATTCCCAAAATGGACATGAAGACACCTTATCATTTCTGGTGCAGCATTTTTGTTCAAATTCTGCTGCAATACAAGAATGAGAGACAAGACCTTCTGAGTTCTCCCTTCTCATCTCCTTATGTACAGACAGTAGAAAGGCTTTTACTGGCTATAGGGATTCCTATCCATTAAGACTCAGAAATAGAAAAGCAGCTCTGGAAAAAAGTGTAAAGAAACAAAGAAAGGAGAAAAATGGAAATCAGAGTTGTGTGAAACTTGGCTGTTATGGAATGCATGGTTCATCCAAACCTTTTCTTTGGCTTTGGTTCACATCCCAAATGTTTCTTTGACTTCTGGGCTTGAAGAAAGCCAAAACTCCAAGTGAAACACTGCCAAATCCAACATATTTTTGCAGGGTTTAAGGTCAAAACCATTCAAACCCACAGAATTCCTCCTACCATCATAAATCAGCCTGAGTTTGCCAAAATGGTCTTTTTTGTTCCGCATAACCTTTTCCACTAAACTTTTCCCAGTAACATTTAAAATTTTAGCCATCAGTACTACATTTAGTAACATGATTACATAGCTTCATATCATAATGTCTTTCTTATTCTATAACAGTTGTCATTTTTAATTTTCTCTCATGGCATTTGTTTTTAAATACTATCCAGTGTCCTGAGTTTGAAGGGAAGAAAAACTAAAGAAGCAATCCTTGGTCTTCAAGTCGATGATGCTTTATTTCCTTAAACTATTCACTCTTCTCCAGGCACTTTAAAAATGTGACAAAGTCTCAATGTATATTCCTATGGGACTTCTGAAAAATATAATGACTTGTAAACTTATGAGGAGGAATGACTTAATTTTTTGGAAAAGCACTTGGCTTCTTTACCAACATACTATGTTAGTGAATTAGTTGGTCAAATGCCCACTAATTCTACTTTTCAAAAAACAATTTCTCTTGATTTTTCCAATAAGGATATCACATGTGGAGGTAGTTTTCCAAAACTTATACGTAACTCTTTTTAGAAAGAGATGTCACATTAGTCACCCTCCAGTTCTTAGGCAAGTTAGAAATTCACATCTTTCACCTTTAATTTTCAAGAATGTTAGCATGAAAACTGTTTGATATTGAGAGGAACTTGGCTTAACTACAAGCTCACCCTACATTTAACAAGAGCTTGAACTTGGTGGTACCTTTCAACCTAAATTATCCTCTGATCCTATGATGACAACATTGTTAATTTTAGTAACTGTAGTGCAGTGAATTCTGCTGTCACCTCACTCTGAGATACGTCTTCCCAAACTTCACCTGTAAAAAGGAGCTCTAGAAGCAGAACCTACCCAAGTTCTGTTTCTATGAACACCAGAACAAGAAATATCTTTCATTTTTTTGACTTCATGACCCCATTGTATGAAAGCACTCTTCATAAGCCTTGATTATCTTCGGCTCCAGAGATTCCCTGGCTGGCCTCCCCCTTCTGACACATTTGACAAGTACCAGTCTGAGTTCATTTCATTACTTGCTCCTCATTGTGCTTCATGCATTTCATGGTCTGCCTATTTGTGCTTTTTTTTACTTGCCAGGTTTTATGATTTTGGCTTTTTCCACTAGACAAATTTCAGTTCTGAGAAAGTTGGTTTAGTTTTTGTTTTGGTTTTTCTGTTTTGTTTTTTGATAGCTTCCTTTATCCTGCTGTTTAATTGTGCTGGTTTCCGTTTGGTCTTATTAAAGCAGTTTATGATAGGTGGTATCCATTTCCTCTGAGCCAATATAATTTTCTTTAAATAGCCTTCATGATGCCTGTAAAGATTTTATTCCTTTGACTGTCTTTTTTAAACACTTTTTGACATGTAACAGCAATATGGATGCTGAACGTTACTAAGACTAAAATCTCAGAAAATGCATGCTCCCTTAAGCAGACTTCCATTGGTTCATATTTCAAATATTAATCCTGTGAAGTAGAGATACTTTCCCAAAACACACACGCACTTCTACACTAACAGTAGTCTACATTATTTGTAAAATTCATTCTGGATTCACACTGTAGCTGACATATTCATGTTATGACTGAGTTTTGTTCAATTACATTCTAAAAAGGTAGTGGAAAGGATTTTTTTTTACCTTGGGAATACATATTCAGTACCAAATATCTCAAATTTTCATGCAAATACTGATCTATTTTTCAGCATCCTAACCTTCTGAAAAACATTTACTAGTTTGTTTATTACTGATTACACTTTCCTTTAAAGCACAAATGCTACAGTTACATTCTGCCTGATTTCCTGACTTTCAATCACTACTTGAAACATCTGGCCACCTGTTTTATACTCAAGAACTAGTTAGGGGAATAAATTTGAGGGGGAAAAAAAAATTAAGAAAACAGATGACAAAACAAAACACAAACCCTATCAGACACACCAGGACCTTCAGAGCCTCGCTAGATAACACAGGTTTATACTTGCTTTATCTATATCTGGGTTAGAGAACAAATGAACAAATGGTTACTGCACATGTGGTAAAACGTGGAGAAGAATTTAACACACGTGCACCAAAGAAATTTCTAGACTACCCATTAAAACAACTTCTTCCTTTCTCACAGCTTCCATGTAGCAATACTAATATGATACCTCTTCATTGTAAAAGAGAAGGAAAACAAATACACAACATAGTAATACTGAAATTATTTTAAATGTTTTAACTGAATGATTACTACTGAACTATTTTAAATTAAAACACTGGTTCATGTAAAATGTTCCCCTTTCGATTTTGAGGTTTTTGCTTTGTATTGGAGTGGTTTCCAACTGAGATGAAACTCAACGGTACAGGATATTTTTGGTAGGCTCTGCTTGGTTAAAATACTAAGAGTGGATACAGAGCAAAGGATGTACAGAGGCTCCAAAAAGTCTTGAACTTTCAGCACTTCTTCCTTACAGACTGAAGGATTCCTATTTGGTTTTTTAGGCGTTTCAGTGTGAAATAAGTAGGTCAAACCAACTGTAAGGTGAAGGACATAATACAGGTGTAGGTTTACCACCTCCATCCCTGTCCCTGGGCAGAAGTCAGCCCTTGGTTGTCAGAATTTGATCTCCTGCGTGGACCTGTGGGTACATGGCAGCCTCTGGTCCCACCTCCTGGAGCTCCTGTCGGGTTCCCCAATCACCAGTCCCACCTGGGCTGTGGCAGCCCCTGGTGTCACCATCCAGCCCTGCCCGCCACGCTGAGACCCTGTGGGACTGCGCCCACCAGCCAGGGCTCAGGCAGAGCCCGGGTGGCCTCGTGCCTCAGTCCCCAAGGGACATCTGCCCCGTGGCCTGGCCATGAGCCACGGGCTGACCGCCCGTGTCCCCTCTCCACAGGGCCCTGGTCCCTCAGCAGCTGTCTCCTGTCCCCCTCGGTGTGCTGGGGGGATTCCCAGTGGCAGCCTCAGACCCCAGGCTGCCAGAGCCCCTGAGCTGTGTCCCTGCCACCAAACTGACCCCGGGCTGCCCAGAGCCCCTGAGCTGTGTCCCTGCCACCAAACTGACCCCAGGCTGCCCGGAGCCCCTGAGCTGTGTCCCTGCCACCAAGCTGCCCCAGCTCCTGCTCAGGCCCCTGAGGAGCTCACTTGGCCCATGGCCAAGGGGTCAGTGCACAGCCAGCCCTCTCAGGGGCTGCAGGAAGGACACTGCTGCTGCCAGCGCCACTGGCCCGATGGCACCTCCTGCCTCCCCTGCCTCAGGCCCTCTGTCCGGCTCAGCCCCTGCCCACTCCCACCCCAGTGCTGTCCCTGCAGCCCCCCCAAGTCCAGCTGCAGCATCCTCACTCCCACCCCCAGCAGCAGCACCAGGATGGGCACAGTCCCTGCTGCTCCTGTCATGACCAGGAGGGTGCTACTGCAGGGTAATTCTGCACTGGGAAATGGCAGAAATAAATGTTCTTCAAAAAGCTTCACTTCTGTTTTCGTGTTCTGGCTTTTCAAAGTACCACAGCACAGAGAACTCGGAAATCACAATTTGTGGAATCATCCAGGACAACAATTACATGAAACTTTCCCTTTTAACCCCTAATATTTTCAGGATGCCAAATACATTATTTCACTTGACTGTCCACTGGATAATTTTTGTTTTAATTTAATAGGTACTTCATACACATTTCAATTACAGAATAAAGAATCCCAAATATGCTGAGTTGGAAGGGACCCATAAGTGTCACTGAGTCCAATCCTGGCCCTGCACAGGACCATCCCCAAAAATCACAGCACGTTCCTGACAGCATTGTCCAAACACCTCTTGAACTCTGACAGCCTTGGGGCTGTGACCACTGCCCTGGGGAACCTGTCCAGTTCCCAGCCAAGAAGAACCTTTTCCTAATGTCCAACCTAAACCTTCCCTGACACAACTTCAGGCCACACAATCTCCCTCACACCCTGTCACTGGTCACCAGAGATCACTTAGATAAGAAAAGAATGCAATCCACAGTTGATAATTGGAATTGAGCATCTTGGAGCACCAACCATACACAAGTTAGCTTATCTTAGCCAGCTAAGCATAGCTTATAATTCATATCCACCAGAATGGATTTAGGATACTTTCATCCAGGTAATCCAGTTAATGTGTTCACAGCAAAGATTTCTATGCAGGAATATACTAGGTGATGTTTTATATGATAGCTTTCTTGTATTCTTGTGATGCCCTTACTTCACATTGAGGAAAAAAAGAGACAAAAGAGGAGTTCAACTTACTAGTTATCCTGCTTATAACACTAATTATTTTAATGTTTATCAGTTTCAGAAGAAAAAGGTTAACAAAGCCATCATGTATAAAGGATCAAAGCCTATGTTGAAAGCACAAGAGCCAGACAGCAACCTCCAAGCAATCTTTTCTAATGTCTGTATTAAGAGAAATAATTATATTTGCTAGGACTTGGCAGCCAAATGTTCTTATAAAAGAACACCCAGACAGAAAAGCCAATTTTGACAAGCCTTACAGCTGAAGGACTTTCTCACAAATTACAATTCCCATCAACAGATCAGATGTAAATGATGAATGACAATGGACTGTTTCCATTTTTACTTAAGATCTGCTTTCTCAATGACCTTTCAAGTTTATTTTTTGTCTGTACAGGGTTTTTTTAATTATTTTTTCTTCATGTGAGAAATCTTTGTCTGACAAGGCAGTGGCAAAAACTGCATTAACTTTAGTAGAGCCAGGAATTCACCCCATATGCAGGAACACACAAAATTCTTTCTTCAAAATGAAGAGACTACAGCACTCGTGTGACACACTATTCACATTGTTATAATGTCCCTTTGAAGTTTAAAAAAAACAAAGAGGAGGAGGGGATCACAAACACCTGGCTTTTATGTCTGAAATAACTTCTAGATGGCTAAATTATGGTAGTTCTAAATATGACAAAGGTATGTGACAGCTAAAGAGGAGGTGTAAAATGCTTCTTTCATTATGCCAATATGCAACTGTGAAAAGAAATGTAACTACCTGATGCCAAATAATATTGCTCAATAAAACTTTACTCCACTGAAGAAGAAAAGCATTAGAAAAAGCATTTCTAATTCGTGTCACTAAAATATCATAGAAATACAAAGAATAACTCAAAATTATTTTTTTAAAAATGCAACTTAAAAAAAACCTGTATTCTGTGCATAGTTGTGATTTTTCAGATTCAAAGTTAAGATTTTTATAGCTCATCTACATTGGACTAATATTTTAAAATAAGTTCATTGTTTCCCTAGTTACAATTTTTAAAGATGTCATAGGAAAAAAGCTCTAATTGTATTAATACATTTATTTAGTGAAAAGATTGGTATTCAACAATATCCCAAATCAGTCAAGCTTTATCCAAGGTGTTTGTAGAGGACTCTTTGTCACATGCAGAAAGCTAAACAGACTTTCCCAAGGAAAAGGAGAAATGGAAAAATATAAACAGAAGTACTGGATCAAATAAATGCTTGTTAGGCATCCTTGCTGTAACTTGAAAGAAGAGCCTTCTATAAGATTTAATATAGTGCACTCCAGTGTTTGTTTTTTAATTATCTGATTATCTTGACAATTCTGCTTAAAAAGACAGCTGCCTCTAAACTGCAAATATCAGTACTCTTCTATTTCTTCATGTGCAACTATTATTCACCATCCTCTGAGAATCAAGAGACTAAAAAATTGCAAAATAATTAATATGGTATGTGATTTCCCTTGTCTTTCATGTCCTAAACAAAAACTTTTCATCACTTACTGGACCAAAAACTGCATCAACTTCACCTGCACTAAGTACCTCAATCAGTAGCAATTCATTAGCAACATTTCCAGTATCATGAGAAAAATATTCTGAGTCAACACTTCAGACAAGTAAAGGGAATATTGGATAGACAAAGTCTGTGCTCCTTAATGGTTCCATCAGCCATCTGGGACACCTTGGACACAATCTTTATCCTTTATTTCTCATGCCTCAGTTTCATTCAATATATTACTTACAAGTCTATTCTTCAAGATACTCTGAGATCTATTAATAAAGCATGTTTTGTCAAGATTGGAAGTTCTTAATTTAACACAATTTTTTTTTCTTTTTTTCGTCCTTACAGTGAAATTTAGCCCTGGATTTTTCTACTGAAAGAGAGATTTTTTTTGTCTCTGACACAAAAGCTTCTCAGAGCAAAGATGGGGTTACAATATATAATAATAATAATTTCCAAGGTAGGACAAGACTACAAATGAAGGTGTTTTGCCTTCCTTCTCTTTCCAGTCTGTACACAGGAGTGTTTAAGGAGTAGCCTTAAACACTTAAGGCTATTACGGAGTACTCCTAATGAGAGATAAGTATAAATCTGGCTTATTAACAACCAACCAAAATAGTTCTACTTAGACTTACTCAAGCAGAACTTTTGCTGCTGACCAGATGTATTAGTAACAGACTTCAAAGTGATCTATGGAGAGTGACAAACAGCAGCAGCAGCAGCTCCCACTGGTTACTAACCAGGTAAATACAAAACCAAACTATGAAACTAAGTAGAAATCTGAGCTTGATTCAGGCCACAAGAAGGTTTCTGAAAACTTTTTTATATTTTCATCCAGCCTATCAAACTTGCAGCAAAAATCTTATACCTTCTGGATAAGGTACAAATATAAGGAAGTTTGTGGAGGGAGTTTGCACAGTATTTAGGTAATTGGTTGTACTTTTAGAACATATTTACTTTTTTTGCTTCTTTATATATATATAGGAAAACAGCTTTCACTCGCAATAACTGAAAATAAAAAATCTATAGTTAGCATTTTTAAGCAGTGCCTAAATTGGTACATCTATGCTAATACTAATTATCATTACACTTCTTTTATATTACAGGGTTAAACATCCTATATTCATCTTATATTGAAGGCAGTTACACAAATAGGGTCAGACATTTTATTGCAATTTCACTTTGTAGAATTTCAATCTAAATCATTGCTTTTGTCATTGATTATAATTTATGTAATATAGAGTGTTTAAATATGTAATTTAGTAACATATTAGATGAGCTGTAACTCAATGTAAAAGCTAGAAATGAGCTATATGTGGAATGCTATATTAGACAGTCATGTGCTGAAATACTAACATCTAATATAATGAGGTTATTGATGTAGAGTTGACATATAACTTGATTTGCAGATGCCCTACTGACTAACCTTTTGCAACTATATCTCAGTGTAAACCTGTGGTAATTACTGCTGGGTAGGGAGAGTTGGTTTAACTGAACTTTTTCTTTTGATGCATGTGAATGCAATTGCCCCCTGGAGACTACAGGAGTCCTGCATGTGTGAGTTATTACATATCGAGGGGGAGAAAAGAAAGTTCTATCACATTAAATTTTTTCTGTTTCCTATTGTTGCAGTTTTGTTTTTTCCAACAACAACATTCCCCTCCAGCCTTGCCATCTATGCCCTTTTCAACTAACAAAACATCTTAAAGTACATAGTAGAAATAACTGATTTAATTTAAACATAAAGTACTTGTCAATAGTTGCAGTTCACAGATTTCTAAATAACTGCAAATCAGGAAGTCCAGGTTTTATTCCTGGGTAACTAAAGCCAGGAAATTAACATGACACCGACAATACTTTAAAGAACTTTAAGTTTCAGTAGAAACTGAGAAAGATGACAAAGTCATCTTCAGACTGTCTGATACGGGGTGCCCTACAAGTCTTTGTAATAATGGAAAAAGTGTATTAAAAATTATACATTATATTCTGTTATACTGTGTGCTTGCATAAAACCCCAAAAATTAATAGGTTGTGATATTTCTAAGAATAAAAATTACATTATTTTATACCAACTCATATAATGGAATACACTAGTCAAAAGAAAGGATATGAAAACTGCATAGAACAGTTTTGCTGATAATGCTTTGCCCACTACATTTTTTTTTCATATTATGTGTGGTTAGATCAACACAGCACAGAACACTGTGGGACTTCTGTCAACCCACCACTTCTCACAACTCACCAATTATGACGAAGAAAAAAAAAAGTTAAGAGGCTCTGATTCCAGTAGAAATTGATCTGCAAGTGAGATTTTCACATATTGTCTACAGGGACATTTTATAACAGGAGTGGTTTTGGCTTCTGGGGATTACACTGCACAATGAAAACAAATGTCAAAGTAAATCCCCCCAAAAAAACCACTTCTGGTATTGATCCTCAGACCCACCAATCAACCTTCCTGCCCTCTGTAGATTCTCAAATACCATTCTTCATCTGAAACCTTTTAGAAATATTTTCTTCAACATAATCTTAAACTACTGGCTGAAGTTCAACACACGTTTCAGCAACACATATGGAATTTATCCACAGGCCAGGGAAGGAAAATTCCTAACTGTCCATCCATGTTTACAATCTGAATTTATATTTATATTCTATTGAAAATCTGAAGATAAGTACACTAGCTGTGTCTTCAATAATCTTGCACATGTTTGAGTGGATTATCCTGAGATTTGTAAGTGTGCATTTCTAATCTGGTAATAATTTTTTAATACATTGCACTACAGCATCACAGATTTATTAATTTTTTTTCTATTGCCTAGTCTCCACTCAGAGTTATGGGGTTTTTATAGGTTCATAATCAATGAGTACAGAAAAGACTTTTGTTAAATGTCTACTAAAATTTTATGTTTAGCTCCAGGAAAATAACTACTTCAAGAAAATGCAATTCCTGCCTTTTTCCTAAATATTTACAAGAGAAAAAAAAGAAGTTCCCTGAATTGTGTGAAGCTTATGCTATGCTATACATTTTGCTGAAGGCTGGACATTTTTGAGCTTGTAGTTACTCCTACACTTGATCCTGGCAAAATCCACCTACAATTAGAGAAGCAGAGAAGTGCCAAAGGAAGCACCCATGAACACATCACTACTGCCCACAATTGTGCACTTTGCTGAGTTCTCTCCATTTCCTAGTACACAGCTCTTGCTTTATAAGGGTGAAACTAACTGATACGTACATGAACACCCATTTTCTTACAAATTGACTCAATTTCAGCTTAACCACTCAAATAGAAAATGTTACAGTCCCAAAGAAACTGTAGTTTGAGACATACATACAATAAGAGCATACAGTACCATAAGCTAGTTTTAAGGCATTAAAATGAAGAGAATTATGTAGATATGTTAGAGTAAACTGGCATAAAATATTGACTTTCACTTTTTTTTCATAGGTTCAATCTTTTAAAGACAGAAACATAGAGAACCCTGAGAATTATTAAACACTGAGAATTATTAGAGCTGAGCAGAAAGGTACTGGTCCACCTTAGGACAAGTGCTTAAATTAGAATTTACTTTTAATACAACAGCTCATGATTTTAACCTCTTAAAAGGTTTTGTGCTTTGTCACTGCATATGAATTTCAGCACTGCTAATACAAAGCTGTGTGTTTATGCAATGAATTCTCTCCTGCCTTGTGTCAGCTCCATCCAGTAATGCCTGTCTGCATAGCAGGCAGGGCTGCTTCCTCTGTCTCTGAACTGATTACACTGCTCTGTTCATTTTTGTTTGCAAGCCTTCATCTCACTCCCTAGCTTCCTCTTTTTATTTATATTATAGTATCAAAGCTTTTGAGACAATGCAGTAGGAAATACACTGCATTAAGAGAAGTCATAGCAAATTCATAGTAAAGTCAGATCTTTCCCTTGTTTAGGCCGTGCTACTTTATAAGACACAGAAATAACATACAGCAACATGCAATGTCTTGGGTACATTTTGTATTTTTAGAGCTATTCTGGAATTGAAAATTACATGGTAAAGCACACAGTGACAAGAAACAAATCCCGGGTTAAGGATTCATGCTGACTAACTGTGAAACCTCTTGGGAGCTATTTTCAGTGATTAAGACATCACAGATATCCAGTTGGCAAGAATCAGAAAGCAGTAATAATAACTAGCCAGTTTTTTAATCTCTCTTGACAGGACTTCCTCCTGATCATGTTTTATTCATTACCTAAGACTAAATTTCCAGCCAGTACAGAGCTATTGGAAAACTGGAACTCTTGCCTTGCCTCACTACATCCCATGAAAAAGCATGACTGACAAGCTGAACTCTGTTTAAAAAGTGAGGTATTTACACCTGGAAACTGTACATGTGTACACAATCTGTTCTACAGTACTGCAGGCATAAACCATTGATCAAGCTGCCTGTATATGATATTTGAAATCAATGAGAACTACACATTGTCTCACTCAAAAACAATTTTGTTAGTGAAATATCTCTTTTCCGCATGTGGATTTCCAGCCAAAGAAAACCCAAGCTACCTCAAAGAGAATTGTGAAAAATTACCCAAACATTTAAAACATAATGAGTGTCAAGAACTTTTGCCAGCAGATGAACTGGAAGAAAGTGGGGAAACACCCAGAAGCTGTAGATCAGGGCAGAATAGGGTATTAAACTTATTAAACTTTTTTTCAGGTTCATCCCTGCACTTTTTTTTTTTTGTGACACGTATGTACTGGACAGTTTGCATAAAATTTCAACAAAAAAGCGTTTCTAGACTCAGATCACTTATTGATACATTACATCTATGAAAAGCATAATCAGACAAAAGTGTATTCTCAATTTCCTTTGAGGCTGTGTCATGAGACACATGGGAATATTATTAATGCACCCCCTTACTGCTTACCCTAGAGAAACAAAAAGACTTTGTTGTTCTTATTACAGCAGATTTGAAAATCAGAATCAAAACCAAATGTATTCAAGTTCTCAATGTTATGCAAATGTTTCCTTTCCCAATTCTACTGAGGTACCATTGTTACTGGAAGAAAAATGTTCCGCACAAGAATGAAGAAAAATTAATCTCAGGGAATAAATAAGTTTCACATCTCTAACGTTTCAAGATCCTGTAAAGAGACTTGAAGAATTATGCACAAATCTCTGACATGGTATCTGTATATTCCTTAGCTCAATGTTTCTCAAAAAGGCTTATCATTTTTAAGACAGATGAAGAAAAGAGAGAGAAATGAAGGCATGTTAGATACACCATTCTCAAAAAAATTCATGATAAAGTGCTCAAGGTCCAGCTCTCCTGCTGTGATGCTTTGTGTAATATATGACCATTATGTCTGGCAAGATTTGCACAGGTCTGCCCTTGATTTGTGTTAGGAAAAAACAGAAAACCTCACAACTATTCTTCATTCTCAGGAATTAATCTGGCTTCCTGATGTTTCCAATTTTACAGTGATTCAAAGAACCCTCCAAAACCACACCTGAAGCATCACTCACAATTACAGGGGATAGCTGAGGGAGACAAAAGTGAATTCCCTCCCCAGGCATCCCAGAGCACTCTCCACACAGCAGTGGCCCTGGAGTGCTGTGAGATGGGGCCACCAGAGACTGAAACGTGCCCTGCAAGCCCTGACAGTGGCACATGGACCAGCTTTGAGAGGCTTTTACCTGAAAAGAATGTGAAAAGTGTCACCAGTACACATGGTGCTACGAGCCTCAGGAACCATCACATCCTATTGAAGCTTCCAAGAAACTTCAGGCTTGTGAGCCCCTCCAGAGCCAGCAGAAAGCAGACAAACAGCTGAAGGGGTAAATTTTCAGGCTCTGTGTGAGCTGGACAGAAAGGGGGGCACTTGAGTGCCTCAGTTTGCCCTGGGCAGCCCCTGAATGATGCATGGACAGCTGTACTCACTTCCTTATTTCCTCTTTTCCACTGCTTCTGCAAAAGGGACTGAGACTTGGCTGCAGTAAATGTAATTTGACCAGTCTGACTGCTCTTCAATTCTCAGCTGAGCTTATCACAGCCAGCCAACAGCCAGCTTATCACAGCTAGCCAACAAATACAGTCATTACATCAGGCCAGAGAATTTTAGGATACACTTTTCCCCTAACAGCTCAATACATCATTCACAAATGTAACAAGTACACTGTAGACACAAGCACTGTGTGTTATAAATTCATGTAAATGCAGGGTGTTTCCACTAAAAGCAGTAGAAGTTCTTATGAACAGTAAGAAAAGGTGGTCAGGTCCCTATGGTTTACTAAGATGGTAATTAAACATTTATTGAAACACCAGCTAATATTGTTTTTAATTAGCAGATGCATAGTACTCCTAGAATTTTTTTCAAAGTATATCATGTATGTCACATCATTTGTCTCCCCAAAAACGCTCATTTAAGTCCTTAAATCTATTACTTTTTACACAGCTCCATGAAGGAGAAAAGGTTTTATTAAAAAAAAATTATGAAAAAAAATCTCCTTTCTATACCAAGGCTAATTGACTGGACCTTTAGAATTTGTTTGGCTTTCCAACAAGTCAATTACCTACTTATGTGATTCATATAATAAGACTTGATGCTCTCACCTTCATTTGTAATTACCTTACACATATAAAACAAACTGTACCAGTGAAAAACTTTAAATAAAAATACTTCCCTATCAGCAGAATCAATGTACATCAGAGTGATGTCACCTGCACTGTGACATGACTATTCAATGTCAGAACATTTACTTTATTTGCAAGGTTCTCTACAGTGTTTTTTGTTGAGCGACAAAATCTTGCAACCCCAGGGAAACTCAAGCTTCCATGCACTCTTTGGCATTAAGAAACACTTGAGAAGAAATAAGCCAAGGAAATCGGAAATCTTTGAGAGAGGAAATACAACAACTGTTTGTAGCAGCAAACTGATAAGGGCAGCTGATTGCCTGTATGGCAGAGAAGGGAGAGTTTTAGTATCCCTACAGCAATCCAGCAGCACAGAGAACCAAGGCTCCCTTTCTCCTGTTGTTCCTGCAGCTACTGGGAATGTAATATATTACCTAATATATAAATATTACTGAAAGTAATACGTTGAAGGACATAATTTAAAAATATTGACATGTTAAGGCATAGTAAGAGGAAACAACCCTTCTTGGTTGACTTGGTTCTTAGTGTATAGATCTTTACAGGAAGTGAATGGAACAGAAGAACTATACACCAGACAAGTATTTTCTTTCCAAATTCAAGCCATTCAGCCACACCTCCTCCATTTGCTAGACCTAATCTCATCTCATGGGTTGAAACCTCCAAGTATAGCAGTTACATCAAGGATCCTGAGAATGGCTTCTATTCTCTAGTCATCACCCCACTGTAATAGATTTCCAAAATAATACTGAGAAATAAGCTTAATTTATTCTCTTTACTGAACCACTATAATTACAAGTAGCTGCTCAACACTGAAATTTAATTGTGATATATCATATTGGCAGACCAAATCCTTCACAAGCTTTTATTGCTCTATCCTGTGCTGTGGAATGCATGGTGATGCAATCAGTATGTAATGACCAAGGCTGTAAAGTAAATGTAACACTGCACAGATGCATAAATAATGTATCATTTCCTGAACTTGGTTCTGACATAAAGCTTCACCAACACAAGCCTAAAGAGAGATGTGGTGTTAATTTTTCCATTTTGCATATAGGAACACATGAGAAATACAACCATATGAAGCATGAGAGGGTCAAATTCCACCCACTGGAAATTTTCCAGAAACACATTATATTAAACAGATCAAGGCAAAATTGATATTTTGCACTGTAAATTGCCTATAAACACTGGGCATGGAGACATTGATGTTGTCAACAGAAATCAGCACTTCTCTTTGTGGATTTTCACACTCAGATCTCAGAGAATACTTTTTAAGTCAAGCATCAAATTTGTGGCCTTGAACACAAGTTCCCTGGTATGTAATGTATCACTTAAACAGATCCGTTTAAGAACATTCATTTCTCAACCACCAAACTCAGTGACTTACAAACTGTAGAAGTTCTCCTGGAATAAGGCTCAAAGTCTATCTGAAATAGAAAAGAGATATACCCAAGCCTTTTCTTTCCAACTGTAAGACAAAACAGTTGCTGATAAAGTAACTCTGCAGAGGTCTTCAAATTCTATCGGTTTTCTCCTTACCCCAAATAGTAAATATTTCATGGGTACAACTGAGGTGAGCAGTGCATCCTCTGGTAGAAAAGGAAGGAAATATCACCTCTTTGTGGGACAAGATTCATTACACATTCTGGAACATACACACTGGAACAAAAGTGCATTTTCTTAGACAGCTTTTAAAAAAAAAAAGAAAAATAAACTCACTTGCAAATGTTGAGAGTTGTCAGTCATATTGTCCTCTCGCCTACGAACTTCTTCCAACAACTGTGCATTCTTCTTTTTCTCCAATTGCTGATTGTGCTTCAGATTGGCAACCTTCTTGTTTTGGTCCTTCATATGTCTAAGAATTGCACACACACACCCATTAGAGTCAATGTCTGCAACCAATTCTTTTGCAATAAAGATTAATTTTGTGACTACAACACAGGACATCAATTCTCCAACAGACACAAATTTTCCAAGCATCAGTTGTAACAATAAAACTTCATCTTGTTTTCAAGATGGCATATCAAAACAGCTTTCAATTATAGAGTGGTAAAGCAATTATTTGGGCTTAGAAGATTTTGCCCTTTTTATGATTTCCTCACAAAAAGGCATACATATTCTGAGCTCTATGCAGAAAAATTGTTGAAAGAGGGAGATCATCCAACAATCCTGACACACTCTACATTCAGGAACAATTTTAACAGGTGCTTCAAGTAGCATTAATTTCAAAGGAAGCAGAAGGTGACAGTGACGAATAATGTACATTGTGAAATTATATGTTTTAAAACCTGGACTACAAATGCAGTGTTTTGGTGGATTAAAGTGTGATGGGGTAGAAGGTCAGGTCATAAATATGGGCCAGGAAGAATAAAGGATGCCTTTACAAATGGCTTTGTACATGACAAAAACATTCCTATCATTTTTTATAATGGAACTTCTTTGTACAAAAGATAACCAACAAACAAATTTATGAGTCGTTCCTAAGGAAATGAAACAATCTTTGCCACCCTTATACGTTTTCTTTTGTAAAGATTGTATTAATAAAAAATAATTAATTGTTTCAATTTTAATTACCTTTTATTATGATGTTATTTATTAAGTTACCAGAAGTATTTCTGAGACTTAGCATACACCTTTTTAAGAAAGAAGGCAAACTAATTTTGTCTGTTGGGTAATGAAACCTATCTTTGCAGTAATACTTCCTACCTGCTTGAATTCTTAGATATTATTTTCCAGACTTTCTTTGACTTGGAGGAATTTGCTTCCTTTTATCTATAAAAAATAAAAGTCACGTGCAAATTCCTAATGAGATCTACTCACTAATCCTATTGTGGCAAATGAGGAGAATATTATGCAATGCCCAAAAGAATCACTGAAAATCCCTCCTTTGCTTCCACATCAGAAGCAGTGAAAAAAGTTGTAGAATACATTTCTTGCACAGATTTTACTACGTTAAAGAAACTGGATTATTCAATATTTACTTCTATCACTGGTTTCTTTGTCCTATCACTGTTTTTTTCATTATTTATTAATGCTGAAAAATTAACAATTAATTTGCAATCAATAAATCTGCCATGGTATTAAAAATTCTTAAAAGACAGGTCGTGTAAAAGTTTCTAAGTATAGCACATTAGAGAAAATCCAATCAATTATAACTAAAAACAAAGTACCATAAACTTGCCCAGGAAAGAAAAAGCATGGATGACTAGTTCAAATATAGGTTATTTGCTTGCAACTCCAAGTGAAAATCAGTTCCCTGTCATGATTCTGACTCATAATTGTAAGCACAGACTTAGCATAAAACCAAAATGAATATTGGAAAAAAACTTCTTCCACAGCTTCATATATAAATGTATTTGGCAGAAATTTTGGTGGTGCAATATGGCTTTGTGCTGTTAAAACATAAATTGGTTTCCAATCTCATGTTGAGCAAATGATAAATTCATTTGCATTTAATCTCTGTTAGCTGCTTCTTTCATCACCCGTGCCTCACACAACTTCCCATTTCAGCTTCTCTCTAATACCACACTGAAAAGCAGAACTTGGTAAAGCTGCAAAGGAAAAAAATCCGGTGCTTGTGATACACAACATCTAGAAGAGAAAGAAATAAAAGAAAGCTCTGTCCTAGACTCTCTTAATTCCACAACTGCCCACATACCTATGGAAATGAAAAGAAAATGCTACAGTTAAAAAGCCTGGCTGAGGAGTTTTCTTTTAGGCCTGCATTAAAAGTACTGGAGGAGTTCAATGCAGCAAATAAGTACAAAAATGTATTTCCCACCAGCCTTTTTTTTTTTTTTTTAATAGCAAATATCAAATATAATCCCTGGTCCAGTAGAATTTTTGAGTTGCTTGCGCTGGTATGTTTTCATGTGGCTCTACTGTTTCTCAAATGCTTTTGAATAAAATAGAAGATTAGGATAAGTAAAAAATATGCATGAGAAACAGAAAAATATTGGGGAACAGTACCCAATCAGCATAAAATATATGCCATGACCATAGAGGATATATGATAAAATATCCACATAGCTTACTAGTAACAATGCTGAAATGCACAGTTGAGTCTACATTGCTCTTTATCATGAGCAATTAATTTCATTTGTTCTGCTACACTGCTTGAATTTAAAGCTCTAAGACCACAAAATTCATTAGACGGGAGAAAATAAAGACTACTGCTTAAGACATATGTCTTGAAAATCTGAAGTGTATATTTTAGGGGTCTGGGCATTAGAATTCCTCTTTCCATTACAAGTTAACCATTTCCTGCTTATGCAGCATTTTCTGATAGTGTAATTGCCCCAGAGCAGGAAGATGAAACCCACAGTTCTCTCATTCTCCACATTGTTATAATTCATTTTGAAGTCAGGCATCTATTCTCTTTTAGGGTTCATTTTATTATTTTATTATTATTATTATTTATCTATTCTCTTTTAGGTTAATTCTTTAACCTCTGAGCCAGACATTACAGTCATCCCAAGCTAGTTAAAACCCACCACTCTGCTGCATTTGTGATTTTACGAACTCCACAGGACTGGAAAGCCAGGCTACAAACCAGCTCTGAAGAGCTCAAGTCCATAGTACACTGAAGGAGTGCCAACACTACATTTGGCTTGAAGAAATTATCTTCTGAGCTCATAAACATTTAAGAAACAAAGCAGACTAAAAAAGCAGCATAGATGACTAACTCCCTGCACAGATGCTTAATCTTGGCCAAACATTAGAAAGTAGAATTAAGGACAGTTCTTCCGATAAGAAATTTACATTTGTTTGTATTCCTATGGTTAAAGCCAGTCAGAAACTGTTTTAGAATATCTAGCAGCTTAGGAGCAAAAAAACCAAACTGTCTTGAAAACTGAGCTAGAATATAAATATACTTTGAATAGTGTAATTTTTATTTTTTTTTTTAATTTGGAAAAGGAAATCAGTTCTGTTCCAGAATTACAAATTGAAGGATGATACCCTGGGCATCACCCGACTCTTCTGACAATTCAGAATCAGAGAAGCAGTATCCAGCAAGCACCCCATGCCACATAAATATGAGATATCCATAATACTGGCAGTTAAAAAAGAGGAGATGAACACCACGAAACAGAAAACTTCTAAATAAAATCTTATTCTTTTAGTACATTAGACATTCTCTCGCTCCTAAAGAAGAGAAAAATATAAGATAAAGTAACATAACTCTTCTAGAAACTACCTGAATACTCATCAAGTTTATTAATTCGTTATACCTAGATTAAGCCATTGGTCTTAACTGAATATTCATTCACCTTAGATATGCTATTCCATAAAAATCAGCCTCTTCCTGAATCTTTCTGACCTGGGATAATTTTTTATAATCTCTCCCAATACACAGACTGCTCCACAGTAATCAATTTCTACCTCAGCTGGGCACTAGACTTAAAATCAGGTATCCAAATGACAGCAATGCCTACACCTCTGCTTTCCTCAGCATCCAACAATTTTTCAGGAAAAGTGGCCTCAGAATGCCAGTGCTGGAGTCAGACTGCAGCAGCTCTGACTCCCCTGCTGCTGAAGAACCATCATCTCTGACTGCTAAATATTTACAAACATTTCTTGTATCACAGATCCAAGGAAGACAGGAAAAGACAAAACATCCTCAAACAGCCCTTCAGCTTTTCTCTTATGACATCCAGTCCAAAGGACTTAGAGCCCATCACTCTTCCTGAGCAAACAACAAGATGCCCTTACCTCAAATGCACTTTTCATTCTATTTAATCCTTTACCTGAAATGTCTTTGTAGCAAACAGACATCAGTGCCATGGAGACCCAGACCCTGGGCCAGAAGAAAGATAAACAGCAGAACAGGAGGACAGAACACTTATTTTCTGCTGGTATGAATGTGTCTGTAATAACCACACTTTAACCACGTTTGGGGCTTTTTCTTGTTCTGGAGTAGCACACAAATTGATCTCACAGTCTAACCATAGGACAGTTAATTCCTTCAGTTCAGCTTTCTAAGACAAATATTAAACACTAAGTTTCTGCCTATATGTGAGTAGCATTCAGACTATATTTTACAGTAGTGTGTTGTCTAACCTCCAATGCTTTCATCTCCGATAGCTATAGAAAGTCACACTGTTTCATTAAATTCCCTGCCTTAATTAGCCACCTGGGTACCTTGGCCACAAAGCTGATAATGTCAGCCAAAAATAAGTGTTACATGTTAGTATAGCCTTTACTCTATTTCATAATGGGTTTTTTTTCCTTCAAAGCATCCAAAAAATGCAGACATGCAAAATACTCCCAGGAGCAAAATCTGTAACATTTTCTAAAGGAATATGTCTCTGCAATAATTTTAATCACTTTAAACAGCATTGCAATGGGACCAGCTGTCTGCAAGTCAATCAAAAAATTCTCCAGTGTGCTAGGAAGCTGTGCTCCTCAGCAAATAAAAGATACAAAAAATCAGAGTGCAAAGAATGTTTTCAGGGAAACAAGCAAAAAAAAAAATCAACCCCAAACAAACCAGATCTATTTTATTAAATACAATTTAGTCAAAACAATTAATCTAGATAAAACAATCTATATAGAAGAATAAATACTCAGAAATGTGTTTTAAAATTAAATATAGTACACTTATTTTAAGTAAACAAACATCACCCAGTGTTCTCAACAGGCACTGGATAGAATATTACCAACATCATTACTTGAAATTATTATCTCTTTCTCCTTCATATATAGTCCACATATTTACAAAAATTAATGTATGTGATCAATGAAACAAATCTTAATATTTTACTAGGCACTCTGGGTCTCAGCAGCAAGTCATGCAGAAGACCTGATCCTGTAAATCCCAACCATGTGAGTCCATTCCAAATTACATCAATTCAGAAAGACTCAGCAGAAATACTCCTTGCAGTTCACTTCTCACTGTCTTAAGAATGAGAGCCTCTGCAGGTGCCTCACTGAGTCATGACTCAACCAGCATAAGGGTAATGCTTCAAAATTCAGGTCTAAATTCATTGAAATCCAAAAGCTAGAATTTTATCAAAATATAAGCAAGTTAATTATTGTTTCTGGCATTTTCATGGAATACAAATGCATCTGCTCCTACCTATCTATAAACCTGAAAAACAGAGCTGGGCTGGGCATTGAAAGACTAAAATCACCACAAGAGATGTTAAGAGGGGTACTGACAGACACATTCCTGACACAAATAAGGACACTGCTTATTCAACTTACAGCCACATGCCTAAGAAAATACAATCGCAAGAAATTAATATTATCTCTGACTGCAGAAGAATGCAGAAGATTGCAGAAGAATGCTCTTCTTTCTGCCATTCACCTGATGCTGAAACTATGGCAAACTCCACGTCACAGTTCATCTGCTCCCAGAACTGGGAGGTGCTCCTCTGTGTTCTCTCCACATCTCTTTGATAGAAAGAACTGGAAATGACCAACACAAACATGGGACAAAAAAAATATCACCTAAACCAAGTAATATTAAAATAATTTTAAAATATCTTAAAAAAAAATTTATTCCTATATCCCTAATTCTCCAGTTGAATGCGTCAATCCCAGAATTAGCAGCTAAGATAAATGAATTTTAGTATATTCAATGTTTCATTCCCAGCTCCTATTACTGATAGCTTACATAGCTATTTCAGTTCCACCCAAAGGAGCAGGCTTGTAGCCCACCGAGACCTGTAGGTCTCAAAAAAAACCCTTCCTCCCATCCCCTTACACTCCCCCCCTTTTAAATCTCATCATTTCAATTGCCTGAAGGCTGGCTTCAGCTTTCTTAACATTCATATTATGACAATTTTTCAGTGAGACAATTATTTTGCCTCCAAATGCCCCAGAAAATATTGTTGTCCTGGGACAGCCGAGAACTCTGCCTGGTAGAAATCAAGAGAACGTCACAGAAGTCACTGAAACATTTCTCACCTCAAAGGCAGAAACGTGGGAGGAAGGGTTTCCCTAACACACACTCTGGGAAGTTTTCCAAAACCTTTATTTAAGAAGTGTTTAGTCTGACACAGTTCCCTCCAAAGCCCTCGAGAGATGCTGGAAACACCCGCGTGAGGATAACGCGTGAATGAAAGCGACGTCCTGGAATCCCGCTCCAAACCATGGTTCATGTCACTTTGTTTCAGCACAGATCTGCGCTGCAACCACGGGAACTGGAGCCAGGGCACTGCACTGCTGCCTTCCTCAGCACATTCCTGCTGCATGACACTCTACGTGAACATGTGTGAAACTCGTACCAGAAGACTCATCTGTCACACATCTCTCTTGCACACCCAGCACTGCCGTGCATTTTCTTCTGATGTTCTTCTTTAAAAAAAAATAAAAAATAAAAAGCACTGCTGATGACAGCACGCTAGATGAGAAGGATATTTGATCTGATTTAATATGGCCATTGCTTGCTCAGCTATTTTATTAATTGAGACCATTAGCAATAACTGGAACCAGTTACTGAAAATAGTTTGTTGCCTGAAATTTGCAACCAAGAAGTTGCAGCCCTGCTACTGGTCCATGAGCTCCTTCCCAGCTGTAGTCCAGAAAAGCTGTTTTCTTTAAAATACCAAACTAACAAAGCATCTCCTAAAAAAAAAAAAAAAAANAAAAAAAAAAAAAAAAAAAAAAAAAAAACCACCAGAAAAAGCAGTTCCACCAGCTCCTGACTCTTTCCAGTTTTTCTCTGTATCCGACTGCTCCACAGCATGTCCAGCCCAGCCTGACACCAATCAGGATCACACCTCCTCTGCAGCACTCCACGTTTCATTGCAATTTCCTTCTGGATCAAATCTTTTGACTGCAACTCCTGGCTCACCCTAGAAGTTCTCAGGATCAATCCAGCCATTATCATCCAATACATAAATCCAGTTTTCCATCCTTTTGCATTAATTTCTTCAGACCTCCAAATAAATCAGGTACACTTTGTATGATTCTTGTTTAGACATAAAAACTTCCCCTTATTATCAATTCAGACCAGAGCACCGTCATGCTGCCCAGGCATGCTGCTCCTGCATTGCGAAAGCAAACGACATGAGTGGAAGGAGTGGTTCCACCAACAGCCCAATTCCTAAATTTAGTGCCCCTGTCTCTTTTCAGTCACAGCTTTTTGAGGGCAAGCTGTGCTATCTCACAATGATTCCTCACCACACACCCACCCCTCCACCATGCACAGGGAATCCTGACAGCACCGAGCCCAGGGAGTGCTCTGGGGCTACTTTCTGCACAGGTTCAAGAGGTTCAAGAGCAATTTGCCCTCTGGTTCTTGCCTCTGATGAAAACTAGTGGAGGCAGCAGGTTTGGAGAATCATAAGAAATATTCATGTCTTGAATCAGTAATCATGAAAGCGAAGAGTAACAGCTCCTTCTGTTCTCTCTTCCCCAACACAGAGTTGTGGTGTCACTTCCAACCAAAACCAAAGCTGATCTTTTTCCTTCAGCGAGGTAGAGCTCTTTCCTCCTCATATTTACTTCGCTCTGCATAACCATTTACTTTACAGAGGATTTACCCTCCACATCAAAGCTCAAAAAAAGCAAATCACTGAGAAATTACAAAATATCCTTCCTTATTTAAATAATTCCTTTCTGTTTTAACCTTTGCATGGCTTTCAGCAAGCTGAAAGGGAAAGTACAGAACAATGCTGACAAGTTCAGTAGTGAGTGGGATGAAATTTAACAACAGCATCTCAGGGCCCTCTTTTTATCTTTGTATTGTTCTCGCTATGGTTTCTGCTTATTTTGTAATATAATATTTCCCTTTTTTCCCCTTAAAGTAAAATACCAAAGAAATGAACTTCCTACCTTACTGTTCCTTAAAAAATGAAATTTACAAAAGTTTAAAACCACACATTAAATTGGATAAATCTAAATCATCTCATCTCAAAATGTCATTTCTTTCAAAATGTTTAGATGCTAAAACATTGGTTCTTCATATGTAGCAAACAGACTAAAAGAGAATGACATGTCAGCAATCTGCCTGTTATCCAACGTGACAACGACGTTTCTCACTCAGAATAACCAGTCTCTCAGAAGAGTAATGTATATCACAGATTCTCTCAGTTTTCAGTAGTACACTATCTCAATTTCTCCAGGGACATTATCTTTGAACAACATATCACTCTGCCCTTGGAACCATCAAACTGACATTTGACAAACCTGTGGACAGCTCGGAGGTTAAATTTAAAACTCCATTGAACCTTGCCTTGCACATCTCACTGAGCTCTGGCCTCCCACGGAAACAATTAGCAAGGCCAACATCAGAGCTGGTGGGAAACTTTCTAGCACTGGTCAGTACAATTCACATGGAAAAAATATCCATTTCCTCCTTATCTGCAGGTAGAAAAGTCTGGGTGTACAGAACCTGCTGGAACCAAAAGGTGTGGGGATGTCACTGTACTGATGGCTGCACTCAGAATATTTTTATCTTGTGCAGGCAGGTGCACATGAGGGCATTATGCCAATGTATTTGATTTTCTTGTTTTTCATCAGTATCGATAGCCTACCATGTTATAAAACAGATGCAGCATTTTTTTAACCGTAATAACCTCATAGGAGTGTGGATGACTAAAATGACAGCTAAGAATATACTGATCAGCAGAAATTATGGAAATTAATAGATCTGTTCCTTAAATTAAGTTTTGACCTTAATGAAGATTCAAGCTGAGAAAACTTAACACTTCACTGAATTCCCACAAAAAATTCTAATTATATTCTACAACTTCTCTAGGACTCTAGGGATGGAAGTTGGCAGGGTTATGCAGACAGTTTGCTTCAACAAGGTCAGTTGGCTTTTTAGGTCAATAAAACATAACAGAAATTGCACCTCCAACTGCTGAACAAATGTTTCTGCATGGCAATCATTGAATTCCAGTGAAATCAACCATAATGACAACCACATAATACCTTTCTTTAGGCTCTCTTGAGCTAGAGAGATTTTCAACCACTGTTGAGTATGCTCTGATAGAAATGCAAATGGTCACATTCAGACAATAATTTCATCATGGCCAACTCCATAATACATGTATTTAATTAACTTCTGGAAGAAAGATTCTGAAAATAAATTGTTGAAATATTTTCACAGTCTGGGTGTAATAACTGTCCCTTCAAGAACACAAAAATATACTCGAAGTAGATAGACAGTAAATGTAGAGTTCATCCAATTCTTTAGTGCAATCGATAAGCCTCAAATTTCAGAAACAAAACTTTTCAGCTGGAAAGTAAATTGTGATTGTGACATGCACTGAAGTACATCAGGGGAAAAAAGTTCCTGTCATCTTTTTGCAATGAGACATCTTTAGCTGTGCAGTTTGAAGACATCCTTTCTGACATGGATACTTCTCTGACATGTCTGAACTGTGAAATGTGAATTGTGCTTGGTCTCGGCTCTCCCAAGAGAAAACATCAAAAAGATGTTTTAAGACTTTGCTAACTTACAATTTACAGCCACCCATAAGAATGAAAATTAGCATCAAGGTCTACTAAGAGGAAAAAAATGCTAACCAGATCAATTTTTACTTCCAACAGGCACCACAGGACATGTAATACTTGAAAAGTTTACTCAGAAACAGTGTGCAAAGACAAATGCCAGCTAAACTAATCTACAGCCTGGAAGAATTCAAAACATGAACCTGACTAGATGAGGTTACATACAAACACAGCATAAAAACAAACACGGACAACTCCTTTACAGAATTTGGCCAGCAAAAACAGCTAAAAGTTTCTGAACCACTGCAACTCCTCATATTCTATTTGTAATCAGTAAAAGGGGCAATGGCAAAGTATTAAGAATAAGTCTCTGATCTTAGGTGTAAGTCTCTCTGTATACAATTGTCACTGTTCATTACCTGATGGGTTGGGTTATCTACCAAAAAATTTTTCCCTATGTTGAACTCCCTAAACAAAAATAACGTAAGCCAAACTGAAAGAAGAAAAAAATCTTCACACAAAACAACATATGAATTGAATATGTTGTTAAAGAACATTTTTTTCTTATAGGCATTCAAGAAAAGGATTCATTCACTGGAAAGTTTCTGGTCTAGAAATGAAATGACCAAAAGCTTCACAATAGGGACAAGCAGAATAAAAACAACAAAATACAAACAGAAGTTAATAATGTGGAATCAAAACAACGAAATAAATGAAGCATCAATGAAAACTTTCATTGTGGAAGGAGCATTAAGTAGGAGAGCAGAAAATACTGACCTGGAAGTCAAGCTGGTTGGAGTAGGGATGAAAGCAGCAGTTTGGAGAAAAACAGATAGGGAGGAAGACAGCAAAAGAGAATAAAGGGAGGAACACATTAGTTCTTTCAAAATATAACAAGCAGATGTTATATTAGCAGATTATTTAAAAAAAAAAAAAAAAAGGGGAAGGGAAGGAAAAGCAAGAACTAAAATGAACTTTCTGCAGAGCTATATCCTTCCTGTGCACTGAAGAAAACAAACTTTAAATCAAAATCAAAAGAGCATCTTGTCATTGGTGGACAGCGGAAAGACATCCATATTGATAACCATCCAAATTCCAAATTCATGTACACACCAAATAGAACAAATAAATTGGATTAATATTGGTAGCATTTTCTGCCCCACAAACATCTCTTCATCTGCCACAAAGTGTTTCATCCGAACTGTCATAGGCTGGTGACCCTCACTCATCAAGTCTTCCAGTGGAAGTCAAAGCAGCTAAACAATTTGGCAACTTGTTCAAAGATACTTAGAAGTTCACAAAGCACTGCTGCTAATAATCAAAGATGAAGACTTGACACCCCATCTCACCCAGGAAATGCAGCCCCTTCCAATGCTGACAGCTAATTTCTAATTCTGTGTGAATAAAACTAATACTTCAGCACTGAAAATACTCTTTTCTTCGATAACTTTATTTCTTAAAAAAATACCTAACGCACCCTTTTCAAAAGGGCCAAAACAATTCCCACCCAGCTAGACTAGTCCTTAAATCTGTCCCTGACACACAGCATTTTGTGCATTTAGGAAAAGAAGCATATTCAACAGCCATAAAAGTACTTTTTAAGAATGAAATTATTCCACATGCTGATGTTTTGTCTCTTGTGCAATGACTTGTCACTGCTGTGTGGACTTACCTTCATGAGAATTCAAATCCAAATCAATTCAGAAATAATTAATTGTAGTCTGAATACCCCAAGAGCTTGAACATACATCTATAGTGTTATATACCCACTGCATATGAGAAGTAGATAACAAAAAAAAACCAACTTCTTGTTGAAGAACAAACAGGTTTGTCTGTTTAATATTTAATAGTATAATATTTAATATTTAAGCTAGTATAACATTTTAAAATGAACTTTTATATTGTTGCAATCTTTGCTGAGAAGCTACACTTAGCCAAGCAAATGAGCATCTCACATAGCACTGGAGAAAAGAGGATCCAAGGTTTTGCAATCTTCACTGTTGTCATCACTTTCTGTTTTCAGTCTAAACTTACCAATGGATAATTTATATTGTATTATGAGCCAGTGCTCTTTTACTGAAATCTCACTTCTTTCCCTGCAGTGCTTACCCCCTCCCATATTTATACAGAACAAGCATCCCTACAGAGATTTGTTTTGCCAGAGAAATAAACCACTGTTGCTTAGACTCCTCCTGTGTCATGAGCACTTCATTCCTTCTTACCAGCCCCCTCTGCACCTGTTTCCAGTTTTAATTCAACTTCCAGGCATATGACTGATGAGAAGTGCACAGCAGTGCTCCACACAGAGCCTTGCCAGCACCTGATGACATTAATACCTTCCTATCCTTACTGCAGATATTTATTCTGACATATCAGGATTCACTCCTCATCATTTAGATCTCTGCTTCATTATTCAAATGGCTCATAATGACACAGCCATAAGCAAATTCACCCCATCTTTCTTTTCTTGAACTGTATCAAGGATTATCCTTAGTTTATATGAGGCAGCCTTACTGGTCCTAACTTCACAAACATGCATTTTATGCCATTGTATTTCACTTCATTTTGTGATTCCAACTCTCTATCACATTTCATAAATATACTTCTCATTCTAACACCATTAATAAAAGCTTTAAACAATATACTCCTTCAATCCTGACAGTTCTGTTTCAGCTGCAGCTCCGCCTCCTTGGTGAGGCTCTTTGCATTAAAACTTGAGCTGATCACTACTTACTCCAGTTTCATTTACTTTACTAAAATAAACCCCACAAAAATAAAAACCAAAAAACTCTGAATCACATTTCCTTCATCAAGAAAACCAGCAAGCTAAGTTCAACAAAAGCGAATTGTACGTTAAATGTAAGATCTTGTCATATCTCTAAACTTTTTTAAATTATAAATAGATAAATTGTGAAAGCTGCAATATAAGTTATCAAATAGCTCTAGTATAGAAGAAGGAGTAGTTTCTCCTGTGTAGTAATAAGAAACTGTAAAATATAAAGTTAATCTAGAGAGAGTAATTTAAGAAACAGACCAACATGATTTTATATGAGCAATAATATTAATCTGAAGTGATGATGCTCAGGAGTGTGATAGTTTCTGAGCCAAGAAAATCACATTAAAACCAAAAGAATTATCATTCATATGAAGACTTCTTCATAATTATTAATAATGTTCGTCTGCCAAGTAGCACACACTTATAAATTTAACTATCCATATCTCAAGGCAGTTATTTCTACTCATGAGTATTTGACACTTTGTGTGTCAATACTTTCTGACTAGTAGAACATTAGTATTTATCATCTTGTTTTAATTTTTGTTTGAATTTGTAAACAATAACTTTATTACAATAATTTTTACTTTTCAAACTTATTTATACAAGCACACCATTATGTTGAAGAATTCTTATGTGAATGTAATAAATATTATGAGGATACCACAGCTTGCAATAGTCTAGATTGTCACTTCCTCAGAAATTTATGTTGATATATTTTGAAAATTTATGTTGTTGCAATTATCTTGCAACGTAAAGATGCTGGCATAGCAGTGAACATGGATCCCAGCTATGAATGAATAAATCCATTTTAACATCACATTCATCTTCCTACAGGACCCCAGAGATGCCCTTGCATCTGAACTTTGAGGAAATGTCAAATATATGCTAAAGCATTTCTGACCTGTTCCTCTCTTTCATGGTAATGCTCCCTAATGGGTGCTTTGTCTAGACTGGAACTATAGCAATGATAACAAAAATGAAATCATTTAAACTTCTTTTTTGGATCCCTGAAAGAGTTTTCTTCTGACTTGATCACAATCAAACAATTATATAAATCATCTGAAAACAGAATTCCTTCTTCTGCGCAAGCAAGAGAGTCTAATTAAAGGAATAGAAGAAAACAGACCAACCAAATATATAGCATGACCCCATATGGGAGAAGGGTCCAAGATCTATTTAATTACAAAGGATGTGAGAAAAATCCCAAAACCCTCCTCTCTCCATCATGGAAAGCCTCCACAACCTTCCCAGAAACAAGACAATCACTGCCTGGCAAACATGAGAAAATATACTTTTGAAGCAAACAAAGACTACTGGAACACTGAGAAATAGTTACAACTACTATTAAATAGTCGTGAGATGGGCTAGAAATACTTACCAATACTTTGCAGGACCTCTGGGAATGACTGAGGTTGCTCACACTTGAAGAACCATGTGGGGGCAGGTCTGGTTCACCAGTTACTAAAAGACAGGCTTGCTCCCCAACACAGTTTTCTGTGGGGGTTGTTGTGCCTGTAAATTGCACATGACTTTTCCTACACATGCTGGTTTTATGAAGAGAATTAAAGGATGGAAACCTTAAATTTTTCCAAATTCAGCCAACAGAAGATGCAGTTCTCAAGTGGCCCTTTTTTGTTCTTTGACAGAGCATAACAAATATTCTCTTAAAAAACATACTCCACTTTTAACTTCTCTGCTTCTGAAATGAAGATCAGGTAAGCAAAAATGCTACTCAATGTAAGACAATACAAAAATTACCTTTCTAACTCAGCAATTTTCTTATCTTTGTCATTCTTCTCATTCTCTACTTCCTTGAGTATTTCTAGAAGCCTGTCAACCTCAGCCTGAGCTTTGCCACATTCTTCTCTATAGTACGATGCCTCCTTGTCAAGCTGTTTCATTCTGTCTGCAAATTCTGGATTCATCCGTGCCTCCTCTTCAGCTTCATGAGCCTTGAGAATCAATATTTCAAAAAAGATAAGAATGACAATAACTTAAATAGCTTTAACAGCTTTACTTCTTCAGCGTCGGAGTTCAAGTTTTCCTTAAAAAGGATTATGGGTATTCCTGTCTGATGCATTATAAAAAGAAATTAAAATATCTACACAGTCAAATTCTATCGTCCTGAAAGGGGAGGGAATTTATTAAAGGAGTTTTTACATATTCAAGTGACCCAATTTTAAAGGTGTTTTTTCAAATTTAACAAAAACTCACCTTGTAATTCATAAAATTCACATTAAACTAAGTGTGTTTTGAATATAAGGGCAATTTCTTAACAAATCATGTCCTCTTTCCCTATACATAAACACACACACTTTGTCCATGTATACATATACAAACACAGATACATATATACATGTTGTATATATCTGCATCACCAGATGTCTCAAATGCAGTTTGATACAAAGAATTTAAAGGAAATTAATTATTTTTAACTACAGAGGTGATTTTAAAAGAAACCAATAAATTAAGAAGCTGCTTTCAGCAGACATCTTACCCAATAATCCTTTTTATCTTATCATTAATACTTAACCTGCAACATCAGAGGAACAAGCCCATTGGTGAAAACAGCACAAACCTGGCAAACACATGCATGGATGGGTGGGAGTTTCACAGACAGGAGAGAACGCAATGGAAACAACAACAGGGCAGAGCCCAGCCCAGCTCCCATCAAACCTAATGGCAAAATCCCAATTAACTTCAATGGGAGCAGGACCTGGCACCGAGTGCTTTAAACTGCTGGCTGGAATAATCACAGACAGATGGGAACATCGATGCACTGCAACGCTTAGCCTACCCCTTGCTTCCCATTATTCCTAATTGGCATCTTGAAAGAGCAGGCAAGGAAAAAAGGAAGTAGTTTAAGGCAGTGCACATTAAACATAGAAAATTCAGGTAACACACAGGATTTTTACAGAAATTCATGATATTTAGAAGTGAAGGTCCTCCAACTATCTTAGTAGGCAGAGAAGACGTGGACTTACTTATCCTTCTTAATTTCAGGGAATGGACAGTGCAAGCAAGCAATGAAAGAAATGCAGATCCAAATGAAGCATGCATGTTTGGGAAAGAGCTAATTATAAACTACAGACACTAGAAGGTCCATATTCTTTGCAATGGTTAAAATTTTCTGTATAAATAAAGAACAAGTCTGAGTTTACCATAAACACAAGAAAAAAATTGAAATTAGTAGGGAAGAAACTTAGGAGGTTTGCATGTAACATATCACTTAAGCATGAGGATAATAAGAAAAAGATAGTAGATTTGAAGTGCTATTTAACCTACTCGGAGGTTTTTGTTCAGAATAAATATTTCATCACCAAGAGAAGCCAAGGGAATAACATGAGGAGCCTAAGAAACCTACTGACCTTGCTCTTCAAAATCTGTTTTGATACCTGCTCCAGCCCTGAATTGCATGCAGATACAGGACTTTTTAAACCCAGAACTTGTTTCAAGGTAACATTCAAGGAGTATCTTGATTTTACTGTTTGAGTGAGATGCCAGCAACAGATTGCTTTTCAGATTCATAATCTTCCTTAATAATAAACTTGGATTTCTTTTATACCAGTTGTTAATTGTATCAAGAAATGTTCTTTCAACTAGCTTTGTAATTTTTGAGGTCAATGTAATACTCAGACTCGAGGACAATTATCTGAGAAAACACTCTGATTGTCCACCAGTGCTATTACAATAGTATACACGTTCTTATTGTGTAATTTTGCAATGGATAAATTAATGCCATAGGTAAATCCACTCTAGAAAAAGAAATACAACCCAACTCTCACCTTCAAGATACTAAGAAACTTATGCAAAAAGCATATTGTTCCCTATTTGTCAGATTTCTCCTCCTCTCCCAAGGGTAAATCCAGAATTTCACAGCTCCTCTCTAAAGGCCATTGCTCTTTCATCTAACTCCCTGTCACCCTTCTGTCCCTTCTCTTTACTTTGGTACACAATTAATTATATATCAGCTCTGCTTCCATCATTTCATAGAAAGGAAAAACACCCACCTTCCTTCCTCTTCACCTTAGCATAAAGTAAATCTCAGCTTCAGCCCAAACTTTTTTCCGTGTGTACCTCTATCCTTTTCTTATCCCAGAGCAAGAAGCAATGCAGATGAGAGAGAGAGAAGCCTGGCTCTTTTTTTATGTTTCATTGCCACATTGCACTTTCTACAAGGAAAATGCATAACTGGGCAAGAACATGATAGCATCACCAATGCAGAGGTGCCAAATGTTCTACTACCATGGAGTATTCCTGTCACTCAGCAGCTCAGAAATGTACTGAAAAAATTATCTACTGCACAGCTGATAAGCAAATTATCACCTGAAATAATAAGTATATTCCTCAGTTTATCCTTTTAAATCTTTGCTCAACGGCATGGTAAAGAAATCAACATGAAGTTGCAAAGGTATTTTCAGTTCTTCAGTGTTTTCTGTGGTAGCCATTCTGTTCCATATTTGTGGGATGTGTTTTTGGAAAATTCTGCAGCACAAACTGGGTCACTGCATTTTCCCCAACAAGAACTGGAACTTCTAAGTTATGATTAAATGTGATTTAGCATCCAACCAATGTCACATATAAATCAATGTAAGCATTCAGTTACTACAAGGTTTGTCTTAAAAAAAGCAGTATTGCAAACCAATTTAGCTGATTGCCTCTACTTTTCAAAGCACTTAGAAAACCTTTTTTGGACTATTGGCAGGAACCAGATTTCTACAATTTCTATGGCCCAAATGAAGACGTAAAGGAAAGTTAGTTAAAAAGGGAGAGGAAGAAAAAAAAACAATTTTTACAAAGTGCTTTCTGCAGGTGGCCCTTTAACCTGCAATCCCCGCTAAGGGAATCCTCACATTGGAGACAAAGCTGCTGGTAGTAGAAAAGAGCAAAAAACAATCCATCTGACATTGCCAGGACAAAGGCATAGAATTACTCAGAAGGCCCCATTTTATTCTGTGGCTGTGAAAGATGTGTTTGGATCTGAACTAGGCACTTTTTGGATTTGTTGTGTACAGATGAGGGGTGATTTGTTGACAGATGGAACTTGACTTTGGAGGTCAAACAGCAGGCCCAGAGGAGTTAAAAGGCAGCTCAGTTGTTATTGACCCTGCTCCTGCCAGGACAGGACAGATTTCTTTGGCTTTTTTTAGGCTGTAGACTGAACTGTTGGATCAATTCTAGACAGAAGCTGCATGGTTATCACATTAATCAAAGTCTCTGCCTGTTTCTGCTGTCCTCTCCTTTTTCTGTTTAATTTCTGTCCCCTGTTTACTCCTTAAGTTTTCTGTTACCTTGGAAAACACATTTTCTCTTTTTATGGGGAAGAAGGGCTGGTCCATGTGTATTTTTCAGCTTTCTTAAATCTGTATCTGCAAATGATAACTCATGTGTACAGATCAGATTGATTTCAAACTAACCCACTTTCTTTATGATGCTTTTTCTCCCAATATTATGACTGTGATGTTGTATGGTATTTTTACAATTGAGTAAAAATAGCATATCACTCTACCATTAGAATTTCACAATTTTTTTACATTAATTATACATCTGTTCTGATCTTTGCTTCATAAGCACTGCAAATGGTTTAGAAGAAAAGTAACATTTCCTTATGTAAACCACAAATTTCCTACAGAAATATCATAACAGTGTGGCACAGACATGCAACATGAATTATTTAGGCTATTAAAGTCTTATGGTACAGTCATGCATGTATTATTCTGCATAATGGAAATGGATGGATAGGTAAGTATTTAATTTTTAAAACTTCAGACACAAACATACACAGAAATCAAATTAAAATTTAAAAGAAAGAAAAGGAACAGCAGAATTTACACACAAGATATTACTTTGTAAGATCCTTCAAATTTTATTACTTTAAAGAATAAATGGAAAAAAAAGATTGGTCTCACATGAATTTTCTTGTCTCCTTAAAACTCAGGTTTTCATTTCACTTTAGGGACTGATCTAAATAATTTATAGTGTATTCTGCACGTACTTTAAATTTTAATCTGACATTTGTCTTATAGAAGATCTCAGAAAATTTAGTCTTTAATATTCAGAAAAATGTTCACCTGAACTCCAGACTCAGTACAGCATGATATTTTCAGGGCTGCAAAAAAGGCAACATCGTAATTTCTTACAATCAATTTTGCACAAAATCTCATTGGGTATTTCAAAACATTCACCATTAAAGCATGAAGAAATCTATGTCTAATTCTATTTACAACTTATTCTCATATATATAGGAGAAGAAGGTGAGCAAGAGAAATTTATTTTTAAAAATCATCTTGTGGTTAGTACGATTGCTGCCTGGTGCCAAAGGAAAAGGATCTTGCATCCATTGTTTTGCAACTTCCAACAGGCTGTCCTTTTGAAAATGAACCACATAAAGGCAGAAAAAACAGTTAAGAAAAGGACTGACTTTGGAATACTGCACACAAAGAGATTAGGAAGTAACAAATTATTTCCATACAGCAGAATCACTAGTATTGAGCTAATGACTGGCCAGTATTTATGAAAGCCAAGCTAAAAACTAACAGTAAAAAGACTCCAGTCTGAAAAGACGCACAGGAGCAGCACAAATGATATGAATAGAAACACAACTACCACAAAAGTGACCTAAGATGGTACAAAAAAACAAAGGGGTTCATCATTGAAAGGGAAAAACTCTTTCTCCTGCACTGTGCCAGAGGGCAGAGGTGATAATATCAGGTTTAATGCTGTTGTGCTACAATTTATGACTAAATTCTAAACACAGGTAACCAATAACTTTAAAAGTAAATACAGCACATTCTGTGGGACTCTTTTTCCCCATACAAAAGTCATGACATATCCATTACATGGTTGGAACTACAAAACCTAACCATAACAGATTCCAAAGCTAGAATCCTGGTCCACGGACACCCACTGCCTTCAGTGATGGCAATAACTCCTCTAATGTGGAGTATCACGTTACTTAAGCTACAAACCCACTTCTTCTATATATACATTATTTAAATTACATAGTGATCCTGATGAGGATTACTATGTAAACTATAGCTTTTAAATTGCCCTTACAGTTACATCATTTTTCTGTCCTGTGATGCTCAGAGCACCTTAAATGTAACCATCTCAGCCAAAAAGATGCAAACTCCTCTCTGCAGAGAAAAGGTTTGCTGCTGTTCTTCCTCAAATTGAAAAAGGAGGCAAGTCAAAAGAGATATCATGAAATTAAAGCAGGCATTGGCGAAAATATTAATGATAAACAAGCCAAAGCAATACTGTGCTTTTGCAAAAACTGCCTTTTACATTTATTCTTTTATATTTCAGTATTTTCTTCAATTAAATACAAAGTTTTCATGTTCCTAATGTATATATGCTAAATGTATACGCTCTTTCATGAGTAGAACTGATCTATTTTAGTCATATGGACTTTTGAAAATACTGCCAGTCATTTCCTAGACATTGTTATTCATCTAATTAACTCCTTCACTGAAGATAAACTGAATAACTTAGAAGTTATATAAGTTTGAAGGATCAAATAAAGTACCGCATAAGGAAGAATTAAAAAGCAAAGCAAAAGGAAACAAAATTCCGCATGCGTTTTCCAATGGAGAAGTTGAGGACCTAAAGGTCGTTTGTTTTCTCAGAAACTCAGCATGTACCTGCTTAAAACATTTCAGATTCTTAAAATGACCTTCAAGTCCACAAAGTTCATTTATTTGGCTATAATGAATACAGCGTGGTGAGCATCAGGAGTGTTCTGCAAAGCTCCACAGAGGAAGAGCACAACACAGGAAGGGGATGGATCCTCATGCTTCCATATGTTACAGCGGGCATTTGAATAATGAACTTACTGGATTGTACATCTGATTGAACAACTGCTCAGCTTGCTACATTGCAAAGTTGGTAGGGAGTGAAGCACAGACAGGAAAAGAAGGAAAGATCCAGGAAAACAGCATTAGCTCAACAAAACCAGTGCATTTGCACAGAAGAACTTGTCATTTAAAAAAAAAAAAAAAAAAAAAAAATTGAAATTTAAGATTCTAAACATTCCTTGGTGAAAGTGAGAGGCACTGGGGAAACATAAATGTTGACTTTGGCTCCTAAAAAAGAATAGCTGGAGTAAGAAATTTAAGGTTTGTGTTACTTTCCCTTTCTCAAGTTAAATAACCCATGAAATAAAGAGAGGTGTCCACTTTTGATGATACATTAAGTGCTGGTCTCAAGCAATGAATCACGAGAAGTGCTTTTGGCTGAGGCTGCAATTTATCACCAAAGCTTCAAAGACAGTAATAATAAAAGATTAATTAAATAGTATCATTAAATTTACTACTTTCCTTTTGCTTAATACAATACTGAATTTTCTATGCAGAATGACTTTCAAACAGTACATCTTGGCAAATAGTACTTTAGCAACTGCAAATATGTCAGTAAGCAAGTAAATTTAAGATAATGAAAAACAACAAAAGGAGGAAATTCTAGAGTGGATAATAAAGATTATATACACACACACACATATATATGTATATAAAACACTTTGCTACCTATTAGGTAATTCCTACTATTCTTTCACAAGTAGCAATATAAAGTGAGTCAACAAAAATCTGTGGAATTTTGGGAAGAAAGCATTGACCATTTTCTGGTATTTAGAATTTTTCTTTTAAAATTTTTCATGAATTTCAATCCATAATATTTGTCACAAAATGATCAATACGCATGCCAATAATTTAAAACATTACTTTTTATACCAAAATATAGCACAGTCACGTGAATAATTACTTTGTACAAATATCCTCTTCATTATTTTTGAAATGTGCCTACTATGTAAAATCGTGAGTTTAGAATCAGCATCTTTTTTCTTGCCAAAATGCAAAAATTCCAGTTATGCTGTACTGAAAAATATTTGGATCTAATCAGATCCAATAAAATCTATCTTCATTATCAATAAATCAATCTTATTGTCTCCAAAAAGCAGAAAGCAGGGAAAGCTGGGGAGGAGAAACTCTAAAAGCTGTTTTGGTGTTTTCTATTTACAGTTTTAGTTTGGACCTGCCCCTTGAGCACATTTTCCTTCAGACATAGCACTTACCACCATTAGTGCTCATGCAAGTCTAACTCCCAGCAGGCCTGCACTGAGAACTATCTTCACATTTCTTGGTTTAATTCATTAAAACTTATAAATCAGCACTGAACTATAATTATTTTACAGCACCATAACAAAGTACCTCCCCTATGATATTTTTAGAGAGGACTACCGTGTAAGCCACTTGGAATTTTTTCAAGGAGTCAGGCCCTTGGAGTGGGTTTGGAGAGAGAGAGAGATGTCAGCTGTGCCAGACCTTGATGCTCACAGTGAGCACACTCAGGGGACACAGGGGCTCCTTCTGCCCTGTCACTGTCCCCTCCTCCTCTGAGCCAGACCCAGGTTTGTGTTTCACTCCGTTTCCTGAGCAGTGAGAACACGGTGCAGGGATTTTTTTCTGGGGACCAATTACTTTTAACGCAGGGTATTTACAGGTTTGAACATAAAGTATTTCATTAAAGAAAATGAATTGAAAATGACTGTTTGGAGTCTACTGTCATTAACAGTCACTGTTTTCTGTTCAATTAAGCATGCCCAGAAAGAAGGTTGTAACTATGTTTTATTGTGGAAATACCTGGTCTCCTACAAATGGTGGCTGAATTTCCATTGGGGCTTTATGCTGTATTTATGATATAATAAAACTATTATGTTTTCAACTTTAATTCAATAATTGTTTGTATTTATACACAAGAAACATGCTCCCTTTTTATACAAAAGATATCCCAGACACCCTCTGACTTTTGTAAATGCTTGTTTTTCCATGACTGTATGATGTGTTCATATGTACAGTCATAAAAAACTGACTTAGGATTTCAAGTCCTTCAGAGGATTTTGATGAGGGTTTTTTAAGTGATCTGTGCTTCCAGGGTTAACTATATCTTTTAAATGAAGAAAAAAAGATATTTCAGACTGTAATGAAGTATCTATTGTAGTGGAGTGCAAAGTAAGCAAACATATATTCTAGCACACTAAAGCAAACTAAATTACTTCCAGAGAAACCTTTTCTTTGGAGATTTTAATTCTGCCATCAATAGCACTTTTAAGCTATCAGACATAGAAATTATTTGTGTTTCCATTGGTATGTGTTTATTGAAAAAAGCTTCCCTTCTTCTCAACTAAAGATCTAATGCAGGCACCTAATTGCACAAATTCATTCTGAATTAAAGAATACAAGTATAAGGTTTACACTCTGGTATCCTTTATAATTTGCAATACCTTCTTCACAGGTCAGGCTATTGAAACAATGCTTAATCACTGAGCAGGATGCTACTCAACCTGGGTAAAAAGAGTGTCAGAATATTATGCTAACAGTGATAACATTCACAGGACAAATATTAATTACCAGAAAATGAAAAACTATATCAATATTTAAAAAAGAAAACAACCAAAACGCTTGATGTACACTTAGTCATGAATTGCAGAAGGCAAACATAATGCCTGACCCCATCAAATACATAATGAGAACAATGAGAGCAGACATTACCAAACAACACAGAGAAAGGTCAAAGAAACAATGGTTTCAAAACACTTGCAAATCATTTAAGCAAAATCTAGTTTATTGCAGCAGTTTAAGTAAAACCATGTAATAAAATACAGGGTTTGTACGTTTTCCTTTAAATGCTTGCTTCCACTTCTTGCTGAATAGAAACACTGAATTGCCAGCTGATATAAACTTTTGATTATTTTGCTTAATTATCACAAACGTGTTCACCAACAAAGCCAAAAATACATCAAAATAAAACCTAGCTAGAGTTTTCATTTTAGAAGCTGACTTTTTTAAATTAGGAATTCCAGCATCTCTTCGACAAGCCTTTAATTTTTTTCTCATCCTGCAAACATTTCAGTTTACTTCTAAAAGTGATGTTAATTCACATACACATAAATTGCTGGTTTGATAATTTCTTTCTGCCCTTTTCCCTCCAATGTCCTGCTCTCAGTTCCTCTATTTGTTGCAGCTTCTCAGAATTCCCTCATAGAGGTGCTCAGGACAATTTCTGAGGCTCACTAGTGGCTTTGGTACAAACCTCTGGAGAAAAAGCAGTACTTGGTGCAAGCATCAGCAAACAGCATAGGATGGTAGATTCTGGATTTACTCCAGAAGAGTAAATCAGCTCATCATTTCAAAATGAAGGTATGGTATGCCTATTTTTGTTTTGCCGATTGTTTGTTTGTTTTAAGATGCTACTTACCTTTTTCAACTGTGCTTCCAACTTACTACACTCTTCTTTCTTTTGTTCTATGGCTATTTCTAAAGACTTAAGTTTGGAGTCTCTTTTCAGCCCTGCTGATGCCAATGAAGATGCATGTTCTTTGAGATCGATTAAACTAGACTGGAAAACGACCAAGAGTAAAAAGTTAATTCCTAGTCACCAGGACACTAACTCATTGCCAACTTAGCAATCACTTGGATCCTGCTCCCCCTCCCCCAGAAAGAGTTGACTCAAAGATAAGCATTGATAGCAAAAGACACCATTTTGTGCATACTGGAGCCACAGGAGCTGGCATGCAGTGAAAGACAGAAACATCCATAATACAGACAAGCTCACGTCATATTCTGGAGGTAGAAACACACTGAAAACTATTTCTCTAACTGACAAAGGAAAACAGGAGCAGCAGTGGAATATTTGAACCTAGTGGAAGATTAGGCAAAGGACAAAGTAGAGATCACGATGCACAACTCTGTAAATACTGAAGTAATATTTCATGTACAAATGAGGACTGTGAAGAATGCTTAAGAAAACAGCAGTTCTGAAGCTGAACACTGAAGTGGCAGAATTTCAGTACCTGACACGATTCAAGAGTAATCCTAATGCACTTTCTTTCATCATAATGACATAGATAGAAGAGCAGAATTTTTAGGAAAACACTGACCTCTTTTTCTGTCAGTTCAGCTTGTAAAGCATTAACTTTCTCCTTCAGGTCCTTGTTTTCTTTTTTGTAAGATTCAATTTCTTCAAGTCTTTCTCTGTCATCTCGATCCCTTTGCTCCTTCAGACGCTCTATTATTCTTTCCTAACAAGGGAAAGAATTGCAAAATGGAAAAGTTGAGAATAATTTTAAGAAAATACAGAATTAAATTTGTTTGCATTACATAACACTTATTTAAAAAAAAAAACTGCAGAAGCAGAGGATGATTGAGTTAATGGTATTAAAGCCAATGCAAGATTTCTCTAGATTTCAAAATCGTAAGATCAAGGTTTTAAATACCTGATAAGAATAACACAGTACAGGAACTTCATTAAAGAGCTATACTGATATGAGTATGTTTAGTTTTGTGATAGATGCAGAAAGATCTTTACTTCAATAATTTATTTCCTGTATTCATAAGTGATTGAAGTCTGGAATAAAAGTTCAAAACAAGCCATGAGTAGTTTCCTCAGAGGCCATGACCAGTTTACTCAGCTCCAATTTTGTTTTTACTCTACAGTGCTTGCAATAAGATGTCAAAGTTACAGACCCAATCAGAAATCAGCCACTTGCTAACTATCAGTAACTTGCAGTTTACATGTATTATATTTTGAGATGTCAAAAAACAGTTGTCCAAGACACAGAAAAAGTACCCTGATAGAAATTAAGAAACCCAAACGAAGATTTTCCTCTGTCTAATTAACAGTAACCCTACAGACATTTAAACTCAACCACGTTTTTGCATATTTTTGCTCATTTCCAATAACTATTTCAAGGTTTGATGAAAATGACCAGTCGTGGATTGGGCGATTAATTCAAAGGGTGAAATGGAAAAAGCAGACACAGTAGTATGGTCTTGTTAAGCTCCAATTACGTTCTACAAAATCACATTTCATCAATACTTGAAGGATGCAAATACTAATCAGAGAGAAACACTTATGTAACAATGAAATAACCACTAGAACTGCATTTCCATTGGAAGCAGGTCTGTAAGCAGAGTATCAGGAGAACTACTGGTATAATTTGGGTGGTGGCAGTCAGGGGGGCAGAAAAAGCAACATAACTTAGGTTGGGCACGTGGATCAGGGCAATCCCAGGCTCAGCAGAGATCAGACAGAGCAGCCCCAAGGAGGAGGACCCGGTTGTGTGCAGTGACAGAAAGCTCAGCCATGAGCACTCAGAGCCCAGAAAAGCTCCTGGGCTGCAGCCAAAGCAGCGTGGCAGCAGCTCAGGGGAGGTGACTCTGCCCCTCTGTCCTGCCCTGCTGACACCCACCTGGGGCTGCATCCAGCCCTGAGGCCACAGATGTGCTGGAGAGGGTCCTGAGCGGGGCCAGGAAGATCCAAGGGCTGTAACAACCTGGTCTAATGGAAGGTGTCCCTGCCCACAGCAAGGGAGGTGGAACCAGGTGATGATCTTTAATGTCCTTCCAATCTAAACTTATGATACTAAATAACTTCAGGTTTGTTCCTAATAGCAAGCAACATAAATTCCTAACACCTTGAATATTAAGATGCCATAAAGTCTCCATAAAGTAGAATAGTCCAATAATCATAAACATTCAAATTCCACCTGGTTATATTCAGAGTTAGTTTTTTACCAATTCTTTCTTGAAGATTTATTTACCCAAATGATATTTTCATCTACAACAAATTAAACATAACACTATTTCATCTTTTTAATGAACAGTATTTTTTTTTCTCAGTCAATCACAAAAGAAGACAAATTTATCTGTCAGTTGCATAAGGCTAAATGTCAAAAACGTGTTAAAAGGCCCTAATATACCATGTTTTACTTGATTAACAGCTAACTTGCAGAAATCCCAACAATGTGTTCTTGTTCCAGCCTTGTTTGCATTGGGCAGCTTTCCTCATGCACTAATCTGGGACCTCACAGGTCTAATCTATTTGCACTTTATCACAGAAGCAGGAACTGAATTGCCCCAGCATATAGCTCCCCTATCAGACATACTCCATTGCTTATCTGCTGTAGGCTGCTACAGTAGGACCAACTTTATAAATATCAGCTTCATGAAAGCAACCTCTTGAGCTGCTTTGGGCCAGTCCAAGAGCTGAGATATTCTTTGAAAAGTTTCTTGTTATAACATCAAGGCAGCTGATAGCACTTTTGCATAGTCTGATTTTCAAACTTCTTTTTCTTTTTTAATTGCAACGTAATCCTTACTGTTGTTACAAATTTTCAGTGCTTAGGAGAGGCTCTGAAATTAGGGATAAATAGTTGAATGAATGTTTTGCAGCTTAGCTCCAAAATGAACTCAAATGTGACTGAAGTTGATTTGTTTGATTCCTGACAAGAGGAGAAATCACACCAGCAATATCATCAGAAAAATACTAAGGAATATTAAAAGAAGGAAAACTTGACATTGTTTTATTATGTCTACGATTGTTTTATTATGTCTATGATTAATTTCTCATTTAGTGTTCCAAAGATACTAAATCACTAAATATGAAAGAAAATCAAGAGACAGATACTTGGAAAAATCTATTTTCATAAATAGAGTACGAATAGAGTATAGAGTATAAGGAGACACTTGTTCTAATTCAGAGGCAAAATCTTAATCTGTGTATTTTCAAGAAAAATTCAGGAAAACATTTGAGTTTTGAGATTTTAAAAATAGCTTTATAATTCATTAATATCATATGATCATGTTTTAATGTGTTTTTCTTCTTAGAGAAACGAAGAAAATCAATTCAATCAGATTCCAGTAAATTGTGGTTAGCTAAACCTGCACGAATAAATTTTACTTCTATTTTAAAAGAGCTTCCCATTATGGTCTTGAAGAATTTTATTCATTATTTTTAAATTCTAAAAACTATGGAATGGACAAAGAATATCATGCAAAAAACAGCCTAACCCCATAGTATAAACAAAAAATTATATAGTTGAAAAGTAGATCTGATACAATTTCTAGAAAGGGAAACAAAGCACACAAACAATGTATTTCCATGGAAATGGAAATCAGGTATTCTTAAATGAAAGCATCATCCTTTCTTCACAGCATTACATACTGAATTAATACAAGTACTTATATTGATGCACTTGTTAAGAAAAAACTCACTAAGTGTTCCTGGTTTGTCCCATTTGGACAAACCTCTACTCCATATTTTCACCAGTATTCCCAGTGGAAATATTTAATAACTATTGATAAAGTCTGCAGGTCTTAGGAAAGTTACTGAGAGCAGTTAGGAGGAATTGGAAAGCTGGACACAGAAAGGAGTGAGCACATGAGTAAACATACACTGTCACAGTATTGAGCTGCCAGAAGAAAGCCAGGTGTAATTGTCCATTTGGAATTTCTAAAAGATGGCTACTGGCTTCTTCCAGTGTGTAAGTACATCCCAGAAATCACACCTGACTTCAAAAAATCTGCGCTTCCAAGTGCGGCCTTCGAGGGACTTACAACGGAAAAGAAATTGAGGGTGATTTCCCCGTACAACAATCAATCAAAATCAAACAGAGAGATGCATTTACCTTGGAAACTTTCTCCTCGTGTTGTCTCTTGCTCCCAGATCAAGCACCCCATTTTCCAAAAGCTAACCTAAACCCTAACTCTGCCGGGTTGCTTGCCTCCTGCTCCTATGCAAGTCTCCATTGTGACAGCCACTCTGCTTCCCAAAGGACTGTTTTAAAAACCTCTCAGCTGCCTCTATGAGCATTTTGGGAAAGTGGCTAATCCATAAAAGATAGTTTACAACGAGAAAAAACAGATTAAAAAGTACTTTCTGTCAGTTTTTATTAATATGCTGTGAAACTGATGAACACTGTATCCAGATTAGCAGTGAAAGATTACAGAAATGTGTAATTTTACTGCAGAAGTAAATGCTTATCCACATGAATCAATACTAATGACAACTTTTTTCGCTGTTGTTCACCAAGTAAATGCTAGGAAAGCAATTAAACACACAAGAAATAAAAAATCTGACATTAACATTGTATGTGTCAGTGCCAACACCAGAGCAGCATTTTCAAGTCCTATACAGTCATAAATACCTTCATAGGGTTACACACTGCAGAATGGCCACATATTACTTTAATTAGTCACACTCACCTGTTCACATTTAAGTAGTATATATTAAGATCTGTGAGCTGAAAAATGTGGATATCTGTACTAATTTTTTGGGCATATAAATTCACTTGCACTACCTCGTATTCAAAGTCAACTGAAAGAAGAAACCTGACCTCACTGAAACTGGTAGGAATGTTGCCACTAATTTAAACAGTCCAGATTTATCCCTTCTCCTAGGTATTTTCAAATTAAAGGCATAGAGTTTGTAAAGGAAAAAAAAAAGCAATTTTCAATTATTTTTTTATTAAACAGTTTCCCTTAAAAATGAAGTGTAGGAAGCCAATAGTGCTCACAGCAAGCTGAGGCAACAATTGGTACAGCCACTTGTTCTTGGCCCCTGCTTAATGGGCAAAAGAACAGGGTAATCAAAATCACAAAGATAGAAAAATGGCCAAAACTCTACCTTCTTTAAGTCAATGTCCAACGTCTTTCAGTTCTTCCAGGGAATAACCACTCATCTTGTTGAATAAAATACAATCTTGCCAGGTCCTGGGCCATTTTCTCCATAAGCATTCAAAGGACATCACTCCCTCCCCTCCAAGTCCTGTGCCAGCTCCTCCCCTGGCAGTCACTCCCTGCTCATCCCACCAGAACAGGGCCACCTGCTTCCCTGCCAAGGCCCATAGCCCTTGGGAGAGCTGTCAGGACAACCCAGACCCAGGACATTTCCTGCACACACCTCACCCACATAAAGCTTTTCATGAGAAAACTTTACCTTTTCTGATAGAGCTTCCTCTAAGGTTGCTAGTGCTGTGTCTGTATTACTGGAATCCGTCTGCAGCGACTTCACTCTGTCTTTTAGATTAGTTAGTTGTTTGTCTTTGTCCCTAAGTTGCTCCTGTAGATTTTCAATCTGTAAATAAAAACATTACAATAATCATCAACTTTGTCATAGCGTTCCAAAAGGGACTTGGGTGCTGAGTGCATACACACCACACATATGATACAGTGCCCCAGTGTACTGCCAGGTTTGTAACTGCTGTATCATCAACAGTTTTAAACTTCAGTCCTTTCTATTTTGTTTTCTTCTGCTGAAGTATAATTTCCTAATAAAATAAAGGAAAAATCTCACTGCGGTCAGGTATTTTATTATTTAAATATTTTCTGATATTAATCACTCTAGTTTAAGGTACTGTGTTATCTCAGTAATTCAAAGTATGTCTGGAATTACCCCTTTAGATTATTCTAGTTCAATAAGAACAAAGAAAGGGTGAGGCAAAGCAATTTGAGTGAGCCTTAAAATGAGGAAGAAGAAAGATTATAACCTACCTATCTAAAAATCTCTTCTTCCATGATGCCCTGCTGTAAAAACTCAGCTGGGCAGAGATCAGGATGTTTATTCTTAAAAAGGCCAAACCCACAAACAACCAAACAAAAAATCTCATGGGGCACCCCTTCCATTCACTTTCTTCACCTCCACGAATATTTTATGTCACTCTATTTTGGATACTTTAACTTCTTTAAATAAATCTGGTTCCTCATCTAGAAAGTCCTTGAACATATTGCTAAAGTACCTATAAGCACACTGTCATGATTTATAGTGGTTAAATCAGGAAGAGTTAAACCATAAAGGTTTTGCACAAAAAGTTGTCCACAGAGCAATGTGGACTTTAGAAGCAAATGTGAATAAAAGCCCTCAGCTGCTGATTGTCATGGCAATCCCCCTCTGTGGCTGTCAGGCACTGTGACCCCTGGGCAGAAGGCAGGGGGATGTGTTATGTCAGATGTGTAAAATTTCATGAATTGTCTGTCGGAAGAATCCCCCTCCCTCCATCCTGCCCTCTCAGTGCCACTCGTTATTACACACAAACTGGCACACACCCAAGATTTGTTATTTAAGACTTCACACAAATAAATAGTAACAAGAAAATTAACTGGTCTGTTATTTTAGTTTGCCACTTCAGATAATATAAGAAAATACGCCAAAATCCATGAAGTATCATTTGTTCAAAACTGGTTTTAAATATGTTGTCAACATTAGACAAATTATTACTGTCAACAGATTTTCAAATTCTTACTTTCATCAGTGATTTTTCACTTTGGATCACATTCTCTTACTACTGAAATGAATGCAGTTTCCTGATCATTTTATAACTTAATGATTTTTTTTCACATAGCCAATATCTTTCCATTTAAAGCAACATAGATTTCAACAGAAGCAGGCAGGAGCTTTTACAGTTACTTTAAAGATTTCTTTACAAACCTCAAGTCAAATTCAATGCATATGCAGCTCTGCAGAAGTCAACAGTTATGTCAATAAACATTTCATCTCCATATGCAAGAATGTACCACCATAATCAAATACACTTTAATTTGGGGCACACCTTGGTAAAAATTCTCCTCCTACTACATTATGCAAGTGTGGGAGAAAAAATCCTGAAGTTTTGACATCACGTATATCTACAATTAACAAGTCATAAAATCCACAGTACAGCTGTGTGCACTGTATAAAATGTGGTTTTTAAAAATTAAATTTGAAAAGAATTTAAATAAAAATTAAAATTTGAAAGTAAATTTGGAGGAGCAGAATTCAATTAGAAATTCTTTATAGTATGGCAAATACAAGTCTTGAGCCTTTTTTTCTTTTTCCTTTTTCTTTTTTTTTTTTTTTTATGTATACGTAGTTTGGTATATCAGATTACTGCTATGAGCCAAAGATTCCACTTGCTGTGTAAACTATAAAATACTAAGGAATATATAGAAAGGTCTTTTTGGGAAGACCTGACATAGAATAGCTTACTCTTGCGAATGACCTCTTGCAATATTTTTCTTCGTGTGTATATTTTATACAGATACAGAAACATGATACATGTGTTAATGAGTTAAGAACTTTTTATTTTATGGCATGTGTATTAGTCACATCTAAAATTACATTAACTGGCATTCAGAGGACTGCACACTATGTTTCTTTCTTTACTTCATCCAAGTATTAATGATTCCAACAACTACCTCATGACACCCTGTGGAATACTTAAGCAATTGCACATTTCAGCTTCACCAAAACAAATTCTCAAGTAAAAGGGAAATAAAACAGGAGAGTGAATATTGATTACAAGTTCTTTGAAACAAAGTTAAGATCTGGTCCTTTACTATCATCAGCTTGACCTACCAATTCTAGGCACCCTAAATTAAAGTACTTATTTCCTATGCACAGTGCTTATCTGAATTCCACAGCATTTACACTATTTCCTTCCTCTTAAAACTAATTGAAAATATGAGCCAACCCTTAACCAAGAAAACATGTTCTAAAATTATCCAGCATTTACAAAATTCTTTCCTCAGAGGTAAAAGAGAACAGGCAGCAAATTAAAAACATCCCCATTGAATCACAACTGCTTTAAAATACGTCACTCAATACATACTCCATAGATAAAATAAGAGGAAAGGATCTAATTATTCTTCTATTTATGCTATATAAACCTGAAGGGAATACTTTGATGGGAACAGGACCACACTGGGGTATGCAAAAGTAGAATCAGTACCCCAGAGTATTTGTTAGTTGGGATGGGCACAGGATTAGCAAAGACCTGATGCAGACAGGACTTCATGGCCAGCTAATCACAGGGCTCTCCCAACAAGATTACAGGAGACAAAGAGATCCAGAGGGCTCACATGCTAAAATCTTGGAACACAAGATATGATTTAGTTCTTACTGAGTTTTTTAAATCCAGAAAGAACAACAAACCCTCTGGTAACCTCTGTCATTCTCCAACACACATATATATTTGGGTACAAGCATTTATGTAAGAATACAATTCTGTTATTGAATAATGACTTTTGAGCATGCCTGAATTCAGTTTATGGCAGGACTGTCAAGACCTTCTTAATCCTCAAGTACATTTTTTCTGATAGGAAGTTAGTTACTGTTAAGTTTTGTCAACATCTATTTCTTACCTCTGTAAACTGCCATGTCCCTTTGGCAGGATGAAAAGAAACTGCTCTATTCTTTCTGTATTTCAGAAAGTGTGTAAATTCCCAGGGCTTAACCCAGACTTTATTCCTTCTTTTAAAACAATACCCTTACAGATAAATGTCTTTCCTATGAGGCATCCTGTCAATAAACCCCAAGTGCTAATCTTGTCACCTTTTGGCGACAGTCTCAGGAATGCTTATTAAATACTCAGGGGATTAAATTAAATCTCACCCGCAGACAGGCTTTAAAATTCTCCAGTAACCCAAGTTCTCAAAAGAAAACTCCTTTTATTGTCAAAATTAAGGTACCGTATTATGGAACTTGCAAGAAAATTATATAATCAAAGAAAATGTTCCATTCTGTAACAATTTGCCTTCAGAGATATGCATTAAAGCATAAGAGAACTTAAGAACCTGTAAGAGAGAAATTACCTAAGACTTCTTGTGCCTAGCTAATGAAACCATAAAGCCATATAGTTAAACTCATCTGCAAGTATTTTCTTCTCTTCTCTGTACATGAGTTTAAATAACTCAGACACAATAAGTATCTTGTAACAATGGGGTTTTTTACTCCAAAAGTTCATTTTGCTCTATTCTATATTTCTATAGGCAGAAGTCTTCAAGATTTGTTTCATATTTAAGTGCAGACCATGTCAATTCTAGTGAAGTAGATCAATAACATAAGTTTAGTTTTATATAATTTTAAAATTGAACCGTAGGACAGAAAACAGAACTTTTGCAAGTATCATTTGCATTACTTAGCAAAAAAAAAAAAATCTTTGTCTCTTAAGAAATTAAATTCTACTAAATAATTTTCCAAGTACTGTTACAGTCTACTTTAAACAAGTAATGGCATTACAAGAAAAAGGGATTTAATAAGCAGCATTCATCCAACATGGGCATTATCTATGACTACTTTAAAACTTAGTTTTCATTTTCAGACTTCAGCTTCGGCCTTATAGACATAGATAACAAAAGACAAAAGTAATGTAACTATTAATCAAAACAGAAAAAAACAGGCATAGTTCAAACATAAAACTAAATGGCTACTTACACATAATTTATTTTTATTAGTAAGACTCATGGTAAATGTTCTGGCTCATATGGTCCTTTTCAAAAACATCCAGGATGTCCCAGAACATGAAACCAGCTTTGGTATTGACTCAGCAAAATAGATGTCTACAGACATCCCAATAGCTCCTTTTGGGGTGTGTGGATGTGTGTGTGCTTAATTTGTAATGAAACAGATGGGAAAGATGAAATTACTTTACCCTGCCATGACTGTAAAAATATTACTACCTGAGTAGCAATAGTAGACTTAATACAGAGGTATAGTTTTTGGAAAGCACTATTGATTTTTAGCAGGAAATTTTTTACCACATGATATACAGTTACTAAATATCGTATCAGCCAAAATATTTGAAAATTACCAGGCTCTACAGCAGCTATTTGAACTTTCAGCCTATGCAATGAGAGAGGAAATTTTCCTTAGAGTCACAATACTACCTAAATGCAGTTCTTAGTTTAAGCAGAATTTCCAATAATAAAATGAGCCCATTGAAGGACAAATTCTGCTTCAACAGTTTGACATTGCAGATTGCCTTTGGGCTTGAAAGAGACTGCCCCAAAAGTGCTTCCTGAACCAGTGCCAGAAACTGCCACTTTGTTTTTCTTCCTTTTAAGTAGGTAGATGGACAAGCATTAACTAGGAATACTTTTTCAAAAGTAAAATATCACATATTTTTAGATTCCAAAAATTAAAATAAATGTATGGTAAAAAACTGTTCTATATATAAAACTCCTTAAAATATTATAAAATAGGTGGTTGCTGCTTGCAGCTGAATATGTTCATTAAAAATGTAAGATTTGTACTAATCTTCTGCTTGACTAATGTAACTGGTAAAAAATCCTGTTAATCTTATAATGGCATGATAAAATACTCTTGGATTCCATAAGTAGATCCAATATCCACTAAAGTGCTTGATTATGTCTCAAAAGAATAACACTTCTTCCTGATAGCTGCCTATTGCACAATATGTTCAATTTAAAATATTTCCCAAGTGCCTTCCTGTTGCTACCCTGCAAATTTCTATTTCCCAAATTGAAGGAATAGAGCAGCATTCTACTTACTTCAGATTACAATAGTAATCATGGTTCCATTGTACTTTTCAGCTTTATATTCTTATATTATTTTGCCCCATGAGGCTTTCTTCAACACCAAAGGTTCTAGATGGCCCAAAGCATATGGCCAGCTCAATCCTACTCAACTACCAAATCTGAGAGAGTAAAGGTATTTTTAAAGCTGTCCATAAATATTACACAGCCCTTTAGGTTATGTAAAAGAACATCTCCAACCATGGACATGCCGTGTGCCCATGGAGAGAGCAGTCTCCAGTTCAGCAGGTCTGCAGGGTTTCTACAAGAAGTGACTGATCTGTCTGAAGACTTTTTACCTCCAACTGCCTTCAGGAGGAAGTTCCAGGTGCCCCAGTGCAGCTGCCAGGTGACACAGCCACCAAGGGGCTGTGCCCCTGCTCAGCCATCAGCGCCCACCTCAGCCCGATGACAGCGGAGCAGAGCAGTGCCATGGGCTGGTGATCACCCCGCTCCACCTTCCCAACCTAATCCCAGCAGGAAGAAAATAATCCTTCCCAATCTTCCTCTAGTTGACAAGCTTAAAAAACAGAAATATACATAAGACCAGAACAGGAAACCAGAACAAGAAAAAGGTAATCAGAACATGTATTTTTCCTGACGTACCCTTGCACTGTTTTTCCCCCCCTCCAAAGTTACAGCAATTCAATACAACACATTTTTTACTTCTTTAAACTCATATTTTTGCTGTTAGGATCACACAGCTGATCTGATTAATACTGGGGTTTGGAAATTTTATGGTCGATCATTATTTTATATCTACATTCTATATATGTAAAACTCCTATATTCTATATATTCATTTACATTATCAACCACATGATGGTGTCCATTTTATTCAATACAGAACCATCATCTTCCTTTTTCCTTCATCTGAAGTTGCTGATTTTTACATGCAATTTTTCTCTAAAGAAGTAACAAGTGCTTTGGGCCAGAAGAATGTTAGTTTACACAGTGTTTAAACAAAATAATGCTTCAAATTCTAACTGCTGTCTAATTGAAAAAGTTGTAGTAGCAACCAAATATGAAGAAAATACAAGGCAAAAAAAAAGCAAATTTACACAGATGCTGACATGTGGAGATGGGAATTTTCACATAATTAATTGAAGCAAATAGAACAGAAAAAAAAGAAGGGAAAGGTACAAAATTATTAATCTGATGAAGTAATTAACACTGACAGTAGAATCACAGCTGTGGGATTGTGTCACCTGAACAGCACTAAGAGTTGCTTTTATATTGTATCTTACTGAAAATGCCACATTTTCTTACAACAAATCTCTGTCCTAAGGAGTAAGCAATTTAGGAATAGAGGACTATTTCAAGATCTAGAAGACATTGTTGCTGTAAACAGTTTAGTCCCACATGTTCACTCTGACTATCCATCCATTTGATAGCCTACTCAACACATCCACCACAGTGCAGTCATAAAGCTGCAAATACAAAAAAATTATATGAATGAAGACATGAAATTTACATTGATATCAAGCTTCTGAACAGCTGTTACACAGTAATTAAACTTTCCCACAGTATGCTAAGGAAAGCAAGTAAGTCTGTGGTAGAATTCAAAGATCTATTCACATAATGTGCAAGTATTTCCCACGTCATTATTTGTTCTGTATGATTCAGTTTGTTAAATGCATCAGCTGAGGATCAGAGAAATCTCAGGGAAAACAGCACAGTACAGAAGCATAAAGTATTATTACAGTATATTTAAAAATCCAATCGGATTTCAAGTTTACCTCAGTAGAAAATACATATACCAAATAATTTTGGAGAGAGGGAAAAAATACATATATATAAAGAAGGAAAAGAACCTATGAACTGTTGATCAGTAGGGAAAAATGTATGTCATTTACTGGGATATGCAGTAATAGTCTCTGGTCAGTATCTGTTATATGTGACTTTTAAAAAATTGTTTTTCTTCCACGATTGGAAACATCAGTCTACTGTCTCATTTATACATAGAAACTGAGAGCATCCTATTGCATCAATAAATAGAAGCAAATGCAACTAAAATTGGAGCTCAAAAGTGATAACTATCTTTTTTTCTTCTTCTTCCAACACAAGCATGTATGTTTGTTTTATTGTGCAGTTGCTGAAGGAAATGGTTCATCCACTTTTACTTACGGTAAGATTCTAGATCCTTCCATAATAGAGGATTCAAAGGTACACGTACAGGAAGGATTCAGAGGAATCAAAAAGCATTCAGAAAAAAGAGGTGTGCGCTGATTTTCCATACAGGGAGCAGAAGAAAACTCGCCCAGGGCTGCCTGGAGAAGAGCTCTGCCCTCAAGTCAGCTGATACTTTTACAGGGCTATAAAAGCAGGTCAGTGGGCAAACGAGCCAAGAGAGGAGAAGGCTGTCACACAGAAAGGAGCTCCTGGACTGAAGCTTGGCTTCTGTTGCCAGACTCAAGCTGAGAAAGAGCTGGAACTTAACGCTAAAATTAACCTTCACCAGGAAGCTAGCCAAAAGAAGCCTGGGCTGATAATATCCACTTGTGTATCTGGAAATACTCAGTCTCTGTCTCCTTCTCCTCAGGGGCCAATAAATTCCCTGAACAAAACAGCTTGACTCTTGGACTCTTCCAAGCAGGACTCACAATCTTGTGAGACATCCCTTGAAAAGCTTTTGCTCTCATTATATGTATTTACTGGGATGTAATTCAGAATGCAATAGGCATTTTCCAGATAGTAAATACAGAAATACAAAATAGACTAACACATAATTCCATTTATGACAAGAGGAGGCAGACATTCATTATTATAATGTCTGTCTGTATATATGAGGGCCAGATTTTCAAGCTGGGTTGGTTGGGTACCTACATCTCACAATATTTTATGAGTTACAGGCTGATTACTGAAATCTTTTTGAAGTCTAGCCCAATTCGCACATTGAGAGCACCTGAACTACTTGTTAAAGTTAACCATGAAAAATCATACCTTTCTGCTCAATACTCCCCTTCTGGTGCTTGAAAACATCTGGTGCTATTTTCCTTATGGCCAGTCTTGTAATGTTTGGTGTATATGCCTATGAAATAGGCTACATTGGCTTACATAAAAATTTTTAACAACAACTTTGCACGGAAAGCTTTTACACTATGTCATATGCCAGTGAGAGAAGTACATCTACTTTAATATACTGTAATATAAATTCACATGGAGGGAAAAAAAAACCTGCTTTGGCATTCTTATATTTTTAATACAGGTCATTGAAGCTGAATGTGATTTTTAGTGTGTATCTTGTCATGCCTACTACATCTGTATCAATCAGGAAGACTTGGGAGCCTCAGCCCAGACTGAAAAGCTACAGCACATCTCATATAAAAGTTAGCAGATGGTGAGAAGAGAGAGGCGGCTGACAAGCTGCACAGACAAGTGTTGGGCAACAGGGAACACTGAAAAGGGAAGCTACAAAAGAAACAGAGTAAGAAGAGGCACTTCAAGAGGCTGCAGAAAGAGAGTAGGAGCCAGTTCGACAGTAGCTTGGGAAGTTTTCCAGAGCAACAAACACAGAGAAATCAAAAGGCTGGGCAAGAACAGGGAGTAACAAAAGGTGTATGGTGTGTGCTGTGCTTTAAAATACAGAAATATATAAAGGGAAATATAGGAATAGAAAAGGAAAAACAACATAAGCTGTGAAATCGATGACCAGTCCGTTCTGAAAGCAGATTTAGTTTGGATATCCAAAGTATTACAAGCAAAACACTAAAAAGCATATTACTTTACTTTTAATTTAAATTATTTCACTTTATAACATGTTATTAAAATACATATAGTTATTAAAGAGCAATATAGTCATTTTACATCCTTAGGAAAATTATTAAGATAGGAAAACAGAGAGAGATCCAGAAAAAAAGATTTCCATTACAGAAAAGAGCCATAACCTTGAGTTCTGAATAATAGGCAGAAACCTTACAAACTGCTTCATTTCAAAGTGAAAAGGTTGAGCAGGTTGTGATGTGGAAAGGCTCAAAGCTTGACTTAATCCCTAGAGAAAAAGCAATGTTTTCATTCACTGTAAGAATCTCCTTCAAATCCTGCTTGTGGGCAGTGGAACATACTATAATACCCTAAGATCCTTTCCAGGACTGCCTATGCTACTCAGCAATGAAAGACCTATGATAATTGAATTTCCTTTCGCATTTGAAGGCTATCCAATCACTTAATAGATGACCTTGTCAATCTGATTTCATGCTACTCATTTTCTAAGATTTACACTGTCCAAAATAATTTATCCTCATTTGTGATATTTATACCTTCAGAATGTTAAAATAAAAAACTAAGCTCTACTGACTTTAGACAGATACCCAAACCCAACAGGTTTCTAACCATTCTTCTTGTCTGACACTTTCACATTTCCATCCTTCTTCTGACCACGAGATGTCTGAAATCACACATGCTTTTTCAGGTGGGATGACACAAAAGTCATTTAGAGAGCAGTTATCATCTTTTGCTCCACTACCCATTATTTCTGCAGACAGAATATTGGCAATTGTCACTACCACATCCCATTTGAAATACTTTTCAAAGCTATATTAATCATTGCCTTCACCCTCCTGGCATTAACTCCAAATTTCTTTTTGGATTAGTCATCATCTCCTTTTCTTCATCTGCATTCAAAGGTGGTTGGGGTTTTTTTCCCTAATTGAAACACTCAAGAATATTTTCTAAATGAAAATGCTGAATAAAGTTAGATAAAAGTCTGCCTTCTCACTCCAAATAAGTCCCTCTCATCTTAACTGCAGTTGTTTTTGCAGTTTAGGAATTGACACCAAATTTAAACTATCATAATTCGCAGTAGCACAGTTTCTTACCATTTTTTCATATTTTAGTTTATGCGCATATGCACTGTAATACTTTCAAAATATCTGTTTTATTTTTACTAACACCACTGTATATTTCTATTGATGGCTTAAGGTTACTTTTTAAATCACCAGCCTGAGTGAAAGAAAAGAATACCTTTACTTCCTTTCCTGGAAAGTTTAAAGAGATACTTAAAACATGCTCTGTAAGGTTTGAATTTGAAACTCAATACACTTCCCATTTAAACAGCTTCTGTAGTTTTGATTCCAATGCAAAGCTATAAAAGATACAAGAGTCTAGACAAAAGCAAAATAAATGCACATTCAAACATCACCACATTGTTCCAAAGGACAGTGTAACTCAGATCATACACAATTCCAAAAAGAGCAAATGCCTAATCCCAACATGCTACAACTAATTCTGCCAGAAGATCTGGCCATAAACTACATTATAACCATAATTTTATATCTCCTTATATGAACAGTTTCACAACATTCCTTTAACACAGAACTGTGTGACAATGTGAAACGTATTTGGTACAAAGACTTCAAAAGTACAGACAGATAATTCACTCAACAGATAATGTTAGTTTGATTGTTTCAGAACACAGAGAAATAGCAGTAAACTTCTGTTAATTAAGAACATTTCAGATATGTGTACTGCTCCTAATTTGAAATGATAAATTAATTTCATAGAACTTGTAAATCACAGACATTTCACACCTGAATGGAAAAACATTGCCAGTATGGTGCTTTAAAACTGCTCAATCCTATTTAGTTCTTAATTATGTATCTCTTTCCACACCCTTACAAGTTTCCTTGATATTTCCCATGTTCTCTTATATTTCATCTTTCTTATAAAATATTCTACTTAGTAATATAGTAGAATATAGTAATATTAATTAGTAATATAATGCATCATCAACAGAGGAAAAATATTAAACTTTACACTACTTTATGGGGCAGAAAGGTTGAAAAGGGAGGAGGGGTGTCCTAAAAATTGAAATTAATTTTAAATGAAAAAAAAAAATTAAATTTGTAATAGCAAAAAAAATTACATTGAAATTAAAATAACAGCCCTGTCCCCTCACTACTATAAATAACGGATATAGGAATTTAGTACAGCTATGTGGATTTCTACTATAAGAACACCCTGGCCTCAGAAATCACATTTAAAACATTGTAATGGAGAATCCAGTTTCACATGGTATCATTTTATATGAGTTTCCTGGAGTACCAGTGGTAAAAAGTAGGGAAAAAGCCCAGAGCAGCAAAGCTGCTGGTTAGGCAGTAATTAATCAGAAAATATTCTTCTGATTGGAAAGTTCTCTTTTAGCTCCTTGGTTACAGAAACCATCTATATTCATATATAAGGGACAGTGGAATACATTTACATGAAATAAAAGCTTTTGCAGGAGGATAACAGATCCCTGCCCCCTTATTTAGAGATGTCTTTTCTAAATCATTCTAAATTAACATATGGTCAGTGTACATAGGTTTGTACCCATTAAGAGTTGAAGTGTTCAAAAGGCTCATCAGAGCACTCAGATTCTTGTTACTATGAGATGTAATTTAATATTTTCACTATAGCTGCACCAAAGACAATGCACATATTGAGTTTCACCATTAGTTACTGCAGGCCAGACACAGTCCTTCTACATATAAACTATCAAAGCACCACTAAACTTAAACTGAAATGTTAAACGCATCAGCTTGGATGTCTTTAATCAACATCTGCTGAACAGTTTAGTTTCTCTACAGCAGCAAAGGTAAGACAGCAATGCTTTTATGGAAATGTCTGAATAGTAAGTAACCTGTAATCTGATATGGTTTTGTGTTTGAGATAGTTTGCTTTTGGTATGAAAAATGTTCTTTAAAAAAAAAAAAAAAAAAAAAAAAAAAAAAAAAAAAAAAAAGAGATTGACTTTCCTTTATCTTGTATCTCCTCAAAACCAGCAGGTTGGTATGGGAAACAGCCTCACTCTAATACCATCAACTACACCAAAAAAAGGAATATTTCTATAAAGTACACCTATGACAGATATACTTTTCTCTCTGAATCAGTTTTTAATTAGGACTTTGATGCCTACAATTTGTTAATCACTTTAGCCATCCTTACCTATTTGGCTTCCTTCCATTCTTTTTTGTTTATTGTAAAAGCTTTGAGGAAAGGATCTTTGAAGAACACTTCTTGTCCCTTTGGCAATTACAGGAAAATCCTGAAGAAGCATTTGGAGGTAACCTGCTGCTCTGATGTCAGTGACACTGACTACTACACCAAAACATGTCATTTTTTTTTCTCTGATTTACATTTCTTTGCTGGACAGTGAGAAGTTTCAGCAACTGTCAGATGCAGTTCTCTCCCACTGAGCTTGATGTTCACTCTGTGAGCCATGTGCATGGTGGGGTTTGACAGACCCTGGATAAAACCCTCACAACAGGGCTGAGTTGGGAGCTTGAAGTTAATAACACTTGGAAGTCCTTTAGAGATGATGTATATATCAATGTATTACAGGCTGTATCAATACATTGCACAGATTGACTATCTCTGTACTTCTGCAAGCACTGGGATTATTACCAATTAATTTTTGTTAGGCTTCCTCTTCAAGAACATGCACTTCATTTTAACTTTAAACCTCTCCAAGAAACTTGCATATCACTTAACAATGCAGCTACAACAGCCTGACAACAACTCCCTTTTCAGTGTCTCCCATTCGGAGGGTAAACACTACTGACAGTTTGGATTGAATGATGACAAGTTCAATGCTAGACAACAGTCCGAGAGAGAAAAGATACATCCTGTCTATGGATGGATCTTCTTCCCCCTCCCCAAAGGAGGGGATTTATAAGGACTCATGGAAGGTGTTTCAATCCAAAAACTTCAAGAGAGAGGACGAAGTATATTACATTTCATAAATTGACATAGAAATCCCTAACAGTTAAATTGTACAATGAGAGCTGATGAACACAAAATGTCATGCAAGAAATTGTTATTCTAATTATTGTAATTTTGATACAACAAGACAAGCTCTCAAGGACAGTTTACAGGGGTGACTTCTTTTGCAACTAAATTAGCAAGCACTTGTTTTTATTACTACATTCTAATTCTATACTTAGACGTTCTTCCCATTTGGGCAGCTGCTTACTATCCTCCCAACATTCAAAGACTCTCAAAAGTCATGGATTTTTATTAAATAAACATTCAAATCAAACTATTTATGGAAGCCATGACAGCCACAACAAAAATCCCAGACTTAACCATGAATGAAGATTTTGGGATAGGACACAGCAGGTACTTCACTCAAATTTCACTTATGCTCTAACACCCTCCCAATCCAGTCAGTCAACAAGGTTTAAGATGAAGATTTGACAGATTCCTGTGCACCTTTAGCAGCTTCTCCCTCAAGATCAGCAGAAGGCTCCACAGGGTGCAGCGTGCAGAGGTTCCCATGGTGTACAGTTACTTTGCCATGGGCTTAAGCACAGAGAAATAAGGGACTCTGTGTCTTTCTGGGGACATTAATGCAGATTTCTGCTGTCAAATTAAGGCATCTCTTAGGCAATAAATAGACTAGGCCTGATTTTTCTCGCTGATAAAATAAGGAGGGTTGCTGGCATGATTACCTTTAGCAAATTTACTGCAGATTTATTCTTAAGTGAATGGTAAATAAGCTAAATATTTCTTTCCTATATGAAAGATTACACAATGTTATGCCTTTTTATTATTATTATTTTTTACTTTCCTAGAATTGCTTTACTCCCTTCTCTTTGTTTCACTTTGATCTTAGCACTGTGCCTGGCTGAGCGTTAAAAATTAAAGTCAGGTGTGTTAGAAGGAAGTGAATTAGATTCAGATTCCATTCTAAAGTTGGACTTATTCTACTCATATTCAAACATACCACTGCTGATTTTCCCACCAAGAAATACATACTGCTTGGCAACAAGAAAATTATCAAAGCAATCTGACCAAATTGGCACCACTAGCTCCAGCCACATCTGGTAACAATAATATGAAGGGAGAAGTATGAAGATAACAATTCTCATTTATTGTTACCATTAAACTTATCTGCATGCATACTCCTGAGTCTTTGAACTTCATGATTTCATAAAGCCAGTAACAGCCCCACTCAGAGGTGAAGGGTGATGCTTTTCCAAAAGTGATTAAATTCCCAATTTAGTGAGGCATTAGGGTCTCTAGTCCCAGAGTGCTCAGTCAGAGGAGCAGCAATGGAATCCCACCAGGAAAGCACAACTGTCAACATCAAGGAGCTCTAGCAATGCATAAATTAGAGTGGTTGATTCTATGCCAACAGAAGAGTAGAGTCTTAATACACTACAAAATTGCTAAAACCCAACTGCTAATGCATAACCCTACTTTTTATATTTAGTAGGAAACGTTTCTTTTTCATTTCCAGATATAACAAACTTGGATATACATTAGGTAAAGCTGCAGATCAAGTGTAACTGTCTATCCTAGCAAGTAGGTGAACAAGGGCAGTGAGATCTATTAATTTCAGGATTAGGCAGGGATGGTTTATCCTGATTAATAAGTTATTCAGTCACTATATTGCTGAATGTTTTGCACATCAGACTATAAAAATTAATCTCTCAGATGAAACCATACATAAAATCTATCATTTCTGAATCACTTAAGATTAAAAATTGTCTTATTATACTGCATATAATTAACAAGATGATTTGTTTATTTTCATAAGGAACACTTCATAAAGTTATGTTTTGAGATCTGCCTATCCCTGTGAATCCCCCTCATCAATGTCTGTGTCAGTCACTGCAGGTGAGAAGCCACCCAACCTCCTTCCTCCCTGCCATAAATCACTCACCTGGAGCACAGACCCTGAAAGAGTTTCCAAGAAAAACATCAGCATGTAATAAGCCATACAAGCCTTTTGGGCTTGTGCAATACTTTGTTCCACACACTGCTTCTTGGGGGAGCTGATTTTGTGTCATTTCAATGAGTTGTCAAGGATTCAGTGCTAAACTGCTGAACAAAACCAGCTGAATCTGTCATGTTGAGAGACTGGGGAAATAGCCAGGCTGCCACTCAAAGATGCAGTTCCAAGAGCAGGGAATCACATGAATACACCCTCAGTCAGCAGCTAAAAATTCTAAATGAGTCATGACAGCAGGATACCTCTATGTAAAATTATTCTATTACACTTATAAAACTCTCCCTTATAATTTTTAACTCCAACTAGTAGAGTTCTATTACATTTTTGGAAACAAATTTCACATCTTCCAAAAAAAAAGACTTTTTCTCCTAAACAATTCTGATTTCCCCTGATTCTTTTTCCAATATATAGGCAGCCATCCATTTCCCTAAATAATTCTTTTAAGATTTACTGAACCTCCAAAATATGACAACTTCTACTTCCCTTTTTCCCAGTCACACTACACACAACTGAGCTCTTTCACACTTCAAAAGAAATTTCCCCCAACTCCATTAAAAAGAAAGTACTACTCTTCACACTGCTTAAAATTCCCAGTGTGTGAGTTGGCTGTTCTCTCAGCATGAATAAAATTTAGTATCTTATTTAAAGATAACTTAATTAATTAGTAGTGACATTTCAGAGCTGAAGGGCAGCCTCCCTCCTCCCCAGCAGCCCTGGTGTCACAGCAGCAGTGTGAAACCCTTATGTAAGTGCCTCATTAGGCTCAGTCCCACTTTGCAGATGACACACTGTGTGTAACTTATTATTGTAGTGCAGACAATTCCAGTCAATATTTCTTCTTACTTGAGAGTCCATGATTTACAGCACACCTGATACTCAAAAATGGCCATGTTTACACAACCAGCATCGCCTGAAAGTTTTTAAATTTTGTCATCTCATGAAACTCTATTTGAGGAATTTGGTTATTTTCTCCTACAAAGGTAAGTGCTTATTTTGAAACAGGCCAGTAAGCAGAAGTGTGAGATCCATCTGTACACCTTCTGAAGGGTAGGCTTGAAAAAGAACAGCTGTAGCAAGCAGGTCACAGAGAATAGAGGAGGGGAGAACAAGAAGATTCTTCACTTCTAGACTCAGTGGGTCCCAAATTCATTGGAAAGGACAATCCATTCAAGCAGAAGCTGGAAAAGTTTATAATGATCCTGAACTTCAATGTGCAAGGATCTACCTAGACTCATAATCATGGTTTTAGGCCGGAAGAACATCCAGGTTGGCTCCACTAAGTGAATGTACACTAGATCACATATTTCTAGTGATCTTTTATAAACTGTGAAAATATAGTAGCATAATGTGTTACAAAGAACAGGAAATTAAGCTAAAGAAAAACGAAAATAATCCCTGCCTCTGATCTTAATGACATTGTTCTCAGTGTCTCTGGACACTTAAGGGGCATTTGTGTTTACCAAACGGTCCCAAAGTTGCATTTGATTGTGCAGAACTCTTGAGGACACATTTTTCTGATAATATATTTGCATCAGTTACAACAACAACCTGGATGAACAACTGACTATATTTAGTTGAATTTCACTTTCAGATTGCTGTGAAAAACATACCATGATTTGGCAAAGCCACAAGCCTAAGGAGCCAACCAAGTACAATTTTCTAATACTCAGTACACTGAACACTGTACTCTTAAAATGGACATACACTATTAAAGATTCAATTCTTAAATAATACAAAAGTTTATAGTCGCCATAGCAACTTTGTAATATCAAAACGTTTATGCTACACCAGAAAGACTTCCTAATTTTTTTTTTTTGACACGTGAAATCTACAGTCAGAACATTGATCTGTTTTGCAGAGCAACTCATTCAGAATTTATCATCTGACTCCAGAAATACAATAGATCTCTGATTTGTGGTTGCAAAATGCCAGCTCACATAACAGCCTATTTACAGTGTTCCTATAGAATTTGACACAGCTAATAAAAAATGTCCTTTGTCAGGCCCTGATCCCTCCCTGGGAATAAAAAAACATACTCCCAGCTGATTAAACCATGGGAAAAAAAATTCCAAAGGCATCTTCTATCAGCTACATGCTTGCACATTTGACTTGTAGCCTGCATCAAGCAATAACACTGATGCAAATTTCTCAGCCCAAGAGTAGGACTCCTTTGTTTATACCCATCACTCCTAACCTGACCACATGTACATTTCCTCTTTTTCAGAAGACAGCCAACAGCAACACATCCAATTAATTGTGCAACACAATTTAACACAAACTGACAATATCACCTAAAGTGCATAGTCCAGGTACAGACTGCAATTATTACATGAGAACTAAGACTTTATGACCTTTCCTACAAATGCTAATTAGCTGGTAGGTTAAGGCCCTTAGTCATGTAGCACTTCATCAATCACAAAGCTTAAACTATTAAAGATGGGAACTGTAACATTTTACATGAAAAGTTATGTAGCAAGTCAAGGTAGAATATTATATTAGCCCCCTTTAGCTGGTGTTCTTTTATGATAGTCCCCACAAAAGAATTTCCACAAGCTGTTGTCCTAATATGATCCAGGTCTACATCCTGTACACTGTTCTTGTCTCAGCAGCTACTGTTTTCATCACAGACTCCTACTTCAGAGTACAGAACTGGAGTTTTAAAGTATCTGTAGATTCCTAGATGACAAAACCCTCCACTTCTACCTACTGTACAAAAACGTGAGATTTGGGAGCAAAGAGGGACATCAAAAAGAGCTCAGCACTTTTGCCCTCCAGCCTTCAACCCGGCCAGGTTCATAGAACTGGAACGTTCTGGTAAGAAATACATAAAGATTTCTGAGGTCTGCCCCTCTGCATGCTGAACTGACAGATATGAGGTGTAAGACTAGCTTTGCCAGGTTAAACAAGGCTATTAAAACAGCATACCCAACTTTACTGGCACTAAAATGGAACAGTGGTGCCAAAGGTTCTAAAAGAAAGAAATATTAAGTAATATTGCACCTCTGACATTGACATAAGTTTATTATTACTCCATGCCAATCTACCTTGATCCAAATCCTCTAAACACATGCTGCTCCAGTGCTGGGCCTCCCTTAAGCCTGCAAATTTTACTGAACAGTGCAGCAGTCTTTCAATTTGGTCAAAAATTACACCCAAATCTCTGCACGGAAGGACAAAGCACCATCACATCCTTATCTAGCCCATAAATTTTTCTTGTTACCCTGTGTTCATTCCTGTGGCATCCCATGTGCCCCACTACAGCTGTTTTGGGTTTTCCACACCTTTGGTAGGGAGCACTCAACAGAACCTGTCCTTCCCTCCCAGTGTGACAGCTATCCAGAAAAGAGAAGGAACTGCTCCAGTTTCCAAAGGCAGTTTTTCAGGGTTTGGTTTTGTCTCCTTTGTATTTTGTTTTTCCATACAGCAGATAATGCACATAAGAGAAGGATACAGATTAGAAATTGCCTATTTCCAAGTTACATATTCCTTCCCACTCACTTTCAGGTTATTACTGACAGAAATATTTTTAGGCACTACACACAAATTCTTCCTTCTTCAGTTACTTGAATACAACCATTAAAACAAATGTTATTTTAGGCTGAGTGAGGTACTTCAGGCTGAGTGGAGAGAGATGTAGCCATCTATCTTGCATCAACCACTAAAGGCAGGAACACAAACGGTTATTCACAAGTCTCATATCAAAAGTAAACAAAAATATAAGGGTATAAAATCTGGTCCTGAGTAGAAAGAAGAAGGAGGCAAGCATTATAATATCACAGTCAGAAGAACCTAATGTCCAGATAAAACCTGCAAAGAACTAGAAGCACTTCCTTCATTTTCAGAAGGGTTTTCAGGAGAGTGAGCAGAACCAGAGCAGTCCTGGACGAGGGAGGGTGTGTAAACATAGGGCAATCCACTGTGAGTCATTGCTCCACCTCCTGAGTGTCACTGAAATGGCCCATCCTGCTTTCCACTCCCTGAATTCTCCACATATATGTGCACAAAGAGGACAAGTTTCTAAATGCTCAACACAGACATGTCTGGCTGCCATCCCAAAGTGAAATCAATACTGGAAGGTGTGACCAAAAGTTCAGATGATGAGCAAAAACTGGAGGAAAGCAAAAGTCATGTGCAATCCAGAAAGGAGTAAAAGATAAAATTGTATTTAGGTTAAAATAAAGGATAAAATTACTGTAATTAGGATAGATTGAATACTTTTCTATCAAAATTTATTCTTAGTTATGCTTGCAATTGGAAAGGCATGCTGTCAAAACTGGAAAAAAAACCAGCATATTGGACATATCTTTTTCTTAAACCACAGCATCCACTACTACTTTCTCTGAAAACACCTGAAAAGGGCCTTTTCAAAAATACTGCACTAACTACAGAGCTAGGAATTAATACTATACACAGACCAACATATTTCTGAAATAACACATGACCAATCTGCCTGTGCCCCAACAGGACCTGTGTCCCTTTGCCTTTGGCAGAAATTGTGGACTGTACCAGGTATGAATGCCCTGGGACACAACTTCATCTGGTGAGGGTGGAGTTATCCAGAACTGAAAGGCACTAATGCCAGGAAAGCTTCTTGAAAAAAAAAAATAGACCCAGAACATCTTCCCTTCTGCATGCAAGTATTGTGAGCCAGAGATGAGACTTCCTCTGCTGCCAAGGACACTGGAATGCTCAAGAACACCAAACATGAGAAGTCATGATCTAATAAGCATTGCCAAAATGAAGCTGACCACTTGGGTTAACCAGAGAAGTAGATTGTTTGGTTTTTTCCCAGGTGAATGTAAAAGCCTGGGTTTGGATTGGTGACACACAGCATTTTCTACTTCAGAATTGTACACCAGGCATGTGAAAAGTAAACCCTGAAAGCATCATTTATAGCATCATACCCTAGATTTACTTAAATGAGGGGTGAGCAAAGCAGGACAATATTTCAATCAAATTTGTTTTTAGTCAAATGATCTTTGAGTGAATATTGGAAGAGAAACACAAGTAAATAAAGATCCAAATCTGAAAATGTGACCTAAGGGTAATTTTAAAAATGTATTTTCCAAACACAAGTTTCTTCTCCTATAAACTAAATAATGGTATTATGACAATATGGCATTAGTATTTTTGGACATGTTAACATCTACACATTAAAAGAATGTGGTTATAAAAAATGCTTCAGAGAAGCAAATCTACACATAGATGCTGTAAATGGTGCTGTAAATGTAATATTTTTTGCCTTTTTTTAAGTAATCATCAAAATTCATTCTTCTCTAAGTGAACCCAGTATTTAGCCCACAACAGAAAAACTGAACTTCACAAGTCCCCTAATGAAAGGAAATAAAAACCTCCAAGATAGAAAATGCTACTAGAAGTGCTACTTCCAGTTTTTAAAAAAATCAGCACTAGTTCCAATTTTGCACCCAGCTGTTAGCAGGATTTATCTCTTTGTATACTAGAGCTCATGAGGCTATGACCTATTTCATTCCATGATCTAGTAAAGACAGAGAGTGCAGTTTGAGAATGATCATGTCCATTAAGAAGCAAGTGCAAAAGAGGCAAGACCATCTGCACACCCTAATAAAATGGCCATGATTTATTAAAAACAGGAAATGCTGCGTATTTCTGAGGACAAAGCCATGAGAGATGGTGCTGATAGCTCTGTGATAGTTACTCATCACAAAATTTTCACCACTGAACACACATTCCTTCCACTGACCCATTTCCTCAAGATCTAAGTACAAGAGAAATTGTAAATTGTTGGTTTGTTCAGGGGTTGGGTTTTTTTTTTTAAGAATGCAAACAATACGAAAAGATGCATTCTCTTCTTCAAAATGCTCAAGACATGTCCAAAACTAGTTAGCATTTAGGATAAAAGCCTTGAAGTTGGCTTTCTTTCACATGATCAGCGTTGCTAACAAGGCAAATATTCAGAAATGGGATTGAAGTGGATGAGTACTTCTATTCCAGCTTTGACAGGCCTTACTTCCCAAGCCTGAAAAAGCAGCCCTCTCAGTTTCTGGAAAATAAGACCTTGGCTTTTTAAACTCTGTACTTAAGCAACTGCAGTCAGGAGCACAACTAGACCATGTGAACCCTGTATGAATCCTGGAGGAAAACCACAGTAACATGAACTACCTACATAATAATAGAGTAAGGAGGAGTAGACATTCTTTAAATGGCTGTAAAAGGAGGGGAGAAGAGTAAAATAAAGGTAATGCCAGCAACTTCTCCTCTATTTCTCTGTATGCTCACAAGTGCATCTCTATATGGTAAACAGCGATCCACAGGATACAAACAGTACACTCCTGGCAGCATGAATAGTTTTGTGAGTGTGAGAGAAAGGATATGGAAATGAACACTCTACTACTGCATGCAGAACCCTTGCAGAGCTGCCCCTACAGGAAATTCCCTCCCCTTTCCCCCAGGTGAAAACTGTAATGGTTGAATCCAACTTCCAAAGAGAGCAAATGCAGTTAGCTAAATCTGTGGAAAATTAGAAATAAGATTATTTGGCTGTTTGGAGGCACCCTCCCTTCTTAATGTCTTTAGAGCACAAGGAAAGCAGATAACTGACTTAATTTAGGCTCCTTCTCCACTCCCCTCCTCTCTGCCCAGAAAATAAAGTCCTTCAGGCTAAAAACACACTATCCTGCTCCTTTAGCATTTTATTTACATTATTTGGAAAGAGTAGTAATCAGTGTTCATAGGGATACTGGAATCTCTTATGTTGAGGGATAAAAAGTTTTATCAGGATTTTTAGTACTTTGCTTTAACTGTAATAATTTTGTGACAACTGCAGCAGCTAATATTTTTCTGATATAATATATATGATATAATACTACAAAAAATTACCCACAGATAAAAGCAAGTCATTTTATATTAGAGAATTTTACTATTACAGACCCTCTGCATCCTTTTTAATATTTAAAAGTGATACACTTTAAGAAACAGAAGTATTTAATTTAAATGTGCCTCATAAGTTGTACAACATATCCTTTCACCAGTGATCTTACCTTTTTCTGAAGGACATTAATTTTTCTTTCTTTTACTTCCAACATGTCTTTCATATCTCTAATTTCTCCAGCAAGGGTTCCTTTCTCTTCTGTGAGGTCTTGAAGTTGTTTTGTTTTTTTATTCAGAAAGGTCTCTTTTTCTTCCAATCGTAACCGCAAGGCATCAACCTACAGTAAGTAAATCAAACATATTTATATGTATAAACATATTTATAAACATCTTTATATTTCCTAGAAATGCATAAGGTTAATTCATAATACAAAGCTAGATGGAAGGAACTGAAAGGGCATAAATGGAAGCTTAGCATTTTTAAGTTCTGCAGATGGAACAGTCAGAAGGGGTCTCTCTATTAAGCAATTTGTTCTCTAGTTAATCTGAATACTATCAAAGTGCAAAGCAATCACCAAATCTATATTTATGTATATTCCGAGTTTTGTAACACTAAATTTATTCAAAGCAGAAGTATTTTCAATGCCACTTTAAAACTTGGTTTGGGACCAATTTAGATGATCTATTGGATCTCAAAATGCGTGTTCTTCCTGCTTTTAAAATGGCTCATTGCCTTTCTATACACTGGGAAAAAGATTTATATTCCACTGGATTTATTTTATTTTTAAGACTTTTTTTTACAATATTACAGTAATAGGACCTTTCAGTTTGTAAGCAGTGCAATAAGGGATTCAAAGATGACTTTTTCAGTTAGAAAACAAGAAATAATAGTAGCAGCAAGCTTTCAGACCTCTTTCAATAAACATAAAAGACCTCATCTGAATCTCATTACCACATCTTCTTTATACTTAATCACTTCTTTGCTTCACGCCTGAAAGCAATCCTTGAAGTGAAATCACAGAAATCTCTGCTGGGCTGCTCAGCTGCAGCTGAGGAGCTCGTCAGGACCTTGGAGCAGGCTCTCCAAAAGCAGCTCTCCCCCATCAGGCACTGCCAGGCTCATTTTCCACCTGCCACGAGGCAGAAGCCTCAAGTTTCAAGTCCAGGAGCTGGAGGTGATTAGATCCCAGATAAACAGAGCACTGACAGCACTCCCCCATGGGTGGGGTAACACAGCAGCTTCCACAGGTCTGATGCAGTTCTGTCCTGCTTGGCTGAACCCAGCAATGTCTCAGTTACTTTTTTATTCTCTGCCCATCCAGTCCTCACCCCAAGAGCTGAGGAGACAATTCTCACTCTTCTTCACAAATTTCTTCCCACACACCCTGTCAGCATGGCTCTCTAGATTCAACTCAGGAACGGGGGGGATTTTAGGCAATAAAACATGGGAGCACAAGGAGGATGGAGAGGATGAGCCAATGGCTCTGAGTGACAGCCTGTGTGGGAAACAGGAGCAGAGCTCCTGTGCACTCCAGCTTCTCAGACTCAAATCCTGCTCTAGCTTGAAATAAAGTCTTCAAAGCCTAACCAAAGTGCAGCTTCAACTGCACTGAGAAACAGCCAAAGAATCCCAATCCCATCAACTCAACTCACACTAGAACAGTGCAGGAGTTGGGAAGGAAAGGGCACAGCACATCCACCCCAGCCTTAGGTGGCAGACAAAAATCTGCCAAATACATACCTAGTTTCTTGCATCTCCTCACCTTGAGACTGATACAGCAGAGCACTTTAATTCAAAAATCCACCTACACAATGAAGTATTTTGATGGAATAAGTATATAATCCCCAAACTAACATTCACAGCAAGGAGCCATTCTGAAAGTGGAGGCAGAACTCAGACCAGTGCCAGCCTGGGAGAGAGAACAGACAACTCACACTGTGTGTGGTCTTGGGTGTGCAGATTGATTTTCTATTCACAGGAGTGCAATGTGCAGGTTTAGGAGAACATCAGCTATGTCAGTCATTTTCTCCTTCCCTGAAGTCATCTTTCTGCCTCTAATAATCCCAACCAAGGCTTTTACATTTCTCATAATAGGAAACAAAACTACCTCAGCCTGAACTGCAGGCAACCTTTCACTATCTGCTCAGCACTAAGCTGTATGACATCATTTCATGAGTCAAATAAGAACCTCCAGATGGTAGAAAACCAAAATGCAGTTAAATCAGGTCCTCATCCTGTGGACGACCAGAAGCAAAATATACTACTTCATTTTTGGCCAATATAAGAAACTGTCTCTTCCCTGAAAATGGTACTGTGAAATCAAATCTCCCAAAAATAACACAACAATGAAGTATTCTAGATGGAGCATGCCAGCACGCTATGAGCAATGTCTGCCATTTTGTTACTACTTCTTTTCCATCTAAGGCATTTTAAATATGATTTGAAAGGAAATTAAATTCGGGTCATTTTACAGCAACAGATATATTCATATTTGAAAGGATAAGGATTTCTCGTATACAAAACCCCTCTCTTTGGCTTTTCACTCAACACTATGTAATTTTAAGAGTCCTTCACTTTTATTTTTCCCAAGTTCTTGCAGTATATTTACTTGGCAGTCTGAAGAACACCATAATTTTCAGGAAAATAAAGCAAAACCAGATCTGATAGCTAGCACATTAAGTATTTCAAAGACCTCTCTCCAAGTAAATTGCTTTTTAATTTTGTCTAACTTCTTTTTCCTCAGCAGCTACTTATTTCTACTATTTAATACAATAAATTCTGTCACTTGCTCTGGAAATATACAGCACACCGTAAAAACTTTAGAATTGGGCTATACTTTTGGAAAAAAAGAGTTCACGTAAGTGGCAAAAATCGCCAAATTCAAAGTCAAACTTTATTAATCTTCATGTCATCACCCGCCACTCATGACCAGCTTCAGCAGTGATGTCTATTCCTTGAAGTTCCTTGCTGTTAACTGTTTAACTTAGATGCCATATTACACATATCATTTATGAAAGTGGTTTAATGCTAAGGAGCTCCATGGGGCAGTAAAACATGAAGCAGCACTACTGTGTTTCACTGTTAAGAATTATTTTCTTTACCCTCATAAATAGACACCTCTAAAGCAAATGTTTGACTGTATTTTTTTTTTCCAATCCCCTCCTGAGCCAGCCCTGTTCCAGCAGCCAATATTCACCACTGTGCCAAGAGTCCGGGTCCTCTCCCTCTGTACCATCATTCTCTCCCTTCCTCATCACCACCACAGGCTCCACAGCCCTGTAAGCATTTTCTGGGCTGTTATTTGCTCTCTTAGTATATTATGCACCCATCTTTTGAGGAAATCTTTTGAGGAAAATCTCCAGTTAAT
>VWZP01007285.1:1433342-1715780 GCA_013396995.1 Dicaeum eximium
AAAAAAAAAAAAAACCAACTAATTTCTATTAAAGATCTTAGCACCTGTGTGAAATAACTCCCAAAAACTACTTTCAGAGAAAGAGCCATGCAACCTCCAAGAACCAAGAGTGACAGCCAAGACATGGGGACTAAATGAATGAAGTGTCCTCAACTGAGCTGGACACAGGCCAAGTCTGGCTCTTCACAAAAAAGTCTTCAACCCACAGCTCTCTTAACTCATCTCCAAGACCCTCTAAGCCCTGCAGAGGCTCTTTTAACATACTTGATTTAATGTGCTATCTGCTATTTTTCATATGCTGGAGAAATAAAACTATTATTTTATATCATCAAGAAGAAACGGAAACAATCAGTGGGGAAGTGAGGGAACTACTTAGCTACAAGAAAACAACATTTTGTTAAAAGGTTTGAAAAGTGGTTTTATGCAAGAAGTGAGAGGAGCACCATGCCACAAAGGCACAAAAAGGTAAATTGTTTGATGGAGTGTAGAATCAGGACAGCAGGAAATGAGCAATTCCTGGAAAGACCTTTAGGAACAAGATCTCTTCCAAAAATTCCCAAGGAAACATCCATAGTCCCATAATGACGGCTGTCCCACTGAAACTTGTGAAATATTTTCAAGATTTCTGATAAACAATAAAGAATTGCTATTGTAATTTATAAAAGTAGGTTGGAAGGAAACCTCAGGTAGCCTGTGAAAAGATCCCCACACTCAAAAGCTTCAAGCAGAAGTTCAGCTGAGCAAAATCTCAAATAATTTCTTTCAGAATGAAACCTTTCCTTCATTTTGTTTCCCAAAAAAAAGTGAATGTGAGAAAAGCATGAACAAAATTGTTATGTAAAGACAATCAGATTCCATTTTTTAAGGGGACAGGAGAAAGAAACCTCTACATATTTTTGTGAACAAAACAAACTCAAATTGTTGAAATACCAGGGTATGACATCTAAATAATACTAAATTGTCAAATAACATTTAAGCTACAAGATGCTCAGCACAGACTGACAATTTTTTTTTCAAGTTTTTTCTTGTTTTCAAAACAAGATTTTTTTTTTTCAAGTATTTTAGAGTCCAGTCAGATTACCTCATGTAAACAATCAAAGTTCTTTAAAAAACTGTTCATCCTTGAATTGGAAATTACTACTCCTTAACCAATATATCATAGTGGAAAGAAGGAAGAATGTCACCAGTTCACAACAGTGATAAACAAAATGAATTGGCTGCAATGATAGATTTGAGCCTTTTTAGCATCATAAGAAAGTTATTTTCCTGATCATCCCCCTAACCTTCCTCTTCTCTGCTATCTCTCTGGAATTCATCTTCCTCGAACCCGGATGACTGCATTTTAGACGAGATCTCAGAGTACATAGAAATATTCCCCAATTTCTGTAACAGGAATCTCTCTCCTGATACATTCTAGTACCAGATTTTCTACAGCCACATTTTACTGGTGGCTAACAGCAATCCTCTAACACACTATTATTACCTTTACCTAAACCTTTACACTACCAAGTTCTAGTTTTTTGTCCCAAGGGCCATAATCCTGCAGTTAGTACTTCCCTAGCTCATCCATTTTTCTCACTTCAGAATTCAGGATCATCTCCAGGGACTCCAATCTCTGTTTCTCCAGGTGTGTGCTCCAAAATTCTGGCAAGCTGAGCAATGTGAATATGGAAGAAGCCTCATTGCAGTATTAGGTCTTGAGAAGTTCCACCAATGTTTTTCCCCAACCTGCTCTTTCCTCATGCTGCTCTCTCCACTGCTCCTCTGTTAGCCAATATTTCACCACTCCCACCACTCTTGGACTGCAGCATGTCCTGCTTTAAACCCCTGAATATGGCACAGCATGGAAAGCCCTCCTGAGGTTCAGCTAAATTAGACATTATGTATATTTGCTGCTTAAAGATGAGCAACCTTATAAAAAAATATACTGCTTTAGCCTAATTTAGCCAAATTCATAACCAAAATGCATGCACAGTGGTTCTCTAAAACTGAAGAAGGTTTTTTTCTACACCAGAAAGATAATCTTTTATAGGAAATCCAAAGGGGGATAATCAGAATGAGATATGCTTTTACTTCAGACATAAATGGATTTTTACTCTTTGTTCAAGCTTGCTATCCTGTCGGGGAATGGGAGTGGTAAAATTCAGCTCTAAATCCTCTGTTACCAATGAAGTTACAAACTTGGGATTTTGTTCCAAAACTATCACCAGAATTCCTGCTTTTTCAATTCATTATGTTCAAAAGACTTCAGTTGAAAGTTTCTGGACTTGAAAGTGTGTCTTTGAAATACTTTTAGGATTAAATCTTCTAGGATTTCAACCATTTCAACAAATGTAATCCTTAAGTATAAAGATACAAAATATAGTTTTTCTAACCTGCCATAGAAAACACGGAAGAAAAATTCATTTTTTTTTAATTACTATTTAATCATTCTTATAATTATTTTTTGTGTACATAGTATATATATTTTTTGAGATTATTCTTTTTAGTCTATATATAAATGGCACATATATGTATATATACATGTATATGCATATCATGCATAAACAAATATTACTGCTAAAAAAAATCAGGGCATAAATAACTTAACACAGAAGGAGAGGCTACATGAAATCAGATTTACTAGTAATAGGAATGAAACCTGAGTATGAAAATTCTTTCCCCAATCTTGACAGCTGACATTAACATGGAGCCTTATAAATCTGCCCTTTAAGAAAATTCTAAAAGTAAATAAATAAATAAAGTACTATTCCTCATCTGTTTTTCTTTTCCTGGAAAGCATTCTGAAAGTAATCTTTTTCCCAGACATGGATAATTCTGCACATGGGTGAAATTTTGCTCCTTTTTTCAATCTCCTCAAAAGATTGAGAAAACAAAGATAGATTTCAAGAAACAGGACAATGCCAGCACACAAAAGGAATATTAATGTAAACTTTAGCATAGATTAACTACATAGGATCCTGCACTGCACTAAGCAAAGTTAATTGTATTTATCAACATAACAGAGTATCCACCAGTAACAATACCATCTCTCAAGTGGAAGCAAAGCAAAAAACCAAAACCCAAACCAACCCCTCAGAAAACCCTCACCTTTCAAACCAGTAAGTTATAAAAAACATGTGAAAGAGGTCCTAATACTTCTTTCTGCAGCTGCCAAGCTGTCTTAAAGAACTTAGTTTCCAAGTACCCCTTTAGCAAGGATGTTTTCTAAGAAGTGAAGAGCAGGTTAGCTGGCAAATAAAGCAACTATGTAAAATTACTGAGTTTATTTAATTTACATCTACCTTAACATTGCATTACAAAAGCATATCTTTGAATACATAGGTGTATTAGCCTCTTTGATTTATATCCCTATAAAAAACAGGGGAGTTTATGCCTATCATTCCTGAAAATTAAATTCAGGACAGCCAAGTCAGCTTTTGTTCTTCCTGCATTTGTTATACGCCCAGTAATACCTCACCAGGCTGTCTGTGAACTTGTGCAGATGCAATTAAGTGCCTCTGTAACCGAACCTTTCTAAACCTTTATTATTTATGCAAGAAGAAATTTAATCTTCTACCCTCATTCATCTCTGTACTGGACTGCGAGACCTAACAGAGGACTACAAAAATTATTTAGTGAATTATATATATAGATGTGATTTTTAATGTCAACCAAGTATGTAATTGATAGCACACGGATAAAATAAAGCAGTCTCCACACATTCTTGTTATTTCTTTACATATACAAATTTATAAATTTTATATACACATGTATAAATATTTCATTTCTTCAGCCACTGAAATTATACCATTAAGTATGCTCTTAACTGGATGGCTTTCCATTTTCTCCATCTGAACTCCAAGTACCTGTCTAAAGATCTAAACTTGCATCATTATCTTAGGAACATGTAAGACTAAATGAATCTAGGAATAATAAAATGCTTTGACCTTAACAGGCCTCCTGTACCAAAAACATTTAAAAGTGTACAAAAGATTGACTTCAGGTAATCTCCCTCTTGAACATAATCTATTATTAGATATATATCTATTATATATTCATCTATATGAATATATCTATAATAGATCTAAACTATATAATTATTATATATTCACATATGAATAAGGGCTCTTTTTCAGCACAACTGCTGGTTATAATTAACAATAGTAAATTATGCAAGTTTTATATATTCATATTTCTCCTATGAGTTAGACATCATTAAGCATCCAAGGAACACAAAGATGCACTTAATTAGCCAAGAGGCCACATGCTATAAAATCATCAAGTGACTGAAAATGAAGAGACAAACAAAGGCAGGATCCTGAGTGTGCAAGTACAATTCTACAAAAAGGAAAATGTACATCATATACCAAAACTCACTGTGCAGAATGCAGCCTTTAAATAACAGCAGCAGCCTTTCCCTGGTCAACTTTTCAACACTGGGTTGCAACCCTCAACACTGGTCTAAAACTTTCCTGTCTTATTTAGAGAGAAAGTTATTGAGGATTTCTCTCAAGCATTACATTGGCTGAGAGAGCAAGTCAGACAATTGTACATCACATAAAAGTTCCCATCTTCCTCTTTTAGCTGTTAATGACAGGTGTCTGATTATGATGCTACAACAAATATCTTCGAAGTGTTTAACTTACACAGTTAAAGGGGGGGGGAAAAAAAGAAACAAAATCCTAAACACGCAATTCATAAAGCAGCATATTAGCATATTTTCCTTAATTAATTTTATCAACATTTACAATATCTTTACTAATTCTCTGTAACTGGATATATTCTGGATCCATTCTCAGAGAATCTGTGTAGAATAAACATTTGAAACATCTTAAAGTCTAACTGAAACCATCTTTCTGCTACACTGTAAGGCAAATGATTTTTGGATGTTTTGCATTTTTATGCTAAATAGTGCAGCTGCAATTGATAAAAACCAATCAAGCTAATTTAAGTCAATCATGTCCAGGAGGTTCTCATCACTTGTGTAAAAATGCTCTCACACTCACTCTAAGACTTTACCACAGCAAGTACCTCCCCCACACTCAAATTTTGATACTTTAAAGTCTACTCTGCGTTTTATGCAACAAAGAAAAGAAAATATAATTCTTATGGAATAAACATATTTATAGTTTTACACTACAAATTTAACTTGAGCACAAATATGACACACGTCCCACTGCAGCAACACTGCACCTTTAGTGCACATCAAGGCACCGGGTCAAAGGCAAAGTAAACTTCCAGCACTGAAAATACACAACTCTTACCCTCTAATACATAATCTGGATTACATTACTGAGATCATATGTTTTGAATTTATTTTTTTGATTTATCAATATGGCACATCACAGCTGCCATCCTGAGTTCTCTCTCAGCTGCTGCATCTGACATTTTAAATGACGAAAGTTTACGTTTTTAAATTTTGCACTATTGCCACTACATTTTAAACCCATGAAACTATAACAACCATGCAAGAACTCTTTCCTAGATGGGCGAAATCCAATGTTACAGATCTGAAACCTATATTTGATTCTTATCCATTTGGCCAACCCCCACGTGTATGTGACTGCACTTTCCAGCCAGCTCAAAACTAATGAAATAGAGAGGGCCTGAACTTCAAAGTATGCCATGTCCTTATTCCTGTTCCCTTTGAGATGATTATGGGGTTCAGTGCAGTAACTGGAGATGGAAGCAGAGAATGACATCACCCTGCCCTGGATCTCTTTCTCCTCCAGGAAGAGGTGAAACCAGGTGACAGCAGATGCTATCAGGTTGACATAAACAGCTTCTTTGCGTGCTCTTTTTGAAAAGCTGCTCACCAAAACCATTTGCTCACTGTTCTGACAGAAGCAAACAAGGAAAATACAATGACAAGAAAATCCATCTACCAGTAATCCTGCAACTGACCAAGACAGGGCTTGAAAAACATACCCTTATCTTCAAATCACAAAAATTGCATCTATCTTTGATTTCCCAATTATATTTGTCCTACAGTTGTCACAAAGGTTTTTGTTATATAGGAAAGGTTCTCTTTTTATTGACAGACTACTATGTTGGGGTTTTTTTTAATACACTGTATAGTTAAATACCACATCAAATACTAAGATAAGCTTTTCATCAAACTTTTTATCTTAGAACAGTAAGTGGATAATAGTTCTTGCACTTATATATGACTAATAATAACTACTGGAATTAATAACACATTGCCACTCCGAACTCATGTTCTAGAAATGCTTCTTTTGGTTATGCATCAGAACACAAAACTCTTCACAACAACAGCTGAGCCAGCAGGAAACAAAGCCAGCTAACTGGAACAGGCAGCACATGCCCTGGGGATGTGGAGCCAGTCTGGAACACACCCAGAGCTCAGCTCAGACCTGGTATGTCTCCAGCTGAAGGTCCCACCTGGATGGTCAGGAGCTGACACACAGAATGTACCTGCAGAGGCTGAGCACCAGGTCTGTGCACCCTGACCTCAAAGTCACAGCGAGAGCTCAGTGCTGCCTTCAATTATTACTGAGTGGAAGGGCATGAGAAGGCAGGGCCAGACTCTTCTCAAGGGAGCAGGGATGAGACAAGTGGAACAATGGAAATTCCACCTTGACATAGGGAAAAAATATTTTTGGTTTTGTTTTTTTTTTTTACCACAAGTTTGGTCAACTTCTGAAGCAGGTGTCTAAATAGATTATGGAAAATTCACCCCTGAGGTATCCAAAACTTGGCTAGATGCCATCCTGAGCAAACTGCAATAACTAAAACCTCCTTAGATCAGAAGCTTCAGCTAGACAACCTCTAACCAAGCCTGACACCACCCTGTGAAGCACCCACATCCCAATCCTCCCTGAGGATTTCCCCATGGGCACACAGCAACTGGGGGGATTGAGTATGAAATGCACACAGAAGAGAGAGTTAGAAGGTCCTAGAATTCCAGCTATCCTGTAATTTTGTTCATAAGGTAAGTGATGAGAATTTATTGTGTATCTCAGCTTTTACCATCCTTTACATAATGAAGTTGAACAAATCTCTCAAGGCTTTTACTTGCCTAAAAACCATTAGAACAACTACAGAAAGGATTATTGAGAAACAGAGTTTGCCAGTAGCTGCAAAAGATAAATACAATAACAAAAAAAATGCTTAAGAATTCTCTAATGAACATAAATACAGGGAAACAGATTTCAAATCAAACTATACAGCTTTTCTTGGGGAGAATTTACCCAGAAATTCATAAATCCACACCAGTTACTACAAATCACCTTCTTGTCTGTCATATAGCTGGAAATGGCTTCCAGGATTATTCCTTCTTTACTATGATCTCTCCAGGGATCAATGTAGTTCCCTGGAACCTCCTTCTTACCTTTTGTAAGCCATTGGCTTTCTCCCACTTCTCAGAAACCTCTCCCAGTTCCCACCACTGGATATCACCAAGGATAACTGACACAATGCCATCAGCCCTTGCAGCTGCATTCCAGCAAGCCCAAGGGACTTGTATTGTGTCTGGTTTCTTTAAATATCCCCTGAGCTGATCCTCCTCCATCAAGGATGAGTTTACCTGGCACTGGACTTCTGCAGTGGTTTCAGAGACCTGGGATTGCTGAAGGTTGGTCTTTCCAGTAGTGATCAAGGTGAACAAAGCACTCAGTACCTGAACTGTCTTCCATCTCCTTTAGGATCTGATCTCCCCTCCCACTCATCAATGACCCCATATTTTCCTTAATCTTCTCCTATTGTTGTGCCTTTAGAAACCTTTCTTGTTGTCCTTTCTGTCTCTTGTTATATTCAAGTCCAGATGGGCTTTGGCTTTCTTAAGCCTACACCTGATTCTCAGAGAGGGTCTCCCTGTTCCTCCCAGACACTTGTGCTTGCTCCCACCCCCCTGTGTCATTTGCTTTCATTTAGCTTCATAATTACAGAAGTACAAAAGCTGATTTCCATTATACAAATCCAATAATTTATAAAACTGCACAGAAGCAAAACATTCTCCTCTATTTTGAGCAATTTCTGAAAAGTCTTTGCCCCGGAAAAACGTACATCATTTAAGCTTCTCACGAGGTATGTGATAGCATGCTTCAAAATTTATGGCAGAAGGTGACACAAAGTAGAGTGGAGCCTGCTGCCAGACTGCTGGAGCACAGAATCACCCAGGAAGAGAAGAAGGTGACAGAGGCCAGCAGCACCTGAGTGCAGAGAGGCCTGGGCTCGTGTCTGGCTCAGAAGCCAGCTCAGCTGCAGGGCTGGGCACAGGCATGAGCCACCAGGGCACGAGTCTAGGTCAAGTCTGGCAAAGATTTCCTGCCTGATTTAAAATGAGCTTATTTGGTGCAATGGCATTTTTCCTAGAAATGGAGGGCAGGTTGACCACACATGTGCCTGCCTTTATTTGTGGCCTGACACTTGGCTGGATAAACTTCATTATGTTTTTGGTCATACTTAAGCAAAGTACTGTCAATTGTTTCCAGTCTGTTGCAAACATAAACCTCCAAGCTGTACTAAATATGCACTATTGTATTTACCACAACGTTATGAAATCATGCATAAAATCCTAAAATGGGATAAAATAAAGGCAATGTGTCTTCCCCTCCTCCCCTTCCCCCCAACTTCTGGCAACATTTCAAAATAAACAAGGACCCAAACCAATGCTTCTATTGAAAGGTCAACCAGCACCTGAGTCAAGGAAAGATAAAACCGGCCTAAAACAAAAATAAATATATTATTTAGTAAGAGGAAATCCATTTTCTCTTATATCGCATATGCAGAAAGATTAAACAGCTCCACAATGAAATATCTTAGTAATTACCTGTGCCTATTAAGCAAGAAAATTGAATTCTTTTAGCTGAGAGTGAAATGAAATTTACACTTGACTAGAAAATTAAATTAATAGTAAAAGAAAATATTACTTTATTGTAACTCAAATAATGTGGAACTGACTAGGTATTGAGGAGAATTGAGATTTCCATTTTTTACTTCCACATATGATCATCTCAGGAACCTTACTGCTCCTGACAAAGCAGAGAAATTTAGCTATAGATATTCAAAGACAGAAAATAATGTGGAACCATGACACAAAAATCCATGTTCTGTTTGAAATTCAGTGTAGCAGAGAGTCCATTAACAACTGTTACCTTACATTAAGTATGTTACGTTTTAGAGTTCCAAAACATGTAAAAGATCGGTGAAGTGCAATCTGGAGCTCAAATATACCTGAGCACAATTTCCAGTACAGTTTCCTGCCTTGCCCAGTAAGGACTCTGCTTAGTTTTACATGATTTTGCTATTTATCTGAATATAAAGGTGGAAGATGAGCATCCAGTATGAACCTTTCCAGCAGTAATCCACCTTCCATGCAAGCTCCTGACCAAAGAATTACTTCTGTTACACTGCAGATGCCACACAGGCATCTTGGCTTGTAGAGAGCAAAGAAAAAACAATCTTAACAATTCCTATTGCTATTGGTAGTAATTGCTACTGACAACTTTCTTATTTTATTATTTCTCCTAAGTTTTAAGGCAACATTTGTGTCCTGCATGCAGAGTATTTCCATGACAATGTTCCTCCAAATTTGGTACTGAAAAACACTAAATATTTTGGAATAGAAAGTCACTTTCTCTGGTCTTGCTATAAAAATGTTTTCATTTCAACCACAAATGGTACCTATACTTGGAAAACAGGAAAATATTATTTATGGAAAAGATTAGGAATATATAGAAATAAGCAGATATAATAGATACTGATTTTAATTTCAATTTGGGATTATAGGAAGACTCTACAATATTTATAAATACTGTAATCTTTTCCAGAATCCAAATTAGTGTTGCTCCAACAACATGTAGAACAATGAGTAAATGATACTGTGTAAAAGTAATTAACTAATGGAAAGTATTTTAAGTATTTTCTTGGAACTTCAACAGTTTAAACAGTTGAAAGGGGAAAATAAGCACGCAGTGAATGTGAGCCTGAACTGTTTTTATTTACACACTCCTCAATCCTTCCCATCTGATCTTGTGCCTGATCTCACAGCACAGGGCAGCTGGAAGAAAGCAGTCCTTATAGATAGGAAACAGCTGTTATGATTGTTTGACCTGAGGAAGAATTTGAAAAACAAAAGCAAAAGGACACGAGAACGAACTGAGCCCTCATAAAACAGGACTTGCACAATTGTTCCAGCCAGCATCTGACATGCACCTTGCCTGATCAAACTCACTGCCCCTGACAGACAGAAGAAAAAGAGGATTGAGCAAAGGCAATAGTGCTTCACAAGCCCTTTATGAATACCTACAAAATCAACCCTTTTTAAAGGAAAATTATTACTCGAGGCGGGGGGTGGAGGAGGAACCAATGCCACAAATTATAAAATGTCAGAATTAAGCTTTGCCTCTACAAATACAGCCTAACCTCGTATGTCAAAAGAGGCAGCCAGGTGAACACTACAGCAACAGAAACCAAAGCATCCTTACCCATCTTATTCCATCTTCTGATCTACTTCTCAATCCAACTTGACCCAAGTGCCAACGTTTTCAAAACTCTAAATATCTGACTTGTAAATCCCTGATTTTATCTTGTTAGGTCTTAGTTTTACAATACTCAGCCACATCTCTAAATAAATTGTAGCAGAACCCCAGTGATTCAGGCAATGTTTAAGCAGCTCTATGAGAGCACAGATGTTCCTGTCCCAGTGCTCTTACATAACAGCATCTTCCACAAGCCCCCTCCACAATTTAATGCTCTTTTTCTACACTCCTTTCCTGCTGATTTTGTAGAATCCCTTTTTTCCTGCTTTAGATTTATTCTTAATGCTTGACAAAAATGTCCTCTTGTTTCCTTTTTTTGTATCTTATTTCTTCAAACTTATCAGAAATACCTGTTTGCATTTTTAAACCTCTTTTTTTCCGCGTTTGTAAACTTTCATTTTTTCTAGCTTACACAGTTTCTTCTGTAAAACTGGAAACATTCCCAGTTATTGGGAACAAGAACTTCAAAAACAGAGACAGATCTGTGGCAGAGAGTTTACAGGGGAAATTCATCAGGCTGCATTTGCAGCCTTTAACCAAATACAGCTGGTAGGATGAGCACAGGTAGGAAAAGTATGATCCTAAAAGAGCAAGAAACCCCCATCTATGATGTCTGTAATGACATCAGCAAACTTTGGTATTGTCATCACTTTTTACATTGCATGATTCCTTCTCAAAAATAAAGAAATTAATACTGAAAATCACGGGACTAACTTAAACTTCTGTGTGACAAAGAGACCACATTCAAGGGAGAAGCACAGGGGAAGCAATCAAAGCTTTTCTTCCTTGTATTTCACAGAACAGGTAATAACTAAAGGCAATTAAACAGATTCAAGTTATCTAATGTCACTTCATGCTACTATTTCTTTTAAAAATGTTACTGTATTTCAGATTTTATTGCATAGAAATAACTTAATGTCAGCAAGTGTGTTCCTCTAGGAAAGGCAAAAAGGAAGGATTTGTTTGAAGACTAAGTGATAATGCCATATTTTTTAAAAAATCACAGGAGAGAATCAAACAAATGGAGAACTGTGGCACAGTCATCTAACTGAAAAGTTTACTAAGAGCATTAAGCACTTCCATGATTGAAGATACAAAAAGAACACTTTTCAAAGGAGGCAGATGATTGCATATCCTTGTTACAAACAATTTTCTTAGTCAACTCCAGCCTATGTTAATTAGCACTCTGCATTTGAGAGCATTTTGTGTTTTAATTGAATTTGATTCAGAGCCATCTCAATAACTACGTATCTTTAAACATTTTTTGCTGCAAGGACATTAATATCCTTTTTAACTAGGTGCTATCACATACAGTAGTTGTTTAGCCCAACTCCTTTTTAAGTGCCAGGCCACTGTTTTCATGGCTCTGTGTGCACAACTGCAATTCCTCCCTGCAACAACTTGAAACCAAGATGATTGTTGCCACATGTCTGTGCCAGCCAGCAATCCTCAAGGACTCTCATTTACTAAAGCCTTAAGGCTACACAACTTACCATGGCAGAGTTGAGAAGAACCAAATCTACTTCAGACAGGCAGCTTCTGCCACACTGCTGCTATCCTTTGCTTGCCCAAATGAACTAGAGCATTTCTGTCTGGGTTTCTATTTCATCCCATTCATGGAATAAAAAAGCAGCTTAGACTTCAACAGCAAACAAAAATGGAAGTCACAAAACCAGAACTCCATTAAGTTTATCACATCAGCTAGTTAAAAACATACCAAATTATGACTGAATTTAACTATTCAGGAGAAAATGCAGTTGATGTTGCTTTTGCAGGGAATAACTTTTTACCTATAACAATGACAAATCTTTCAAAAATTTTCACAGACTGCATTACTTGATTTTAAGTGTGGAAAGAACTAGAGAAATGTAAAATATTATGTAATTATACCATGTTATCACTTGGGACATGAAGTGTATAAGTTCTGTTTGCCTCAGCTGATCTTATTTGAACATTTTTCTAAATATTAGCAGGTTACCTCTGAAAGCACTAATCTTTCAGAAGCTCAGATCCTTCTACTTTCATTGTCCACTGTGATATCAAGAACTAGAAAATTCTTTCTTTCTAAAAGTTAAACAAGGGGAAAAGGAAGAAAACAAACAACCCACATCACATAGCCAGAAAGGAAAATATTATTCAAAATCCTATCAAGAAAATAATCAAAAAGCCATATGAGGTCTACTGTCAGTATAAGCATCTCTAAAGATTTCTGGATGACCACAGCTGCAGAAGCTTTTTCATTCCAAATGGGCCATACTCCTATTTTAAACTCTGCTTCTGTTGCAAGCATTTTCTTTTCCTCAGCAGAGACAGAGGATGGCTGAGAGTCTATCTTTGCACTTCCTACACTTTAAGTGTTTGGGTTAAGAGCAATTGTGAGTTAAGGACTGTTACCTGTGTTAGGAATAGGACATCCTGAAAAAGGAAATCACAAATTTAAAAAGTCCAAGTGGCTCTCGCCTTTTCTCCCCAGTTGTCCATTAAACAGAAAACCCAAAAATTATGCAAAACTACTTCAACAACTTCTCCACGCACTTCATCACTATAGCAATATGTGCAAAACATCATTAACTATTTCAGACTGGTTATTGTTACATCTAGTGGTTATTCTGCTAATTACAGCATTTTTGTGTTCCCCTTGGGTTTGCATCCACCTGGTGAAATTTCAATGCTGTTTTCAAGTGTATTTTTCTTTGCACTTCTTGTATATGGTGCCAGTACACCAGGACCATAACTAGGCTCCTTTAGATCAACCACAATTTAAGCAGTGGTTAGGGTATACAAAGAATCATTTCTGAAGCAGTCCTACCCAAGTTCCTCTTCAAACATCTCCAGGTAGAGCAAAGCATTTAAATTAGTAGCTAACAGTACCAATATTTTTCTAATCATTTCCATCCACTAGTGACTTACCTTATCAGAGTAAATTTTGCTTGGTTATAAAAGCCCATTAAAGTTGTCTAACTGAATATTGTTTTCAATGGCAACAAGGTAATTTTCTATAAAGCTAAGAACTGGGGTGGTGGGCAGGAGGGAACTACACTTGAATTTTCACTTTAATTCAATAAAATAGATGAAAATGAGAAGTATTTTGACAGCAAGATAAATCTAACATTCATCAAATTATTTGTCCCAAATAACTTGCATAAAGTCTTTACACACCGAATATACAGCCCATTCCTTCTACTTTCCCATTTTCTTTTTAATTTTGTTTTCCTGCCTCTGGGCACTACTTTCTACAGGCTCTGCAAATGGAACTCTCTACTCTTTCAGTCACCTTGCTCAATGGAAATTCTGTTTCAATTTCTTTGAAATGAAAATAAGGGTGTCCCCATAAGAAAGAAAGAAATATTCAAAGCAATAATCAAGAATGGATTCAACCGAGGGGGATGGGGTTGTGTGTGTAATACATAACAGGCATTTGAGAGAGCTTCATTTGTAACACCATAAAGTCACTGGAATGGGTCTCAGGAGGTCACAAGTGCAACCTCCTGCTCAAAGCACAGAGATCCCTGAAATCAGACCTCTGATTCAAATCAGAAATTTCATGTGCCCCTGAACAATCTTGAAATCGAAATCAAATAGGCAGATAGACACAAAAAAAAAAGGAAAAAAAAGAAATTAAAACCCTCCCACCTTTGCGTCACAGTTTACTTCTGTTTAGATATAGTATTTTGCTCACCTACATGTTCTTTCAGCTTAACTCTGAATTTACTGCTCTGCCACTACGCTCCCCTCTCTGAACAGTCGTAGGGCGCACAAAACAGGAACGCTGCACAGAAACTGAAATGTCTGGCACGTTCCACCTGAGACAAAGCTGCACTCAAAATGTGGAACTCTTTGTGCAGAAAGCAGTGGCCAGCTGCAGGGTGACAGAGAACAAATGGTGGCCTGGTGTCCAGGACGGTGCTCAGTGCCATGGGTGAGCCTCCCTTCGCACGCACTGCACATCCACCAGAACAATGCCCTGGCAGCACAGCAAAGAGACCACACCGAAAGATCTGGCCCAGCCTGATTTGAAACAAGAAAAATCACAAAACAATAGAAAAACACAATTTCAAAGTAAAACTCTAACTGAGAAAAACAAAAATGTGAGAGTGAAATAGCCGTAGTTATACCATTATTGTTGTAAAATTAAAAGCAGATTTACATTTCAAGAAATATCAAATATCAACATTGTAATAAAAAGAAAAATAAAGCTTTTTTAGTCTTGTTCCAAGTATTTGGTGCTGTCTGCTTTTACTTGCTCTTTATGCAAACTAAGAGCTGCCAAGAAGTCAATCATTTCACAACCCTTCTTTTTAAACAGATTTGTTTAAACAAAAAAGCAGATTGCAATAAATAACTAGTATAATCACCCTTCCTCTTCATTTTTATTAGGTTTTCTATATTAATATGTGTATGCTGAACACATCAGTTATTCAGTTACAGTACAGACTTCACCTATTTTTCTAATCCATTTCCTCCATTGACAGGACTGTGCTCACAATTCACAAAACTTCTGTGTAGACATTTACTTACTTCACAGTTCATTAACCTTCAAACAGCACACCTGCCAGTTTGCAGGTGTGTTATCTAAAGCAATGATACACTAAGTGCTAAAGTATGTTTGTGTCAGAAATGCGTATGAAATGAACGTTTTTCTCCACTGGGCTACCCAGCTGAGTTGAATTTATTTGCATCAATTTATAGTAAGTTTTTTCCTTATGGTAAATGCAGTAGTTAAGCACCAGTCACTGCAAATATGCACAAAAAAGAATGAAACTGTACTGTCTACCACTTTTTAAAGTAAACAAGTGGCCACGTTTAATCTTTTTAAATAATTGAAAAGGATCATTCACTCTTTAACTTCTTTCCTTCTGCAGTAACACTACAAGGTTTCCTTTAAAAACTAACATCTTTTAACAGCTTTTTCACAAAGCAGGGTAATCCTCATCAACTGTATTCTCCCTTTCAACAATTCTCTGTGGAGTACAGTGACATTTTTTGTTTTCTGTAGCTGGACTAGCCTTACATTGGCTCATTTTCATCTGACCTCAGGGTTTCCACATCATCAATAAAGAGATAATCAAAACAAAGGGTATATACATTAGGGTAGGAAAAGTTTGCATAGTTTGGCACTATTATCATATATGACCTTAAAAATGGAACAAAATGAAACGCACACAGCAGAGGTGGTGAACCTTCTAAGGACTGATTTCAAACATTTTTCCTTCTGGCAGTAAACCATTTTCAGACCTCCCAACTCTGGCCACCGTGATAGTTACTGCTGTACAGGGTTTATTTTTTGTTTCAGCCATCAAAAAACTTCAAGTGATAGCTTTTTAAGTCAACTAAACATATTTAAATCAAAACAAAACACTGACATCACTGGCACACCAGAAAAACCACGCAAAAAGAACATTGTGTTTAGATTCTAGGCTTGTTTACCAATGGTTTTGACTTTTCTCACATTATGTCTCAGAGTGCCATTGCACCTGAAACCTGATCAAAAACTCACCAAAAAAAATTCAAGTTCCCTCTTATTTCTGATGATCTGGTATAACACATGTAAACCAACTAAATCTGCTAGCCATGCCTCCATAGTAGTCAGTATTCTTCAGGATGAAGATCATCATAACTCTGCTCACACTTCATTTCTTACTGTTGAAACCAACTGTGCAAGATAGACCTCAAACTACACTTTTAAAGCAGTAATATTTTCTGAGCTAATTTTCCAAATACTCCATTAAAATTCCAAACATGAAATTATACCCAAAAAAAAATCCATTCTACTGAATAATAAACTCTGGTAGAATTTGCCAACAAATAGAGTGAAACCGATGGACTTCCAGGGATACATGAACTACAAAAAACTGTTACATGTTACTCCTAAGCCTCACACCCTATCAGACCTGGCTTGTAAGAACCATGTAGGTAGGTGCAGGACTGGCTGTCAAGTGAAATCAGGACACTCCAGCAGACCCAGTATTGCATCCCAGGGGTTAATACTGCATCCAGTGCTGTTCCATGTCTTCATTCATGATCTGGGTGATGGGGTAGGGTGCAGCCTTAGCCAGTGTGCTGGTGGAAAAGAAGTGGAAAGGGCAACTGATGCACCAGAGGGTCGTGCTGCTGTTCAGAGGGATTTTGACAAGCTGGAGAAATGTGCTGACATAAGCCTCATGGAGTTCAGGGAAAGGAAAGGTAAAGTCCTGAACCTCAGGGTCCTGGTGGTCACAATGGTGACCAGCAGCAATGTGGCCCTGCAGGGACACACTGACAGCATCCTGGGCTCATTTGGAAGGGTGCTGCCAGAAGGTTTGGGGAGCTGATCCTTCTCCTTTATCAGTCACTGCTCAGTCCACACCTGAGATATCATGTCCAGTTCTGGGAATACTGGAGACAGCCCAGAAAGGCCATAAAGAAACTAAAGGATTAATTAATGGCTTTACTAAAGCATTGGAGCCTCTCTCATACGACACAAGCCTGAGACAGCTGAGCTGTTTAGCCCAGCAAAGTGAATGGGGCATCTTATCACTGTGTATAAATATCTGAAGGAAGGCTGTAAAGATGGAGCCAGACTCTTCAGTGGTACCCAGTGAGAGGACAAGGTGCAATGGGCACAAACTGAAAGCCAGGGGTTCCATCTGAACATTGGAAACACAGACCCATGGGGTTCAACAAGGTTGTAGAGTCTCATGCCTTCAGATATGCAGGAGACATCTGGCTATGGTCCTGGACAGGTGGGTCTAGGTAGCCCTGCTCAAGCAGGGGGGTTGGAACAGATGAACTCCAGAGCTCCCTTCCAACCTCAATCATGACATGATTGTGTGAATCACATCCTCTTGCATCATAGCAGCTGCTTCAGCAAAACCCGAATATAACCTGCAAAGTACCATTAAGCTAAATAATAATATAAGGCTTCTTATGAAATAACTGAGAGCCTGTGGAGGGTTTCTTTTATTACAGGATTTACTATGCTAATTTAATTACAACAAGGTGATTACAAAGTAATCCTATTTAGGCAGGAAGTTGACACTGCAACTCTGAATACCTTACTCAGCACAGGATTAGAACTGCCTTTTCATGGTTACTTTCACGTCCAGAAAGAAGCACTTCAAGGCAAGTTTTGAACATGTTTTAGGACACAGAATTGTACAAAAACTATTCTACAAATAGCCAATGCAGACATGCAGGAAGAAAGGTGTGTAGCTTAATGCAGGCCAAAATGTTACTAGCTTTCCTCATCTGGGAATGACCAACAGCAACAGCTTGTACAGTACAAAATTTCTTCCCTAATGACTTCCACCTGCTGGAGGGCTGCCATTTGCCCTGCATCTCCCTGCAGCTGCTTTCCCATCTGCTGCTGGAAGCCATTGCCCTCCCTACAGATAAGACCTGATGCCTGGAGATAGATGATACTGTTCTCTAAGCAAGCAAAATCTTTTCCCAGTTCCCAGAGGACCAGACCTGCTGCGTCTAGAAGCACTGCTGGGTTGCTACCACAGCACAGGCTCGGCCTGATCATGTCCAAGGTTCAAGCTCAACAGCATTGTGCAGAAACTGAGAAGAGGAACTAGATCCCTGTCAGAAGCCAGTTGTTTCTCCACCAGGAATGCAGAATCCCAGCAGCCCTTCATCCAGAGCACTGTAATTCAGTTCTTTGTGCCACTACCCATCAGCCAGCCAGATTGTAACACACTGACTACAAACCAGCCTGATAAGGGATTAGGGAGGCAAATCAGTGGAGAACCAATGGAATTCATCACCACCCTCGACAGCATGACAGGGCATACAAGCCTTGCAAAGCAGATTTGCACAACCCAGGATTTAAAATACACAATCTTTCCTACTCAAAAGCTAGATTCAGATCACTGAAATCTCTGGAGTTTTTATCCTTGTTCTGTTATGATTACTTTGTATTATGCACATATGATAGTTGGCCCATTAAACACAAGCTGGAAATGCCAAATTTCATCTGTATCTTCTTAGCATGCAGAGCACAAGATATAAAGCAAAAAGGGATAATCCGAATCTAAGAAATATTTTGTTCCTGTTTCCACAATAAGGATGAGTTTAAGCCATTTTTTTCCTAGAGTTTTGCTAGCCAGACATTTGAAACATTCTATAAGATTCCTGTATACCTTAAATAATACACTTCTCTGAATAGAAACTATTTGCTCTGTATGATTAAATTCCACAGGTATTTGTTTCCTGAAAGAAGCAAATACATTAAAAATAAAATCCAGAAGTTTTAATAGCAATCAATCTAATCAGTCTTGTGTGCTCCAAGCCTGTGAAGTTTTTTAAAACACCAGGAAAATAGTTAATGGACATTTTAAACAATAAATTTACACATTCCCTTAAATGTTACAACCATCTCAAATGGGTATTTCATGACTAATTTTTATGGTCTGATTTTGTAGATATGAAAATAATAAACACACTGGTCTGTTTTAAATTATTCACATTTGAAGATAAATGTTGACTGCACTTGAAAAAAATAACCAGAGATTAATAATATGCACCTCTCAACAGATCCCTTAAAAATACATCAGTAGCTTCACCCTTCAGAACAGAAATACAGAGAAGTAAGGGAGCATCAACCAGAGCAAACAAAAGAGAAACTCAGTCACCTAATAGATGAGGAAACAGGTCATGATACCACAACAATCAAGGCATTAAGGTCCACCTCCCCCATTGAAGCTAATGAGAAATAGACACAAACATTTTCTTAAAAGGCAGTCATAAGTGCTTCAAAGCAAGTCCTAGAATAAGAGATAGTGTACTACCAAAATTATATCTACACCAAATACAGTGGCATTTAAATTGTTTTAAATTATTCACTATTCTAACAACTTTCCTGCCACACAGATTTGAATCAAACACATCAAAACCTTGATACTGGCCATGAACTCAATATTTCTATTGCATTTCATGATTGGGAAATACAATACCTCTGTCTGAAGTATGGCAGCTCTCTGTTCTTTGGCAGTAAGGGACTCTTTAAGCACTTCAATGTGTTGCTTGCAATCTGAATTCTGATTGCTAAGGGTTTCAAGCTTAGTTTGTAAGGCAAGAAGTTCTGATTCTTTCTTTGAGAGTTCTTGTTTCAGCTGATCAATCTGCAGTGGGAAGGGGAAAAAGTTAGTTCATTAATTTTGTCTCCAGTTCATAACTCCACTGAAAATCTGAAAGGTGTGAATGACCATGATATGACAAATCAGACACCTGTGAATTCTGGAAGAGAATTAAGGCTCAGACTTTTTACACTCACACCTTCAATTGTGTTTCTTGCAATTTAATGCACTCTGTCTTAAGAATCAATGCCCTGTTGTTGCAGAAGTTAAAAGGAAAATATTAAAGATTATACATGATGATTCGGCCTATAAATTCACCATGGACCTCACTTAAGTTCAAAGGCATGGATCCCATGTGAAGTAAGTCTGGCAGACAGCAAAAATGCACAGGAAAAAAAGTGTTCATAAAAGTATAAATTCAATCCTTCCAACAGCATAATTCCCATGACTTATCATTGGCCAGAGTGAATCAGGAATTTTTTAGGAGTCTGATAAAGAAAAACCAGCATCTTAGGAGAGCAAAACAGACAAGTGGACTTTTAACCTTACTCCTCTTCTTGAAAATTTGTTGCTGCCCACCATCCCCACCTCCTATTTTCCTCCCTGGCAGTTCACATGGAATTCTCAGGTAGTAGAAAAGCCAAGCCAAGAAGGCTAACTTAAAAGAAGTCTGGGGAAAACATTATAAAAGTTTCCACACAATGAAAGGGCTCAGAGATTATAAAAGCTTATCCCAGAGGAAACAGCAGAAACACAATACTAAGACAGAGCTTCTGAATTTAAGTGAATTTAAGGTTCATCAGTAAATGTCATGGAATTGTGATTGCTCTCTTCTTTCCACAATGATAAATGGGAAGAATAGCCACAGAACACAAAATTGTGGTGGATTTAGAATATGTGAATCAGAGCAAAGCACTGGGCTACATACAGAACAATGTGTATAGGTGAAAGGATGGTGAATTAGGTGGCATATAACTATTCCTAAATTCTTGTGGTATAACACTGGTCACCAGAGGAATCCAGATACATCACCTCATGAGGATTATTTGAAATAAAATGCCTCACTGCATCTGCATAACCCAGAGAAATCACTTCCTTTATATGAAGAGCTCTTTTCCATGTCCCAACAGACACTTGGGATGCAAAGAAATCTAGAAGTGGTAGATGGAAGATGATTCAAAAATCCCCAGGAAAAGAAAAGGAAAAAAAAGAATATCTGGTTGATCCTACTCATCCACATACTAAAACATTTCACAAATTCAGTGCTGTATGGTACTGGAAATATTCACTGCTGATCAAAATGCTTCTATTTTGTTCTACATTGCAAGCGCATATTTAAAAATTAAATTTAAAAGCAATGATTCTTCCAACTACAGTCTGATGTCTATTCATGTCTTCATATATTTATTCCTTATTTCTTTTTATAAATCCCAATATGTTTGCTTCATTGCTTAAAGTGCTCAGATAGTCACCCATGAGCTACTGTATAAAACCAAGAATCTACCCTGGCACTACGAAAATCACCTTTAAAGTCTGAAAATATCAACATAAGAAAGAAGCATACAAAAACCAGACATGAGGAAAGAATGCAATTAAAAGCTGCTAGAGAGAGCTTTCTCTGGAAAGCAAACCACCTTCCTCCATCCCTTGCCAGAGCATCTAAGCAAGTACGGCAACCAAGAGAAAATGGGCAGAAAATGAACAATGGGAAAATCTGTCTGTGAGATACAAAGACAAAACGTGGCTCTGCAGCCAATCTGAATTACATCACAGGCTTTATTTGAGATGCATGTGAACATCACAGATGCTTAATCTCTTCTAGAAACTCTTCCTCCTTCTCTCCATGACAAAACCCACACCCTGAGAAATAGTAAAAAAATTTTAAAAGGCTTTGCTTTCATTGCAGGTGTGTTCTTTGTGTTTTAGAAACAGAATCTGCTTAGTGTAAAGTTCTGGCTACAAGATCTACAAATTGTCAGGAGTTTAAAAATGTGTTACAGCTCTCAAATAAAAAAAATAAGAGTTAAAACACAAACCAAACACACAAAGATAGTTGAATAAATACGCTGATGTCTTTTTAAAATAAAGTATCAGGGTGAAAAACTACTAAGACTTCCATTTTGAAAATTGCCACAAAAATAAAGAGGTATAATAAAAAACTATAAAACTTATATTAAGAAATTTTAGGCATGGGTATATTCACTTCTTTAAAATTCTGCAGTATCTCAGTATGTAAAAGAACTAATTAACAGGACATGAAATGGATTGTTGCCTCTAGCAGATATGGAAACATTTTTTTGCTGTATCTGAAGTGATGTGGAAGACCAACTGTCGTGATTCAATGAAACCTCATGATCTCATATAATACAACAAAAACATTTTTATACTTTATGAGGACTAAAATGAAGATAACCTACAAGTCTGGATATAAGTGTTGTAGCATCAAAAAACTCCAAGTTTGTCCTGTGACCCCGACCTTCCCACTGCCTCACGTATTTCATGTGTGTAATTTGCCTGTCACCACTTTTTCAACATCGCTCAATATGATCTTGCTTCACCTCCTTTCCTGAAACCCTAATTCCTCTTTCGTCCTTCTCAAGTTACAATTCTGTCACCTCCCATAATTTCAGTTCTTTAGAACCCATTAATTTTCCATTTCCAGAAAACCATTTTGAGTGTTCTTCTGTTATTTTTACACACCAAATTCTTATTATGACATCATGCAGAATAACCAGAAAACAAAGGGGGGGGGGGGAGGGAAATCAGAGCTTTTCTTCTGAATATTGCACATTAAAATTAATGAGCTAAATCTTTAAGTAAGTAATTCCATTAAATGAAATTATGCTGATTAATGCATTGTAGGATTTGGTCTGATGCAACAAATGACAACTGCTTTTTAAAGTGAAGGATTTAAGAAAAGGAAAAGGAGTAGCAATGCAAATAATGTGCCTGCATACAGTAAACCCTACAAGCCTATCAGTAAATTCTACAGGTTATGATGGGAAAGGTCTGGATTTAATCTGGTTGTTAAATTTCCAGGCCTACCCACACAAAAATAAAATTCTGTAGTTCTTTCCCTGTTTGGGGTTTTTTTGGTTTTGTTTTGTCAGGTTCTTTTTCCTAGAGGATCTCCTAGAACTTGCATGCTTCCTTCATTCAGTATGGAAAGTTCTTACTTGCAGACATTAATCACAGAGTGCCTTATTACTGCTTTATCAACACTTAAAACTCATCTTCCTGGTAATTTGTTGAAACTGTACTAATCCACCACTAGATTTGCATACCCATTCCAGTGGATAGCATGAGAGTTCTAATACTCAAAGGTCTACTTAAATGCCAAGTGCAAACTCACACCTGAAAAAAAATGCATCTGTGTTCATTTAAATGTGGCTGACAGTCAGAGGACGAACTCTAATAAGGGAAGGAAGACTTCCAAAGCAGAAATTATATTAAAAGTACATATCATCCTATATGTTTATCATTTATCAAAGATCAGAAGGGGCATTTATCAAAGATCAGAAGGCTGTGACAAAACAATGCATATTTAATTCTCTTCTCATGCATCTGCTTTCCATGCTGCAGAAATATAATGAAGCTTTTCCTCACAAAAATTGTTAAAGTTCCAGGCTTTGTACCTTATTTTTATATCAACAGGTTTGCTGACTTGCATTGAGAGTTTTGCTGTAAGTCACTACAACTGAACTGCTTTGAAATTAATAATGTTTAGGTTAGCAAAATCATTTTCCTGATGATAATGCTACTTAGGAGCTTTAGTTATTTTTCCTTAGCTTAAGAGCTACTTTTTTCCAACTGAATAAATATGTTCTTTGACTATTATTTTTTTCTTAATAAATCTGGATTAATTCCACACGGGCACTAACACTTTCATTTCTTCCGTAGCAAAACGCCCCAAACAATGAACAAGCAATAATGTTTTGTGAGTTTGAAACCAGGAAATGTGTCACATCACTACATATTTACTACCTGCCTGTGGTCAACTCCTAATAGTCTATGTACAGTAATTTGAAATTAAAGGAACAAACTCATTAAATTGCTAGTCTTGAAAATATGAGCGGAGCACAAATTGGTATCACCTATGAAACAAAAGTCCTTACTGCAAAACTACATCAAAAGCTAAAATCAGATCATTTTTATTTATCCAAAATGCTTCACTCCTTCATGTCCTCAACTCCTTCATGGTTATTATATAGTACAGATTTACCAAATAAGGAAAAATGCACTTCTTGCATTGGAAATGGTCACGTTAAAACTTTTCATTCCATTATTTAAACAGTCTTAATCTCTTTTGCAAATAGATCCTACCTTATTTTTCATGAACTTTGAGTGACTCTTGTAAACTTCTATTTGTTTGATTTCTTCTTCCCGGTCCTCTGTATTCAGAACTCCATTTGTCTTTAACATCTGTATTTCATCTTCAAGATCTCTTATATTGCGCTCAAGTGAAGCTATTTTTGTATCCTAAGTTACAGAAAATGAGAATATTGAAAATTATATGAGACATCTATTAAAGAGTAACAGAAGCATATCTCTGCTTGAGTGAATGTCAAATAGTGAGACAGCAAAAATAGATGGTACAAACAGAGAATGCACATAAACCAGGAACAATTCTATCAGTTTTAGCTTAAAGAAATGCAGAATTCAGACCTGACCCCTTTCACCATAGCTGCACAGTCTGTATAGAATACATTCTAGTCAAAATTCCATTTAATTCCTACACAGGGATGAAGGGAGAACAGCTGATGCCCTGTTTCCCCACATATGTATGATAACAAACCTTGTTATCATTAGCAACCATCTAGGCCTGGCTATTCTTCCAAGCTCCTAATCACCAAGCTGAGCCTGGAGAGGCCAGTCCCTGTCTCACCATGTGCCTCAGCCCGAGGCTCAGGGTCCCTGTTTCCCTGCACCTCTGCTTGTTCTCAAGAGGGAGAAAGGTTGTGTCCTCATCTATTTTTCCTTGACTTATCTAGCCACATCACTAAGAAGGGATTTAGCACTTTTTATTCTGAGTCCCAAGATAAACAAAACCACAACCGCTAAAAACTTTCACATCCCAGCCAATGGCTGCCAGGTGTGCCAGCACCACACTGGAAAACAGGGACATTTTTTGTTATTTACAGTCATTTAGAAATGGGCTATGTTCCTTTTGGGAGAGTTAGAAAGATTACAAAAGTGATTACACAAACTTGTCACAGTTTTATGTTTGAAAGAACATTGCAGAATTACTGGTTAGGAAATCACTTCAACAACATAAAGGATCAACCACCCATAAAATATTAGAGACTGGATTAAGTTCTTGTACCATTGAGATCAACATTAAATAAAAATCATTTTTTTAAAAACCAACCTGATTCCCTAAGACCAGGTTATTAAGTCAGAAAGCCAAATTGGGAAAAAATACAAATGGAATTGATCCTTTAACAAGAACAAGCTAAGCTTGAATCACTGCAACTTTGTTTCTGTTGCTTTCTTTAGTTTGCCTAATAACTAGCAAAAGTCACAACTCCTGTAATAATTTCTTTCATAGCAAAGCTAGGCAAATGAAGCAATTTTAAGATACAGGAGAGTCTGGATGAAGTCACAGAATGCATCTGAATTTTTGGTACTGAAGTGAAAAAGGATCTCAGATTATTTCTGAAGACCACTGTTATAAATCCATATAAAATTATGGCTAAGGACTAAGCAATGTCATTTAGATGGCCCACTGTCACTCCTCTAACATTTTTGCTTTTATCTTTATAGTCAACAATAAATCTCAAACTGAGAGAAGTTCTCTTTTCATATTTTCTTATTCCCACAAAAATTCATTTTAAAATTAATTTCAATTCTACAACAGGGAAGAGAATTATTGAGATGGAATGAAAAAGGGAAGAATTCTCATTGAATCTTATAATTTAAAGAAGTTGCATAAAAGGCAAAATACTGTAAGAAAAGATACAGAAGTATTTAAAAGCTCTCAAGACTTAAACACAACACAAAAATAATTACAGATCTCACAGATACCATAAACAATTCAGCCTGCTCCATTAGACGTCATTTCAGAAATATTTTTCTCCTATTTTTGAAGATAAAAGCCAAACCTAAGCTTCACTACACTTTGGAATGATTTTGCAATGAAATATATTAATACTTACATGACCTGTTATGACATGACATCTGGGAACAGTCTTCATCACATCTCCCCAGCTAAGTCTCTAAGAGTCTGCCTTTTTGTACTGCCTTTGTATTTTACATGTTTGCAAATATAATATGGCAGAAACTATTTTTAGCACAGCCTACTACACTCTTTAGAAGGTTTATACATCACAGAACAACATTTAAGCTTACAAGAAATATCTAAAATAACTTGTGGAAGCATTTTCTGTACTTCTGCTTCATGATAAAACTGAAATCTCTGAGGAAAAGTTCATTTTTAATCCATCTCTGCACACTGTGATTAGAGATGTGTAAAAGCTATTTTCCTATGTCTTAATTGTCACTAAGGTCTACATTAGATTTTTATTGAAGCAGAAGTCAGAAATTTCACAAATTTTGTGAAAGTCAGAGGTTCCTTATGCAGGATTGCTGTCTGGAGAGCTGCTGGAAAAGGAGGAACCTGGCAGGTCCAAGACAGTGCAGAGAGCCCAGAGCTCCCAGTGAGTGCTGCCATAGAGGAGCTGAGCTGGCTTACAGAAATATGCATAGAAAGTTAGGTAGCTTTGCATTTGCCAAAAGTTCTGACACATTCCCAGAAAAATCTTCTGATTCAGCTGAATCAGCATTTTCCCACAGAAAATTTCAATTGGAAAACTTTCAACCAGTCTGGTTGGGGCACAGGGTCTGGCAAGCTTTCAGAAACTGAAATGGGAACAGATGCAATATTTCCTTCAAACCTCTAAGATTTATCCCCATTAGCAACATTCTAAAAAACTACATGGGTCTGTGTTGAATCACAACAAAGATTCCTTCGCAATAATATTAAGGAAGCAGCTTAGTATTAAATGGTACTAATAAACATCTTCTGAGTTCTGAAACAATACAGCAATTGTTCAGATTTTTTCAGTCAGGGCCTCTAAATCTGTTAAAAGACATAAGATTACGTAGCAGGATTTGTGATAGAGATCAGGGCACACACCCTAATCTATCCCCTCCTTCCTGCAGTAACCAATACTTCTTCCTTATCTCCTTTATTAGAATAGTGTTGCAGATATTCTGAGAGAGGTTAGGGCTATTTAGGTTTCTGCTGGCTGAACCTTGCAGAAACCCACCTCTTTTGGAATGTAAAAAAAAATATTATTATGTGTCCTGATGCTGAAGAAAACAATATTTCACAATGGAAAATGACTAAGAAGTGAGTTTCCACAATGTTGTTTCATGAATCCTATCAGTGATTACAAGAGTACTGTAGTACATTTCCTGAAAATTGAGAGGCAGGAAAAGAGCAAAACGTTTGTAAATAACCACAGAATATTCTGAGCTGAAAGACACCCTCAAGGATCATCATGTCCAACCCTATATAATACATCGTACTCTAAAAGGAAAAGTAAGGAAATGCTACTATTCATCGTTTGAGATACATGATAAATTTAAATTATAACTGCAAAATGTTGCATGTAGGGTGTTCAACAAGCAATCAGAAAGCAATATTTGAAACTTCACATTTAATAAAGCTTGAATTTAAATACATTTATGTGCACAGACTGTCAACAGACCATACACAACTACTCTTACTGTATCAATTTTTACCTTGTCAATTTAATGCAGAGAATATTCAGGTTTATTGTTGAAGATAAGGGAAGTGGAAGTTCATGCAATCTTAATAGAGTATGTTGCACTGCAAACACACTAACACACTTCTCTAGAACCAAACCCATACCTGAAATATCACAGCTGGATCAATACATAAACATGGCTCTTTCTGCAAATAAGGTAAACCACAAATATTTTCACTTACTTTACAGCTTACATTTATAAAGACTTGATAGTTACTAGACTCCACATATTTTTCAATATCCTATCCTTAAGATGAGTTCTAGGTGATATCTGTAGGCAATTTCTGATTTTCTCTCTCAAGTACTAACACAGTTTTAGTGATGATAGAATTAGACCACAGCAACAAGTAATGGCTGGGTTGGAAGCAGCATTTAAAGGTCATTAATGCAACCCCCTGCCATGGGCAGGGACATCTTCCACTATCCCAGGTGGCTCCAAGCCCCATCCAACCTGGTCAGGAACATCTTCAGGGGAGGGACCTCCACAGCTTCTCTGGGCAACCTCTGCCAGGCCCTCACCACAAAATTCTTCTTCTTCTTATGTCCAACCTAAATTTATCCTATTTCATTTTAAAACTGTTGTTCCTTGTCCTATCCAAACAGGCCCTATGGAGAGGTCTGTCCCCATCTTTTTTACATGTCCCCTTTCAGTGCTGAAAGGCCACAAGGCCACCGAGGAGCCGTCCCTGGTCCAGGCTGAGCAGCCCCAGCTCTGCCAGCCCCTCTGTGCAGGAGCTGTTCCAGCCCCCTGAGCATTGCTGTGCCTCTCCTCTGCACCTGCTCCAACAGGTCCGTGTCTTGTTTTGTCCTGTGCAGCCCAGAACACAAGGCAGCACTCCAGGGGGGGCCTCATGAGAGATGAGCAAGTTTTGATCCTATTCATGTGCTCAGAAGTACTTATAAAACCAAGTGCAAAGTGTGTTTCCTTTTAATCTTTCTTATTATATTAATAGGTGTTGATCAACATTGAATATCACTGATATTCAGAATACATTCAAAGATGTCAGTCATCTGGCATTTGCCAGCACACAATATGCAAGGAAGCATGCATAGGTGCAATTGCAATTAAAGGAAAGTATTTCCATGTACCAGTTTTATTTTATAATTTAGCAGGCTAAGATTTAGGCATGAAAGGAAAAAAAAATGCAGTTGAATCACATATATCCATGAAGTCAAAAGCAACCACTGCATCAAAACCAGACTAATTTGAGGGAAATATAGGAGCATGTGGGAGAAGGAAGCATCCTGCCATCCCTTAGTTGTGTGACTCTGCTTTCCAGAAGAAAAAAGGGCTTCTGGAGAATAAGATCAGTTGCAGAAAAGAGAACTGAGTAAAGAGTGTATTGAGAAGCCACAGAGCAAAAGACATGGGACAGCTGGAACCAAATGTTGTCCATGAAGCAAAACCAGAAAGTTAGGAAAGAACAGCCTGTGCAATGCATCTGAAAAGACAACAGATATATGGAAAGGAAAATAATAAAGCAAGAACAACAGGAGTCAAGGCCCAGGACATGAATTTTCCATCTTTGCCCTTTTTTTGTTTTGCATGAATATACAGGAGATAAACACTGGTCAAGAAGACAGCAGTTATGCAGAAAATGCAGTTGCTGTAAGAATAAGCAACTACCTGCCAAGAGATGACAGGACACAATGCAGAAGATGTCTAGGACAAATAAACATGAGAGTACAGGTAGGAGAAATGGGTATCCTCGATTGGATGAAAGGGAATATAGACTGGGAAAAGGGACAGAAATAATTCAGCAGTGGCAAGGGACAGAAGAAAACCACAGAGAATAGAAGGATTTATGAAGAAGGGAAAGCTGCATCCTGGCAGAGCCTGGGGGAGCCATGGAAGGCACTAAGACAAAAGCTTAAGTGCTGAGGGGTGGAAGGGGCTGGGTGTGGTGAAGAGAAACGTAAACTGCTTGGAGTCTCTGCATGGGGGAGAGGGTGGCCTGAGACTGCCACATCACAGCTAATCCTCTCCCTCCTTCTACCCTCAGCATTGTGGGGAAACAATTCCTTCAATGCTTGATCATGCAAAACAAATGTTCCACATTTTTTTCAAAACAAATGCTGTCTGGATTAAGACAATTTAAATTTACTTGAAAACATTCCAAATCTGGAACTTGTAATGAAAACTGCTGTTCAATCATGTGGATTTCAACATCTTACATTTGTCCCTTTTTCTTTTCAATATTAGGCCTACTTTAGACAAGGGCAGCCCCAAAGGGGTGTGTGTTCATAGGGACAGAAAGAACTGGGTGCCTCAGAGGCAAAAAGCAGCTTTGCATCAGTACTCCAGCAACAGGATTGCAGCCTCACTCACAACAAATGAAAGCCCTCACTATAAAGATCCAACTTTTAAAAAGTGGAACATTGCACCACACCCACCTCTCCTGAGAATCAAACAGAAAACAATTCAGTGTATTCAGGGACAGACTCTGTCAGGAGCAACTACAGTCATCACATGTGTCCTGTACTCCCCATCCCTGTTCTTTTCAAAGACTTTTGGTACAGGGAGAGGAAGTGAAAATTAACTTCAACATGTCCTTCACATTGTTATATAACCCACATGAAAGATTATACATTATTCTAACACGTTGCTTTTGTATCCCAGAACTTTTAAATTTATAATTCTGAATATAAGTTTCTCAGCCAGTATCTTACTTTCCCATTTACTTAGGGTAGTGAGTCACTGCAAAAACATAAATTTCATACAAATATTTCTGAACTAATGTCCAAAGCAAATATACATCCAAAAATGGAATTCTGTAATCAATGTACCTTCTTTGCTACTCATGTAGTCCAAACTAATTATCTGTTAAAGGACAGATACTGTATTTATAAAGTCCTGCTGTTGTTTTAACTGTGTGTTTACCACAATATTCAGACATGCTGAACTCATTTGCTCATAACAGAAGTCACTGGCAAAATGAGGCCTTTAATTTGCACTTCCTTTTAAGATTGAAATGAAAGACCATCATTAATGAATTTCAGGCAGCATTGCCAACTCACAGATTATCTCAAGTCTCATGGTATTTCTCTTAAAGATGAACAATCTAGACTCACAAAATCATGCAAAAATATCAGTTTTCACTTTGTAAACTGCTATTTTTATTCTTTGTTACTGTGGAAGGAAAAGCCACAACACTTTAGTAATATTATATATCAAAAAGAGTAAACTATAGTCAGGATAAAGAGAGCTGTTTCATCACATTTTGTCATATCTGCTGATGCAATTAATATTTTCCTTAGGTTGGCTGTAAACTTATGGCCTAATAACAACCAAGAGAAGAATTGGTTTTAAAGTTTGAGGAGGAAAACATTCTGCATTAGCCAGTTTATTCCATGTACTTTGGATCTCCTACACACGTACCCTGGTCTATTTAAAAATCAATATTCTGTTCTCATTTATCAGCAATGCTACACGTCAATTTTAATCAATTTTATTTAGAAAACAGACCAGGAAAATGAATACTAATTATTGCTAGCTAAATAACAAAGTAAATTGACATGGTAAAGGAAGCAATCAATAACTAAAAGGTCAGAACTCAGGAGCTGTCACAGCTGCTCGTTCACTCCCCCTCAGTGGGACGGGCGAGAGAACAGAGGGCAGAAGTGGGAAAACCCAAAATTGTTTGAGATAAAGCCAGTGTAATGTGTAAAGCAAAGCTCTGCATGCAAGCAAAGCATCACATGAAATTCCTGCCCTGCTTCCCATGGGCCAGGCTGTTTCCAGGAGAGCAGGGCTGCATCAGGCACAGGAGTTATTTGGGACAACGATGCCGTGACTCTGAAGGCCCTCCCTTCAGTTTGCAGAGGCTGAGCATGACGTGACAGGATGGATTATCCCTCTGGGGAATTTGGGGCAGCTGTGCCCACTGTGCTCCCTCCCAGCCTCTTGCCCACCCCCACCCCACTTGCAGGGTAGGAGCAGAGAAATGGCAAAGCTTTGACTCTGTGTCAGCCCTGTTGGACAACAGCTAAAACATTAGCACGTTATCAACACTGTTTTCAGTCTGAAATGCAAACCACAGCATCAGACAGGCCGCTACGGGGAAAATTAACTCCATCCCAGCCATACCCAGCACACGGCTTCATGCAGTAAAAATAGCACACAGGGAGGCATGCAAAGACATACCTTCATTTCAATGACTGTTTGCAGAGCCTTCGTCTTTGCTGGCTCAGGCTGGAGTTGAGTTCTTCTGTGCAATTCCTGTGGAGGGACACGATAGAAATAAGCTTGGCGACTCATCTTTGCATTATTTTAATCGCTCACACGAACCCATTGCAACAAAATAAAAGCCTGATGACAAGAAGCAGGTAACTCCAAGTGCTACAGGTGCTTCCCTGGCTGTATCCCCTCTGCCATCCCTGCACTCCCTATCTTATGTTACAGCCAACTCTGACAGCACATGCTCTATTTCTGAAACCCCTCATCAATAATTAACGTCAACTGTGACAGCCCAGCAATGAACTTCTTGGTCCAGATACAATGCTGCTGTTGCTGCTTCAACACCAAAACTTTATTCAGTTGTGTTACTCATTCAAACACTGGTAAGTGTTAAATCTTTTACTGCAGTTTCTTCTTAATTTTTCCTCTATTGTCTGAAATAAGCAATTTAAATACATTATATTCAAATTTGACATTTTAAGGTAATAATTATGTAGTGGGCTGATGCAGCACACGCCACAGTAGCATGAACATTTCAGTTTCATACTGTTCTTTATGCATCTTAATCCACAGGCAAAAGAAAAATGGATTGTATTAGTTAAGACGAAGTGAACAGTACCAATACATACAGGTCTTTATAAAAACTGCAATTTAAAAAAACCCACAAGGGTATGAAGACAGCAGCACTCAGCCTCATGAAACCAGTGTTGAATCTTGGTATGATATAGCCCCATAAAAAACTCACATAACTACCTGGAAAAAAATGTAGTAAAGGTGTGACAAAACACTTTCTTTTGAGAATTTGGCGATCCTTATTCCTTTCCCATAAATCATCTGAGAAGTTTATTAATAAAAAACCCAAAACAGGACAGATATAGTCCCATTTCTACTGCTTTGAAGTCCTTCTGCTCTAAAGGACAGGAGTGCCATCCTTGATGTCTTTATGTCCCAGCTCTCTCTCCTGCAGTGCTCCACACAGACTCCTGAACTAACCTTGTAGCCATGAAAAAGATGTTTATGCTTGAGGCCAAGGAGCCAAGGTCATTCACCTAGGTCTTACCAACCTTATAACCCACAAGTTTAAAAGTCATCATTTTTTGCATCACAAACTATCAATCAGGTTTTTTTTCTGTGTAGCAACAAACATACTGCTTATCCATGACTGTGAGAAACAATTGTTCTCAAAGACTAAGTAGTAGGAGTGATTTACTCTATATTATTAAACTAAAGTCTACTGCTAATAAATATCTTTATAAAACAGATAAAAATGTGCGTCCTAATGTACTCAAACAACTGAAAGAGACATATTAGTGTACCTAACACTAAGTCTGAATGGTTTTTTGTTAGATTAAATATACCGCAGGTACATATACATGTATTTAAACTACTGCTAACAGATAAAACTTATAATTTCGTTTTTATGCATTTTTCAAATACCTTGGCATTTATGAAATTCCTTCTGCATTTATGAAATAGTACCTCTGATTAGACCTTTTTCCTTGTGGTTTTTTGTAATTTAAATGCAACTCTCTGTATTATAAAAAGCAAGAAATCTCTGCAAAGCACCTATGCAAGCAATCTCTCCATTACCACCAGCTGTTTTTCTTAGATGAAATAATTACCTTCTCTGCACAAAAGTTTTGAAAAATAAAAGTATGTAATGAATTTGTCATACAGTTACACAAAAGAATAGTTGGCCAGTCATACCAATATCAGATCAGCAAAAAATAGAGCTAATTCTAAGACCAGACTTTGCTCCCCAAGGCCATATAAACTGAGCTGGAATATAAACAGGATTCCACACATTGCCCAGGGAGACAAACCAGAGTTTCCACCCCCTTAGCCAAAGATGTATAGACTGCCAAAGATGAGTATTCCGAGATGTCTATCATAGCATGAAGCCTTGCCTCATAATGCTTTTCCTGTTTGCTTTATGAATCAATCTGATGCTGGCTGACTTAAAAGCTTTTCTTCTCTATCCCTGATGGTAAAATGAAGCAGACTTTAGGATTCTGGAGAAGATCAGAAAATGACTCCCACTTTATTATTTTCTGTGGGTTTTCTTCCAATCAGATTCAAATGTTTGGAGACTCCCACAGGGCTCAGTTCTTGAATTTATGTTGTTCTATGTATGTGCTTTTTCATTTGGGGTACCTAATTCAGGGATATACTGTTGGGGTGCTAATTTAAGGATACACTTTATGTGCATGATACCTTACCCTGATTGTTTTACTGTCTGAGGTCATCTGAGGCTTTCAGATTTGCCTGATCAGCTAATCAAGAGATAATATAGAGATTTCACGAAGTCCTCATGGCCTAAGGAAACCAGATTTTTATCCATTACATCATTTCTGGAATGATGTGTATTTCCTGTTTTCAATTTCTTTTAATAAAAAGCCCAGGGAGAGAAATAAGAAAATGTGGGGGGAAAAAACCAAAAACTTACCAGGGATAGTTTCTTTTAACCTAAACTGTATGGAAGGGAGCTCTTGATTCTTATATCCATGAAAAAATTCTTGTGTCATCATCTCTGCAACAATCAAATCCTATACTAAAAATCTCTCAGAGATGCAATCATTTATAAAATTAGATTTTTCTTATATCCCTCTATATGACACCTGCAAATAGTGGTAATTCTGAGTAACCACTTTGCACATGCAAATTGACTATAATGCTGTGTAACCAAATGCCCACACCTTGTATTTCTTTATGATGCTTAGTTGTCAAGGTGATTAATGCACCCACACAAAAATAGCAGGTAATCAGATCTTCTTCACATTAAATCTACTTTAATAGTCTCTGCTTTTAGACTAAAATGAGCCTCAATCCAAACCTGGCCATTGCTTTCGCCTTCCTCAGTATTAGGTTAACACCTTGTATTGGCCTCAGAAGTAATTTCAGCACACAATCTTGCCACTAACTTTAACACCAAAAAAAAATCCAAAGAGGAGACATTATATTTATAATCTTAAAATACTGGTGGAAGATGAATTCTACCCTTTTGTTCAGAAATTGATAAGAAGATACTGCAAGATTTTGTCATTATTCACTGGTGCTGAAAATCCCCACTACGTAGCTTAATCTGAACCTAATACTAATGACTCAAATAAAACTATGGTTTTCTCCCAGCTTTATTAAAAGACACTTCACCCCTTGGCTGCAGGAAAGTCAGGGTGCTACAAATTGATCCTTCTTTACTCTGTTTCTGAAATATTTTGTTAATGTTCCCAAGACATCAGCGACTGTGTTGTTCTCATTCCATGATGCCAACACTGTCAAATGTGGTTCAAGGTTTTACCTTTATTTACACAAAACTGCCTAAAATAACAACACAAAGTGCTAGAAAGGAAATGTTCAGAAAAATAGGCAATTTAGAGATGGTGTGAAATTGTGAGTGTCTGCATTGAAAGAAGAAAGAAAAACTATTAAAGAAGGCAGTATAAAAACTGGCATGAGCAACCATTTTGTCAGTAAATGCAGCTTTTTGCCTTCACAGACAAAATGTTCAAATCTGCAAATCACAACAGGCAGTGGCCAGGAGCTGCTAGTTCCCTCAAACACCTCAAAGCACACTGGTCCCCTTCTCCTGGAAAAGAAAACCTTGGTAGTTCTTCTACAGGATCAGCTTGTCTGAACTTTAAAATTTACATCAGCAGTATTTTAATATTTTGATCCATCGCTTAAGTAAAAGCACAGCACTTACCTAAAGTGTCTAAACAGTAGTGTTTCTTTAGCCAAAAATACCATTAGAAATATTGATCAAATTCAATTTAGCCAGAATACTAGAAAAATGGAATATACAGGAATTGATTCATTCTTAACATACAGACTGATCTGCTCTTTTCTAACTCTTCACATCTACCCTCAGCCAAAATAGTCTCACAGTAATTAAAATGAAAGTAGATTTAAGAAATCCTGATCAAACTCTTTGTCTTTCTGGAAACCATAAACTGACAATACAAAATTCCCACATCTGTCAGCAGTATGCAGGAATAAAGAACCCTGTAATTGGAAAGGATTCTAAAAAATGATGTTACCATGAATTTACTTTTTAATATTCACCATTATAGGTATTTGAACTCTGGGAGAACCTGTTAAAGAAACTCTGTCAAATTCCAAAAAATTTTATAGCTTGAAGAAATGAAAATGCACATATAAGACATGAAATGAAATATTAGAGGAAATATGAAGAGCTGATATCTACAATAGTTCAGCAGAGACTTTCTTCCTGAATCAGGGGTATTAAAATTTGTTAAGTTCTCAGATTTAAGCAAAATACTCAGATGCATGCCTAATTCTCTCTCCATTTGTCATTTTAAATAAAGATATGAATTTTGATGACTATGAAAGATATTGCATTAATCAGGGACCACCACCAAACTATAAAATAAAGGTCAATAGCCCATCAGGACAGACAAGTCCAGCAATAATCTCAATGGCCTCAGCATTACTCTTGAACAATGAGTGCAACACCATCCCTGGCCCAAATAAAAAAAGTTGGAGATGTAAAGAAGAGTATGAGGGAGAAGGGAGGAGTTTTTACATCATTTGAAAACCACCCCATTAAATCATGAGCCAAAGTACTTCTTTGCAATGATCAGACTTCCATTTATTCCTGAACTCATGCATCTAAGAGGGGCTTAGGAAGTTTTACTAACATACCTGAAGACAGACTATGAGGAAAAATAATCTGAGCATTAAGAAACTCAGCTTTTCTTTGACCAGTATGTCAAAAACACCTTAAGCAACCACATCTGTTGTCATACTGGAAGTTTGTCCTCTGGCAAGAGACCACATACAAAAAGTTTCAAGTGAAAACACAATTTGTATATGGAGCTTGAAATGCATGTGGGACAATTTAGTTTGTAATTGAAAGCACAGAGAGTGTTTCCTGAATACAGGCAACGCTTAAAAGCTTTTACCAAAATTCTTGAAAATTTATTTCTTTTCTTTGTAGAAGGAATAAAACTTCTAGGGGATCATTTCTGTTTTGCACAGTATCATTAATATCTTTTCCTCTTACCAAAATTACTTCCTCAAATTTAAGAAAAGGGAAGAGTTATTGCTTCACACATTTTCAGAAAAAGAAACTTCAATGATAAACAGTTTTCTCCCTTTTCACCATTTTCTTTAAGATTGCATACCAAAATGTTTGTGTCTGCAGTAAAGGAAGGCCATATTTGTTTTCAGGTGTAGTCAATTAGGATCAGAAAACAGACATTCCAACTGCTGCTTACACTTCTGCAAAGCAAATTTACTCTAGAAACATCTTGGCTAAAATCTCTTTCTTTTCGGTGCATATAAAGCTTTAAAACTGGATGGAAAAATATGCCCTTTTTCAAAGCTAAATGTTTAAATAGTCATTTATTAGTAACTCAGGTGCACTAAAAAGAGTCACTTAATTTGCAGTAGGACACATAAATGAAACATTGTTGGGAATTATAAACCAGCTATTTGGGTTTGGGTGTGGGGATCTTTTTTCAGAAGGCTATCTTATATTAAAATCACATCTTCAAATTCTTAAAATGCAAAATCCTTATTGTTACAAATCCTTTGTGTAATTCATAGTATTTTAAAAAATCCTTATCCAATAAATCCATTATTTTAAAGATTTATTTCCACTACTTCCCTCCCATTTAGAAGCCTGAGCACACAAAGAACTTTTTAATAAGGCTGAAAAAGAAAGCAATATCTCATCAGTTTTCAAGTAAGTGTAACACTAACCATAGAGTAATAATGGAATTCCACCTCAGGGTGTAACTAAGAATAAACTTCCCTTGCTCCTGCCATCAAAAGCATACAGGCAACGCTTAAAAGCGTAAATATACAGCAAAGATTACCAAATACAACCCCAAGATCCAGAACACACAGTAGAGATGCTGGTGTGTGCCAGCTCCACTCTTCATAAATAATAATAATAAAAAACCAAAACCATATAAAGGAGATAGGACGCTACCAGCAGCACCAACACATAGTGCCTGTGGTATTTCTATAGGCCAGTTCATCTAAACAGAGCAAAGCAGTTTTCCAATAGTTCTTTCCATACTCATAGAGCTAACCTCCTGATGGTTACCTTAAACAAGCTGAAACCCAAGAGTTCTGTCCTAGAAAAACAAAAATACCAAGGGTGATATCCTGTTTAGTGCTTTCCCCACCTCCTAACCTATGCACACACCCAGCTATACTTGTTTAATTTCTGCTCTGCACCAGTGCTCCTCTTCAGCCTGACTGCAGATGCAAAAACAATTAAAATTATTAAATTAAGAAGTTAGTTCTCAAATGGCAGCAAAATAGCCCTGCCAAAACCAGACTCACACTGGACAACTTGAAGCCACTACATATTTAACACACTGCACAGAGCTCTTAAGGTGCCTGAAGAATGTGTTAGCTGGTGTTAATACGCACAGAACCTCAAACATGTATTCACCTTTCTGGTAGAAATCCTTTTATAAACTTTACATTGATAAAACATCATCACTGTACACAGCCTGAGCCAGCCCAGGGGAGTATTGGCCCACCCCCATGTAGCAGTAATACTTCAAATTGATTAGCACAGGGCTTTTTAATTTTGAAATGCAAAGTTTTATCTACTAATATCCAGACTTATTAATGGATATACCTTTTTGTTATTACCTTTTCTAGCCTACCTTTTAATGTCTCTTTTCCCTTCATGTGGGCTTGGTAAAATCACTAGCTGAAATAACTTATGGGTTTGATTTTCTGTTCCCTAATTCTTCAGGAAGTGCTCTTCTAAATATGGGTGGGTTTTACTTACATGCATTTAAAATTACTGCTGGCTTAGGCTATTTAGTATTTAAACTTAATCAGCAAAGCCAGCAAACATCAGAGTCAATAAGACTTCAAATGTCTAAGTTCATTGGCTCTGTGGTACAGCAAATTTTTTAAAAATGCAAATAAAGTTTTGTGACAATCTTGGTGGGGTCTGCCAGGGGCCCATATTATGAATATTATCCAATACCTCAATCAATGGGATTGAGCACAGCCTCAGCTGTTTATGATTATCATATCATAAGATATGATTATCATATTGTCATGTAACAGAATGTCAAAGCTCTCAGTTAACAAAATTATCTCCCCTAGATATCCAGGGGAATGTTGTCCCTACATTCCCAAGTGTTCTATATAGCTGTTAGGTTATGCAAATGTAAGGCAGAGAGGGACATGAGAGCAGTAGCCTAAAAAGATAAGACACAGAATTTTTCACACAATTTGAGTGATGGGTGTGCTTTGCCAGGTGGGCATCTTGGTTTGGGTTTTTTAACAACAAAATTGTAAATAGCATGCTGTTTAACCTAAAGCTAAAATTTTATGCTTGTCAAAAGAACTCACTGCACCACAATCTTGCTAAAAAAAGTAAAGGAAGAAATTAGTTTGCATTGACTTTTAAAAATAAATCCTATTTGGGATCTGCTGGAAAGTGAATTTAAGGCACCCACCAATTCAATGCAGCTCTGCCTATCAGCTGAGATTTGCCAACCAAGTCAGTCTGTCTTTCTCAAGAGGGAAGAGGTAGGGAGTAATGTCTAAACATCTGAGAATACAGAACACTTAATTCACTCTGAGATAACAGGAACGTAATAAAATCAGAAAAATAGAGTTGATTGTATTTGAGAATATTGGAGTGAAGCGAACAACCAATGTCCTCTACAACAGCCTTGCGGCACAGACTCTGTTCTACCATAACTACAGAAAATAACCGTTCAAGTCACATAGAAAACAACCTGCACAGGTAGTTAGTTGAATATTTATCATTTTATGAAGTTTGTCAAGAGTCTGATAAAGTGAAGCTCATACATCAGCTCATCATAATTTAAAAAAAAAGGAAAGAAAAAGGAATAAAATCCACTTAGCGCCTGCTCCAATTCTTTTTCCATTGCCTGGGAAACCAAGTGTTGCTTGGTAACTCAAATCCATCTGTTCAAATTTCCTCTTCCAGTCTTCCATTTATATCAGAACAGAAAAACCCACACATGAACTGAAAATATGATTTAAAAAAAAATTTTAAAAACCCACATATTTTATCACTGCATAAAAGATACAACAGTTCCTTATGTGCTTTTAAATTATGGCAGAGTGAAAAGTGTCTGATGTTGTCTCTTAGAAACAACAACACTTCATACCACAGATAACTTGTTTTAAGAATGGGAAATTATTTTATTCCTTTTCCTTACCTCAGGGCAATACAAGGAGCGAGACAGCACTTCCTCCCACAGTAAGGGTTTCATCTTTCCTGCATCTATATGCTGACTTGAACACCTACAGACCAGAGGCTGAGGGACAGTTTAGAAACTACTTCCCTGTGCATCACTGCTCACAATAAATGCTGAACTCATAGATGCTATAAATATATCCAAATAGTTTTTTCCAGAGATGGAAATCAAAAGAATCTTGACCAAAATTACTGCTATTATCTGTTGTGATTAAAAACAGATCCTAAAGGAGAATTTTCAAAATTCAGCGAATCCATGTAATGATGTTTGCATAGGTTAAGACTGGAAAACCAGCAAACAGAAAAACTGCATATGAACACAGGATACTAAATTCTGTACAGAAGACATGATTACATGTATTTTAAAAAATTCATTAAAAAATTCAAACGTTACAACCAAAAGTGGCAGCAATAACAAACCACCATTATCTATGCTTTCCATGTTTTACATTTTTTTAGGCATTAAACTTACCTCAGTATAGGTATGGGGTTCATTTTGTTTCAATAACTTTTGGAGTCACTATTACAGAAGGCCTGAATACAGCAGGTACAGCTTCAACAAATAAAAGTGCCTTAATATACTGAGAAAAAAAATTACATGCCATGTATTATCTGATTTCTATATCTTTTTCAAACTCAAATACTTGGAATTACTGCTATTATAAACATATTTTGTCATATTTGTTTCAAAAGAGATGCAGTCAGCTCAAGGCTTTTCAGAGTAATACTTTGTTTCAGGAGACCTTTATGAAGAAGGTTTAAGGTGTTCTTCTCTTAGCCAGACTGTCCTTCTTCAGAAGAACACATTCTCTGTTTTATGTGGAGCACAGAGCAATGTAATGCTCATGACCAGCCTAGAGCTACTGCAGTACTCAATTCATACCTGAGAAAGAGCTTTCTCTTTTTTATCTTTTTTCTTGTACATTGAAATTAGAGCTTAACTCAGTCTAAGGCAAGTACAGGATGCTTAGATAAGATGCTGCCAACCCTTTCAAGCTCTGGTTCATACACTGAAGAATATGTAAAATTGGGTTACAGCAGCCAAAAGTTTCAACTTCAGCTTGTATTTTTGAACTTCCAGAATAAAAAAGTCTATACATAAATTCCTCCCCCCTTGCAGGATTTGCACGTATTGATCAGCAGCATTATTAAATAGACATCTACAGGGACCTTTACATACCTGTACACGTTTTATACATTAGATATAGATATCACAATATCAGTTGCTATTCCACAAAATGATAATTTTTAATCAAAGTTGCAAACTTCCCATTCCATGTAGGAAACCAGACCAATTTATTCAGCCCACAGCCTCTTCCTTTCTGCTCACTGGACAGTTATACCAGGCTGCACACCACTACCATTTTCATTTAAAACTTGCAACTCATCACTAATCAAAAGACTAAATGCACATGCATTTTATGTTTAAAAGTACAGACATTTCCCATCCATAAGCAGACACATCCTGTCACTAAGTCATTCCAACAGCATTTTGATCTGATTAAATCTATTTCTCATCTTAAGGTGGGAAGGAAAGTCAGAGCACACATTCAGTGTTTCTTGCAGAGCTACCTCATCCACCCAAGTGTAACCATTGCACAATCCCAGCAGTCCCACTCCAGAACTGCTCCTTCATCAGGACAGTGAAAGACAACTCACAGGACACCTTATGTGCCAGAAGTAAACAGGATCCACACTTTTAGGAATCCACAGTGGTGCCTCCTTCCAGGATCAGGAAAGCACAGGTAGTGCTCCCCTTCAGCTGAGCAGCCTTGAGCAGCACGGGGATGCACTGAGCTGCTTCCCATAATGGCAATCTATTCCTTTTGTTTATACAAGTTGGATGAACAAGTCTAACTTGTTATTTATGAAAATACTTCTGAGTATTTATTGAATATTGTGTATATATATACACTAATTACATATATTATATATAATATATAACTCATAAATATGAGTATTACTGGAATTATTCTGATGCCATTTTGATTCAATTAGCTTGTGATCCCCACAACAGGCAAAAGTCAGTTATCGCATTGGTGAGCAGAAATATGTAGAACAGAAAAAGTATTCTCAACATGCTAAAAGACTCTTGTTCAAGTAATTTCAGTCAACAAGCCATTTCTTCAAGGTTTGTCTTACACTAAACATGTCCTGTAGTACAACTACAAGCTAAAATGTCACTTCAGAACACTTTTTGCCCCCCACAAATGCCAAAAACATAAAATACCAGCAATGTAAATGAGAAAGGATATACAATAATATAAAGAAAATGACCAATAAAAGTGTTAGTTTACATCTCCATTCTAACTACATGAAAAAGATTGGTTTAATACAACCGTGAAACTGCCTTCAGTTTGACAAGGAAATTTGCAACAGCACAGTTTGGCAGAAGAATCTAGTGTTACTATGGAGATTTGTTTTGTAGAGTTTCACTTCTAAAGAGCAATTCTCTTAGGAAAACACAATATGTTGCTAAAGAAAGCTTAGCCATAATGAGAAAAGCAAATCTGAAAAATTCTTGATCTCTATTTAGCACTTAATAAATGCATTAACACTTCATAGTCTATATATTATTGATAAAATTAGCATAATAAAAACTTGCAGGTAAGTGTATAGCAAATGAATTCTTTTAGAATATTCTATGACCTAAAACTCATAATAGAAAACAGAGAAAACTGAAGTCAATGTGCTGACACATGGATTTTGATAAGCATAACAAAGGAGAACCAACCTTTTCCTGACTTTTACTTACAAATAAGTTTCAAAAAATATCTCACAGATATTAATAATGCAGGTCTTAAACAGCTGAGCAAAAAGTGCTAAAGAAGTGAAAACTACAAAATTTCACTCAATAGTTCTTTGCCAAGTCTCCACCTTAAAGACTACCGTATTTTAGGGGATGAAATAGTTTTCTTTCATCTTTTAGTCTTAAGCCCAGTTATTAGAACATTAATATTAGCGCTGTTAACTCACTGATTATCAAGAAAAGTAACAGAAAGTTTCTATGCACTGAGGCTGCAATGAGCTATTGCCCCTCACTTAAACATATTTATGGTTCACCCATCCATCAATTCTTACACTTTTCTGCTGATACTTCTGTTAGGAGTTAGGCATCTGTTAATGCTGACACTTCTCTTCGGGGATTCTGTAACTCATACTGAGTATTCTTTTCTTTCCACTCTCTCTTCACACTACAGAGCATAAACTCTTAACCTCAGTACCACCTGAAATGTTTGATTTCACATTTATTTCATATTTCTTTCTTAAAGTTTTTATAGGCTTAGACAAGGTCAATCCTAACAATTCTTTCAAACGTGGCAGTTTATTTTCTATGCCTTCCCAAACATCCCTGTGAGGAATTTGATCTAGGCCTTCTGTAAATCACTAGGGAGCTTGAATCTGTCACTGGTTTAAGCACACAGGACTCATTGAACATGCCAAGTCTTCAGCCTAGATGTAAATCCCATTCACAGGCGTTCCACAGTTTTAATTCACTGCTTAAGCTACATTTAGAAGCTCTCAACAAGCACCAATGCACCAAATTGTCACTAACTGACAAAAAAAAAAACCTGCTAGGTTACCTGTTACACAAGTGATATAGGGGACAGACGAGGACAACATATTGACTTCATCATTCAGAAGGCATAAATGGCATTTATTAATACAAATTTCCACTCCTATAGAAAGCATAGTGAACCTAAGACCTGACTGGTCTTTAGGAAACTTCTCGCACACTACTGGTCAAGCAGGAACAACTTGTAAATATCCTGCACAACACCAGGTGCAAGGGACAAGAATAATTGTTTTAATTCTTTCTCTAAGCTCCCCAGGCCAAGCCTGGGAGAAGCCATGTGTCTCTGTTACCAGAGGGAGAATATCCACCCAGTAGGTCTATGAATTGGCACATTTTCCTTAATTTAAATATAGCAGTAGGCTGATAATTACCCAAGCTCTACTGCCATCAGATCAACAAAGCTTATAAAAAAAGACATTTTGGCACAAGGTAAACTACCTGGAGCTTTTTGTTTTGAATTAAGGGTTAAAAACTATAAGAGGTAGGTTAACTGCACAGAGAAGAGAGAAACTGTGTGGAATAAGAACAGAAACCTAGAGAGTATAAAAAGTTAGCTGGTGGAAAACTGCCAACTACATAACTCTGTTGACATATTACAGAAACAATTTATTTCATAGTTTACTTACTGCATTACTTCTTGGTTAAATACTATCTGGTTATTTACAGCTCTCTATGGACTCTCACAATAGAGTCAGGCAGATTTTCTAGGCCCCTCTATCTTACCACACAGCCTCCATTTTCAAAATCACTTCTTCACATATCCTGCCAATTGATGGACTTATCCCACAAATGTCAAAAATTCTTGGCATCAACTCCTGCCTAACAGCAATATCAGGAACAGGTCCATAGTCAGTACCCCAGCATGCTAAAGGCTCCCTTTACAGGCATTATTCATTTTCTATTTGGGTATTGCTCTGTCTTTTTTCACAAGACTGGATTTCAGGGCTGAACTTCGGCTCTCAGCAGGTCTCTGTGAGCCAATGGTTTGACTCCTTCCTTATTTACATCAGCACAAGTGTAATTCTAGTCAATGACACCACCACAGCAAAGTCATTGCAAAATAAATCATGTGCAAGGCCTTTAAGTATAACCATGAAGATGAGGAGCTTACTGTATTTAGAGGCAATAAAAAGGAAATGGATGTAACACTTTCATTTAGTACCAAACATGCCAACAATAAAGCATCATTTGTGTTAGATCTCTTATTTGCACTTGTCTCTTTCACTGCTCAAGTCCTTCACACCCCATACCTCTATAAACACAGTTTTGGAATGTATTATTCTATGAAAAACCTAATGCCAAAGTTTCTTGGCAATTTTAATAAAAACATACTTTAAAATAACTACGTTTTATATACTTTTATTGTAAGTTTTGTCTTGTTGCATTTGGATGACAGCATTTTCTTTTGAACAGTTTACAACATAAGGACATTTTCTGTAGAAAAAAAAGAGTGCAATGTAATCCTTCTTTTCACAGGCTTCTTCTGATCCTCTTATTGTTCATGTTTTCTGTGAGGAAAACGATGGTACACAGGGTGAGCTCATCACCGGGTGATCTAAGAGAAAGAATAGTACAATGATGGTTTATTTTATTCTATTTTACAGAGCAACTAGGTAAAATGATTGTGATTCTGTACTTCATTAATATCTATCATGTAGTATTCTAGGAAGCAGCTACTATATAGGCCTCATATCAAATGGGCAGAACTACAAGCCAATGAACTGCATCATTACCTGCCTCAATTTAGTCTTTCAAGTTGGGATCAATTTCTTTTTCTGACCTTCCTCCTATGTGACGCATTTTCTACCAGATGTTAAGAATCTGCAAGACAGGAAAAGGCAAAAAGAACCTTAAATTGATCTGTAGCTCATGTTATTATCCAACCCCTTAAAACAAAAAGTAAACTGAGAAATTAAAATATAATGACAAAGTAAATTTAAGTGAAATAATAGAAAAGAAAAATATCCCCAGATACATGCACAAATTGTTAGCTCTGTGATCACAAACATAAACACGAGTGTGACTGACAAATAATTTATTCACTGGAGCAAACTTACCACAGAAAGGCTGGTAGGACTTCTGTGGTTCACCAGGAGGCATGGACCACCCTGAGGGCCCCCCTTTAGTTCTTCTGCTACACCCTGATGTTCTCCTCATCTGCAAATGTATGCATACAGAACAATCCCTCTATACAGAATAAGTACCATTTTATGGGCTTCTTTTGAATTAATCAATGACTGGTTCACAGAATCAGAGACAGTCAAGTTCATGAGGGTTTTCTTGCTCAGGAACCAGATCTGAAATGGCTCAAAATTTCACTTGTTGGCTCTCTTTCCTACCTATAGGAAGAGGAACTCAATCTCAATATCATTCTCTCTTTCTTTGAGCATATTAATGCTACCAAATTTCTGTTAGAATAGCTTTTAAAAACAGTTCTTGGAAATTCAAATCAATTATCACAACTTATCTGTCTGTAAACAATTAGTCTGCAATTATTGATTCACAATAAACAATACTTTAGAGGTTAGAATTAAAGAATTTTTGACACATGGCTGTTTTGCTTATGCATTTCTCAGGGGATTGACTGTTGTGTTGGTTTGGAATGGAGATTTTTTCAATAATTAAGATTCATATGAACTATTTTTACCTTAGATTACTCAACAGGCTGAGGTAGGCCTTTCCTGATAGTCATATGGGTTTCCAATACTTGCAAACCAAGTATTCGAGGCACAGTGCTTAAACATGGTCATGCTCAATTACCAACATCTAAATACAGTTTATATCCATATTTGGCTGTTAATCATTATTTACCTATACCCATCTGAATTGTCTAAGTTTACTTTATTAGCAGACACCAGGTAAAGAAAAAGCAGACTCTGTACTCCTATTATTAGATTAGCTCTATAAGGTCATGGAATTTGAGGTGACAGTAGACAAGAACTTCCAAGCCTGAGTAAGAAGAGACTTTGCCTCAGGGTAAGGCCTAAAGAACACAGCAAGAACTACTCAGACACAGCAGCAATAGCTGGAGAGCAGGCAAATGACTTTCTAGATAACACAACTTATACAATTAACCTCATGGGCTCCTCTCACTACTCAAAAACCTGAGACTTCAGAATCTAACAAACTCAAATCTAAACCAAACGATCTGAATAGTCTCATGGCTGGAAGTTGGGATATCTCAAAAGTAAGTCTCAGATATTTAACTGTAATTTTCAAGTCTAGGTACACAGAATAAAATATTTACATGAAAACTTCCTCACAACAGTGGAAGGAACTGCAGCTGTCCATCACTTCCCTTCTGCATGTGTTCAAAAGTGTCTCTAATACTGCCAGCACTAAGATACAAAAGGTTTCCTCAAAATTGAAATACATCTGAATTACAGGATAGTCTTTGTCTTCCTCTTGGAACTCGGTTTAATGAGGATGTTCAGAGTGTGTTCTGTCCTTCCATTCTCGAGTAGCTCAGCTCAGTACACTTGTACTGATTACCTTCACTAGGGGCTGGACATCCTCAAATATCCACCTGGAAAACACGAGATTGCTGTGAATCCACAGCTTCTGCCAAACTGCTGGAAAGCTACTGAGTTTTCTTTCCAGTAATTCTGAAAAATCCCAAGGTACTATGGAAAAAGAATTTACCATTTTTAGAAGTCTCATGGTATATTAAAGTACCACAAAGAAAAATCTCCCCTCAGTTTTTGTGGATTGTAAGAGTTTTGCACATTTTTTAAGCACAAATGCTGTATTTTCACATGAACACATATAAAGCTCACTGGGTTTCAAAGGTCCAGGCCCTGAACGCATCTTGTGTGGTGTTTATTTTTTTAAATTTATTTCTCAAATTTTGCTCAGTGTCCTTCAACCATAACAAAATTAAGATCATATCCTATTAAGTTTCAAATACCCTAATATAGCAGAGCCTATTCAAAGAAGCCAAGCAAGATCTGGAACAGGTACATCTCACTTCTACTTCTCAGACCACTTCTCTGGCAATATTACAATTAAGAAAACAAGGCATCTTAAATATTCTAAGTTATGAAATTACATTTTGTCAAGACTTTAAGCAAAATCATGAAAACAGCATTGTTCAAAGGGTTTGCCTTGATCAGAAAAAAAACCCTGAGATTTTAATGCCAGTAATTTCCAACAGAACACATTTAACAGAAAGCAGTCTGGGCACTGCTCAGGTTACAAGTGAATGTATTTTATATTTAAGCTTTTGCATTACCGTAACACATTATCTCGTATAATTAGATTTTTCCAAAACCTCTCGAAAATGAACTTTCCACATGCTCTGGATTTTTGTTTATTGCCTAAACATGGTGTGCATGAACTAAACAATGCATTGTGGTAATAGGAATTATGAAAGAGCAACACTACAGCCTAATGGCCTACAGAAATAGTTCTGTAAAACCATCATTATCTCTAGCACAAAGTGTCTTAAACATATTACAGACATTTAGTTTTCATCTTAATATCAAAAAGGGCAGAAATTAAAAAACCCACCCAGTATAAACCCCCAAAATATCCTCAGTACCAACTCCTTAGCTCCAAAGCTATTCTTCTGCTGCTATGATAATGCACACACAGTCTAAAAGTCAGTGAAGAACTTGTATTTTTCACATGTTACCCACCAAGCTGCAGTATAAGACTTTTCTCTGTTACTTTCTGGTATTTTTACCTTTCCTATTTTCTTGCTCTTAAGCAACAAACAGATGGCCCACTAAAAAAATAAATAAATCATAACCCATACTGTAACAGTCCATGAGCTAAATGACTAAAAAAAAAAAGTTTTAAACCATCTTTTAATTCAGTGCTATTTTAACACTTAAAGCAAGACAGACTTTTGTTCACTAACAAGTCAAAGAATTGCTTGCCCCAACCAAGAAAACAAACAAAAAAGTTCGATTTGATTTCTCAGTGCATTAAATTAGGCAGGATTAACAGATTCATATATAAGCACACCATATTTTGGCTCTGCTGTTATTGTACAATGACATCTAAAACAGCTTTTGACATGTGCTTTCAAGACAAAGCAATATATTGCTTCCAGTTATCACCTGTAGTGTTGACAATTATGAAAAATTAACGACGCCTCATTATTTTCACTTCTTCCTCCACAATCAATCATGACCTCAAGTTTCCTTTTCAAGAAATCCCCAACCAGTCCCTGAAAAATCCCAAAGAACTTTGTTCTTTACGGGTCATTTCCTGCGTTTTTATCTTGCTGGTTTCCAGGTTAGGTGAGACTCTGTCTCAGAGTGTGACAACATCTAAAATCTCATGTCCTTCAGGAACTTACCAGCAACAAGAAATGCAAGTGTAATGTAATAATGACTTCCAGTTCTGTCATCACATTGAACAATCCCAATACAAATTACTTTGTTCAGGTACCAGAGTGCATAAATCCACTCTTAATAAACTGGTTTAACATAGCTGAGAACACAATGAGAACTTTTAAAGGTATTTCCTTTTCCTAGCAAGCTTTTGATAGGCTGTTCACTCAAGAAAGCATTGGAAAAACTATTTTCTGAAGCACATCTCCACAGCTGCCAGGTGTTTTGTAAGACATCACAGTTACAACATGCTTTGTGTATGTATTGCCTCTCTTTCACAGGAAATTTAATTTATTTTTACACCAAGAATCAGGATGTGTAGTGCTTCAAATCTTAAATGTTGGAAGGTACATTTTATACATCCAAATCTCTGAAGCCATGCAAAAGACAGAATTAGTGCAAAATATACACAGTTCCACTTTATTTCTGAAAACAAAATAGGTGTTCTACAGAGAATTACACTCCTACTCTCAAAACCTCGCCATTTTCTTCTTCCTAATATTTATATAAATTTTATTGTGTCACTAAAGAAAAGTTACTTCTGCATTTGGAAATGTTCATGACAGAAGCATTGGTACTATCGCTGTCTCATAATTATTAGAAAACACTTATGAATAAAGTAAACACAAGTTTGAATTTACACCAGACAAAAAAATAAAATACTTGTCTAAATATCTTTAAAAGAACATTTGTCTGTCTTCAGAATCCATCCTTTTCATGAGACATTTCACATAGTACTCCTATCATGCAAGATAACTAATAGAAATCATCCCCCAAAACATATTTACAGATCCATTAATACCACAAATTTCACTTTATATAAGATGCTATATGTGGTATATTACTTACATAGAATCCTGTATTTCTGTGGCCAGGAAATTCACTTGGAAAAGGAGGATTCATAGTGTGTACATTGACATGGATTTTGTGTACACTGTTTGTATGTATCCAGATGCAGCTGTCACTCCCAAGCAATTGCTTTTTGAGGAGTTTGGGAAGTAAATGAAGTCCAAGCTGTGCAGGCAGGCAGGTGTGAGAGCCAGGCAGCCACACAAAGTCACTGCTGTGCCTCACACACCTGGAGCAGACTTAAAACAGCTGCCACTTACTCTGCACCTGCACCAGGGCCACACTGCCAGCAGGAAAGAGGGAAGAACAAGGCAGGACTGCTGCTGATCCTTGTACAGATGAGAGTGGAGGAGGGTGTGAAGCTGAATACAGAAAGGGTCAAAACATCTCAAAGAAATCCAGAGGACAGACAAGCTTCTTGGTAAACTTTGCTTCTCCCAAGTTGTTTGTCCTGGTGTTTCCCTCTCAGTGAACCCCAAGCACTATATAACACTTCAGGAAAGAAAAGCTCTGAATATCTTCAGAGACAGACACTTAACAGTAATTCAGGGGGTATTCAGAGAGACAGTAAAATTTTAAAGCTGTCCTTAGGACTAACAGCTCAGGGAAGAAGGGCTCCAAGCCTTCAATCAAAAAGGCTTTTCTGATATCTAAGAGTGCCAAGTGGTTTTCTCATCATTTCAATGGGTCTCAAAAGGAATACAGGTTAGCATATAACCTGAATAAATGTGTAATTCTGAAACTTGTCTTGGACAAAAATTTTGAGTATGGTTTCATCACAATCACCTGATGATAAGACACAGTAAACACCAAAGTAAGCCCCAAGTCTCACAGACATATCTCAGTTGTTTCAGCCTGATACTGTTATTGCTGAATTCCTCCTTCAGAGTTAAATGGAAAAGGGATGGTAGACAGAACTTCAAAACATTAGATCTGGAATATTTAACTCAGTTTTGAAAAAGAAGGGGAGGACATTCTCATGGAAAGAATTCTTGCAGGTCTTTCATAAAGCTGCAAGTCACTGCAACCTCAAGCTGCAGCAGTCCAGTGAAAGATCAGAAACACTAATGACTGACATGTTTACAAGACATAATTGTGACCTGGGCTGAACACAGCCAAATAAGTTTAGCTGTCATAATGGCAAATGGAATTATTCAAATCATGTATAAAACGTATTTCAATCTGACAAAACAAGCTTTCTTCATAAAGAAAGCTTGTTCCTTCATGCTGTAAATTGCCTAAGTCAATTCCTTTTACTTTCCTGTAGTAAAAATCCATCCAAAAAAAAGTGTATCACTCCTACAGCTGGCAAACTAAATATGTTAAGCCAGCTCTTTTGCTCAGCTTCCCAGGAGAGCTTCTTCTCAAAGTGTCAGCATTTTGTAAATAACTAGTAAGCATTTCACAAATATCAGAATATCATGATGCACATACCAGTTCCAAACCTTGTTTGGCAGCATTTGTGATTGCACCGCCTACACTTTCCCTTATTTATGGAGTTAATCACTGTTCTTCTAGCAGGAAGGGATCATAGGCAATATTCAAGCACATTTGACATTAGACCTAAAGCTCCACAAAATTGAATGAAAGATGCTTGTGAATTTCAACCACCATAAATTCATATACTGAGCCTACTCAGCCTGCTAATAATGTATTCATAATTGGTTTCTAAAGAAATAAAAGGGAAGTTTTTATAAAACTTGCTAATTCTATTTTTTTTTATCAGACACAAAAAACACTCAGGTTTTTGGATGCTTAAACCATTATTGTTTTAGACTTTGCTGCAAAGCAAGCCATTCAGAAAAAAAATTTGTTAATAAATTAAAGAAAAATTCTGCATGTGGCACCTGGCTTCCAGATACATGTGATAGAGACAAGAAACCCCTCCTGCTGAAGGATACAGAGGAAATAAATGATCAAAGCAGCTCCAATTTGGAATCCTTCCAGAAGCTCCATCTTACCATCCTGAGGCCAACTATTGTTTTGATAAATTCTATTATCTGAGTTGGTGTTAAAATTACTTTTTTCCTGGGCCTATGCTTGTCTGTTCCAAATCTCTTGGTAAGAATTCCTTTTTCTGGCCCATCATGCTGTGCCTTAATGATGCAGATGGGGAGTAAGCACTGCCAAGACCTCTGCAAATACTCACAATGCTGTTGAGAGGCTGAAAGGTAACATGATTTTGATAATGGTTTCTGAAACTTATCAGCAGAAAATCTTTTCTCTGCCACATGTCCTTCTATGTGAAAATATGCCATTTGCAAGTTGAGAGCTGAAAATTACTCTCTCCAGGCAGATCAGGAATGAGTGAGAATAAACTGATTGCTCTGACCGAAACATGCAGGTGTTCAGTCCACCAAGGCTCTGAAACAGGCCAACATTTTTGTTGGGATAACAATGCATCTGCAATAAAAACCCTTCCTCCTGTGCTACAATGGTACACTTTTAAACAGAATATGGATTCTACTTCCTTTGTGAGAAAACTCTACAAGGGGAAAAAGCTGTTTGTGGCATGTATGTGTAGAGGCACTACAAAATCAGAAAAATTGTCCACCACAAATGTGTTCACCATTATGTTGCTCAAGCTATGGAAACCTGCACAGGCATCTTTCATTTGAGGTGCAAAAAACCGAAAAATTTTAAAATATTTATCTTTTAAAAAAGGAGAGAATGAATGCTCCATCTTATGGAATTATCAGAGTGGTAATTCCCCAAGGATACTGTAACTCTTCATCAACATAGACAGTTAATAGATGACAGCAAAGACAACAATTGAGCAGATGGTATATTGGGTGTTCTCATCTATTTCACACCTCCACAATCACTCATGAAATAGCAAACAGCAACAAGCTTAATTACTCATATTTGGAGACAGAAAAGTTCATCAGCAATGACATTGCCTATGATTCTTAAGATGTAGCAGACAAATGTGCTTTCTCCATGGAAATGCTGTTCTTTTGAATGGCAGCTTCTCCCCCCAGATCCTGAACCAAGGAATGCTGGAGCCATGGGAGTGCCCAGTGTCTCACAGGTGCCCCGAGCTGAGAGAGGCTGTGGTTTAATTCAGCACTGCTAAAAACTTGTTCACACCTGAAATGAGCACTGCTGGGTCCCCAATGTGCTTTCAGATGTGTTTTGTGAGATGCAGTATCTGAGCAGATATGGTGAAATTCCAACCCATTCAAAGAGGAAAATGACCCCTTAGTTTGCTCTTTCACTTTTGTAAATCAAAATACAATCCTTGACAAACACATCGGGACCGAATTCCACTAATCCCTTCAGACTGCATTCCTGATTTTCTGCAGAAAGCTGCACTATCTTTTTCAGTCTCCTTGCTTTGGTTCTTAGACTTAGCTGTACTAAACTGCACTCACATCACAGACTAAAATAAAGTCTGAGTGGAATTGTCTTTGCATTGACTACCACTCTAAAATGAGCAATGACAAATAACAAATAGGGTGAGATTGTCTGTGAAAACAAGACTGAAACACAATCCTCATTCAAGAGAGCCATCTAGTGCCTACATGCTCTACGTGAAGGATGCAGATCTTCAAGTTAGCTACTGGCTGATTTGTAGGAATTATTTAGGGCCTCATATTTTTTCCCCATACTTTCAGATACCTAGTAATCAATGCACTGTTTCTTGCTCAGTATCTGAGGACCACTGCTTTAGTTAACAAACCTTGCAAAAATTGAGAAGATAATGAAAAAGTAGAAATTGAATTAACTCAGTATTTGCAGGAACTTGATGAAAGGATCTCATGAACTGAGGAATTCCTGAAGTTGTCCTTCTAAAGATCATGCATTAGAGAAATCTTTTTCCAATGTTCAGTTTTGAGTCAAATAATGAGCTAAAGAAAATAAACCCACATATTTTCATTTACATTCATTGTTATTAATCTAAAACCTAAGACCTATGTACTTTTATAAATACATTTATATTCAGGAAAATTAAATGTATAAGAGCCAAAGCCAATTAAAGCAGAGTGACTACAAAAATACATAACTAGGTGTTAATTATCTATTAGCAAATGAAAGTAATGCATTCTCCACATGCATATTTTAAGGAGAAAGGTATGTGAAGCTCATTCCCTTTAATAAATTGCCCTTTACTAACCCCATTTCCAAGTCCTTCTCAAAAAAGTACTGGTCTGAGTGCAATTAGGAATGAGACAACGTTGCAGAGCAATGGCAGCAGGAGAACTTTGTTAATGGAGGATACAGTACCAGCAGTCAGTGGAGCACCACTAAGAACCTGCTGGCAGTAACCAAGTACAGCCATCAGCTGAATAAGCATTTCTCTGCCAATTATTACATTATTTTTCTTTTTGTTAGTAATATCAGTGAAACTTGCTCTATGTAAAAAATCTTCCATTATCACAGGTCTCTAGGAGGGAAACACCAAGTGTGTATTTAGAAAGAACACATTCAAGCAAATTGCATAAAAAACAGGGCAATGAAGAACATACAGAACCAGAAACCATTCTAAATATATTCATTAGACATAAATGGCTCTAAAACATTTGGGATATTTTGTTTTGTAAAGGGTTATGTTTCAGGGAGAAGATGATGTGCTGATAAATGGAAATAAATCAAGCAGGTAAAGACATTGGCTCCATCTACAGAAAAGCTACAATAGCAAACTATTTCCTTCCAATACTGTAATGACCAGTAAACAAGTCTGGATTCATTTATGCTCTCAAATCTAATCCTACTCCCTTTAAATCAGTCAATCCCACTGACCTCATCTGACTCAAAAAAACCCACAAATAAAAAACAAAAAAGCACCATCATAAACAGAGTTTTGTCCTCAGTGCTTTCAAACATATCCACATTTTTGGGGCATGTGTCTTTCAGAGCATATTGGGGTTATTCACCAATATTTTAACCAAATCTTTACAGGGAGGTGAAATATAGCCATTATCAAATTTTGTATTTGTGCATAAATATATTGAGAGCCTTATAATCATGCTGGAATACCAGCCTCAAACTGTTAACAATCAAAGAAAATTTCCTATTATCAGGATTGTCTCACAAGCCAATAACTACATCTATAAAATTAGGATATGATCATCTATTCACTAAATCAGAAATATTGTTTTGTTAAATAGTTTAAGCTAACATTACACTTTTCCTTCATTAAGCTGAGTTTTAGGTGAAACTTTAGAAAGGGTTTACATTATTAGCTGTGTTCTACTACCTACAATAAAACCTCCACTTTTATTACTAAAGTAAGCCAGCACATACCAAGGCAAAACTCATTTTCTTACACAGAGTAAAAGACTTTTACAAGGAAAGAATTTACCAAATGAAAAACTTTTTTAGCTGACTGGGAGGTGGAGGAGGGATGAGGTTGTTTTTAAAGATAAAAAAAACATTTTCTTCTTTTGAGTCTTTGCATCCTTGCAAAGGAAAAAGTGTGTTCATACAGATATAGATTCTGGCAGGAGATTTGTCTGTTCATGTGACAATACATGGATTTCCAGCCCAGGTAAAAGGCTGAATGTTTCCTAAGACAAAGGAGTCTCAACTTAGCTGACACAGAGGGTTTAAATCAGAGAAGTGTACACCAGAATTCAAGGGCAGCCAACTCTCCCCTTCCCTGGAAATTCAGTTCTGATTCTGAGAAAATAAATCAACATGTCAGAGCTGTGAGTCACCTCCATAAGCTACAGTCATTCATACAAAAAAGGACAGGAAGATGGAGCTAGAGAAAATTAATTACATTAGAGAAAAAATGAAGTTATTGGCACAGAAATGAGTAGCAGCACACTCACAAAGCAGGGAATATGAAAGAAACCAAAATTCATCATTTTTCTCTATTTCATTGTGGCTGGTCTCCAAAATTTTAACATGCAACCAGAAAGTAGTAAATGTGTGAACTGAGCAAAGAGCCTTGCAAAGACAGTATTTTATGTCTGGGGGACAAGACTTGAATTACAGCAATTAAAGCCAGTCCCCAGATTGCCTTCTAAAGGATGCACTTCCCAGGAATGCTGGCAGGACCAACACTGATCACCTCCACACATGGAAAGGTACAGAAAGCCAGCTTATTTCAGGATCTAGTATTGCTCTCTTCCAAAAATAATTTTTTCAGTTGCTAGCATGAGACATGGCAGTTTCAAACTGACAGCTTTCTCATAGATGAGATTCCAAACTGCTGGTGGTGGTGTCAGGGAGGTCAACCCTGCTTTTAAAGAAAGTGATTTCTAAATGAACAAAGCTTTCCAATCCTTCATGGACTTATAAAAACTATTGCAACCAAGCACCCTGGCAAGAATATCACAGGGCACAGCAAAATCTGAATGGGCTATGTTAGAAGTAACAACTGTTCTCTGGAGCATAATCAGGTTCCTTCTACTTTCTCAAGTCTCCAACCACTGCCAACACTGCAGAGTCCTTCTGTATTCTTAAGGGATCACCTTAAAATACATATTACTATTATATTTTGAGAAAAAGCAATTGTCTTTATAGCAAATCATAAGATTAATATTTTGAGTTGAGGCAGGAGAAACAAAAGGAAAGAGGTACTAATGAAGCTAATAAAAAAGCTCAGTCTAGAATGGCTGTTAATCTGTGTAACCAACTTCAGGGAAGAAACGTTTGGTGTCGATAAAGCATTTCCTCAGTAAATTACTACTGGCTCCAGTGTAAGACATTTACAGTAAACACCAAAAGTCTGCAAGGCATCTGTTCTATTCACAGTGGAAGAAGGAACTTTGCTCCATTAATAACTTTAAAAACATGCACTAACTAATTCATGATGGCAGCTCAAATCCTATCAGCAGCCTTCGTTTTTGACCAAGCTGAGTTCAAAGATGGAGCAAAGTTTTAAAAAGCCCCTTGAAAGTTTAGAAGTACACTTTAAATTATTATAAAGATGTGTTGTTCTTCTTTCTACTAAATATAAGAAAGCTGTAACTTTAAACCATGAGCAATGACAATATTTTAAGAATACATACAAGATAAGAGTTAAAATGTGTATATAAAATCCTATATGATCTCAAAATTTGTTTTAGTGAAATTGTATGTTGTACAGAGAGGGCATGTGTAATATACGTGTATGTATATATAATAAAATACTTGCTGGAATTTTAACATTTGACTTCACTAGAGACTTAGTGGGACTTTGCCTTAGGCAAGTTTTTAATAGCAATAATAAAAAAATACTTAATGGTACTTAGGGTAAATAATGTGTGGTCACTATGTTTAAAAAAATGTAATACCAAACATCTGTGCTAGATTTCCACATGATAAAATCCCCATATTACCTACAGTTCTCCCAAAGTTATACAGAAACAAATGTTTATTTAAAATTCTAGAAGAGACATGTGATAACCAATTTAAGAACTTTAAGGCAATCATCTTGTGTTTTCTGACAGGAATGTACATTTAGAGATCTTCATGATATTTAATTCTGAACATGAAGAAAGCCATAGTCTGACATTATGGCTTCAAGACAGATCTTCAACCACTAACAGAGCAAGAATGTCCTTTTTCTTAAGTCTACTTGCAAAGACCACTTTGTTCCCGGCAGGATACATTCATTTCCTTATCAAAGAAATAACTATTCATTTTCTTTCAGAAAACAACAATAAATTTCATCTACTTTTGAAAAACACTAACAAAAATACTTGAGTGAATTTAGTTAGTTAAAGGCATAGGATTCAGTCTAACAGTGATGGAAAACCAAGTGCAATCTGGGCAGAAATCCTCAGAACGCATGAAACAGAGCTCAGCACTCTTAAAGAGGCTACATCTCCCAAACTGAAGCAGAAACACGTGCTCACGCTGTTACTCAGAGCTACATTTGCCCTCTCTTCCTTTGTGAATCAGGAACTAATGAAACCTTTGCTATATTATAATTCTCCAAGGTGGGAATTCTGCTATCCCTGTGAAAGCTTATTGCCTAGATTTTAAATTCCTTGATAAAAGAAAGAAACCTAACCCCATTTTTTGCACAGCTTATTTCCCGACATTTTAGCGAACCTTGCCGACATTGACGTTCTTTGCTATCCCTGTAAAAGAGCAGGATTCCAACTTCAGTTTTATTCTCCTTCTCAGTAATGTGCCTCACTTTGCCATTTCTAAGGCCCTCACACAAAGCTTGACTAAAATTGTCATCACAAGTTTGCTTCTGTGAAAGAAAGTTTAAAGCTATGTGGATTTCACACTGCAGAAAGGTACAATGTTTGAGGGCCACAAAGTCAACACATCACAGTTTGTCTGTGTCTCCTAAGAACATGAAAGCAAATGAAGGGGGGAAAAAAGATTGTTTTATTTTCTGGAGTTATTTCTCTGCCTCTAGTACACCAGCCAATTCCATGACTCTTGCCTGTACTTTCTCTAAGAAATACCATCTAAAGCCTTGAGAACTTGCAGATCTTTGAAGGCAACTATAATTATCAAATTCTGCTGAGGCTACTCATGGGCTTGGGTGGGGGAAGGGCAAGAAGCAATCTTTGGCTAAAACCAAGAAATTTCTGCATGATTCTTGGATATCCAGCCAATCTGAACAGTAGAATATTTATTGCTGGTAATGTGCATCCTTGTGTGAAATGGGCAGAAAATTAGTAATTGACAAGGTGGTAGAGGCTTAGAGTCAACACGTTATTTCTCTCTACCGAGTTAAGTGAACTTTGAAAAAGCTACCAGCTAGACAAAAGCAGCTGTGGAATAACAAAGAACACCTCCCTTACTATTCAATTTCTTGTAGGATCAGTGCTCAGGGGGTGCAGGTCAAGGAGAGAGAACTGACTTTCATTTGAGATATGGGTGTGTTGAAGAGGTTGTCCTTAATTCCCCATGTTTCAAGACCACTTGTTTCAGTTTCTCTCACAACATGGTAGTTCAATTCCCTGGTTTGGTCAAAATATCACCCACCAGCGATTATTAACAGCTTTCTACACCACCACATTTTGTTAATCTTTTAGATAACTCAATGAATGAACAAAAGAAATTCCAGCTTTGCACTGTTTTAAAGCACTATGGTTGCATTAGGGGAAAACAACATCAAAAGCTCAGCAAAATGCATGTGAGACTTGACCTTCCTCTAGCTAGGTTGGTACACAATTAGATTTCGTGAACTTAAAAATTCAGATCAAAAGTAATTTTAAATTAACAGCAAAAGGCTTATGACAAGTCCATCTCTACATTACATTTTCACATAGTGTTGAGGCTGTATAAAATCAGCAGTCTTCAGTTAATTTTTTCCATATTCAACTTCATTTGCACCATGTGAACTTTCTTCCAGACAGCAGACAGCACTCTTTCTGCCCAGAACTACAGCAGAATCTATCATTGCAAAGGTAAACTGACACGCACAAACCCTATTTGTTGAACAATTTCACATGATGCTACGCAGAATTTTATCATCCTTGCTTCACAGAACCACCAAATCATTAGGGTTGGAAAAGGCATCCAAGATCATAGCACTGAGGGCCACACCCAGTCATTTCTTGAACACCTTCAGGAATGGTGACCCCATCTCTTCCCCGAGTTGTCCATTCCAGCCTTTAACAACCCCTTCCATGCAGGAATTCGCCCTGAGCCTCCCCAGGCACAGACAATTTCAAGTGCAGCAGCAGAAATGAAATAGCAAAACTAATTAAAGAGAAGAAACAGCCACGCAGGATTTGATCAAACAGAGCATTACACATGACCCAATACTAGTTTCTCAGAAACACACTCAACACTTGAACTATACTCTAACCTGTAAAAATAAAGACACCAGAATATTTTAGATGATGTTCTAAAATAACAAATATTTTGTTAAAGGTATAGGAAGATTAACACAATTTGAGTGAATACTAAATAATTCATGAATGACAGTCTTTAAAAATGTATCCAAGACCAAGTTTACTTTTAAAGCATTCTCAGGAGGAAAAAAAACATTCAGTAACTCTGCCAGGTGATATACACTGTTCGGATGAAAACCTACAAACACTAGTTTTGGGAAAAAAAAGAAACAATCCACTGGGCAGGCTGCTGAAGATTTAACCCAGTAACCTCTGTTTTATCATATTGAGAACCTTTATCATGCAGAATGAAGACTAAAAGCAGAGACAAATTCAAATGAGCACTACAGAACAAGGATTTACCAAGCTACACCAAGATCAAAGGTTGATCTATTTGGACTTCTAACAAATCCATAATACTTTTAAACTAGACCTAATGTCTGATGTTACTTCAAAGCATGCAGACAGCTTTCCATAATTAGAAAGCAAAAGAAAAAATTTGAACCTCAGTACATTTTCCAAGAGTCCACCAGAACAATAAAATCCAGAGTTCTGGATAAACAAACAGGCATCTATAAAACATTTTGTTTCTAACGAGTTCCTACAGCCTACACATCCTACTTCCAAGCTCCCTACAACAAACTTGAAACCGGCAGAAACTTAAAAATAAATAAAAATAAAACCTATAAATACTATGAGCAACAGAAAAAGAGCTGGACAAAGAGACTGCACCCAAAGCCTTGAATTCTTAGAAAAACAACAAAATTTTGAGCCAAAAATCTCCAAAACATTAGACAGTTCCTGCCAATCTGGCTGGGACAGAATCCAGTAAAATTTTAAATCTTGACCACTTACCAAGGTTTATCAGCATGTCATAAGCAGTAAATCCCATTCTATACTTGCAACATGCCAGACAAAAGACAACCTCTATATCCTCATATAAACTGAATGAGAAACAACTCTTTTCCCTGCCCCTAAGAACAACTCAGGGGAATATCAAATTAATTCAGTATAAATACAGGAGAACCATGCACAGTCTATAGGCCACAATAGTATCCCCTTTCAGCTTGTCCTGGATCAATCACTAAATTGGATGCCAAATGGACTTCACTTGGAAGCTTACAAGCTTTTTTTAATCTGTTTTTTTTTAGTTCAATTTAGTTCTATTTCTTACTGTCCTTGATAACCATTCTCATTAGAAACATTCTTCAAATTTCCTCATGTCCCATATATAGCCAAATTAGGGTTCACAAACTTAATTGACACTGATACAACAGATGAGATACAATCACACAATCACCCACCCTTGAAAACAGAGTGTATGCAGACCTAAATCCAGAAACTTGTCTGCTAGTTTATAGAACTTATTCCCCAACCCTTCCTCATCACAAATTCAGTATCATTAGCTCCTTATGCAACTCCTTTCAGAATCCATTAATGCATTACATCGGTTTTAATTAAAATTCTGCCTGTGAAAAGTTTCAGGATCCACACCTTCACAAGAAAACTTTACTGAAGTATATCACAAAATTTTCCACTTTCTAAGCTTCAAATGGGCAGCAGAAAGTACTGCGTCCTCAATACATATTCTAGGTTAGAGAAGAACATAAGCTAAATATAAAATCATTTGTCCATAGCAAAGGAAATATTTTGACAACAGTCTCTAGATGTAAATAGCTGCTCCTAATCTCGAGCACTAATTCTTAAGCTCTTGCACTAATTTCATTTGCGCTTTGATCTGTCAGGCACATCGGTGTTTTTGGTGACCACACTGCTGAGTCTCTCAGGGAAGAGAAGTGCTTCTGCTGACTTCCTTGCAGTGTGGAGGTTGTGCACGACCGCCCTGCACAGCTTCACCCTCCTTAGCAGGGTCTTTGTGAGGAAGACTGGCCCTGCCTTGTGTGCCTGACAGTCACATGAGAGCACTGCTGGGATCTAAAGGGGCAGATGGGCCTGACACCAGGCCAGATTTTCTTTCAATTGTACTAATCCCATCATCCCAAATCCAGGCCCAAAAATGTATTTACAAGTGATGTAGGCAGCTGGTGAAGGTGGGCTTGGGATCATATTTAGGCTTGGGATCAAATCTTTTCTCAAAGTAGAGCACAGCCAGCAGCACAGTGTTTTAGTGTGACATTATGGTATATTTATGTAAAAAGCTGGAGTATCCCCACATGAAAATACACCAGAAATGCACATAGGCAGAAGCCTTTGTTTATATGGAAGGCAAGTGATTTTAAAACACTCTTTTCAAATACCAGAGGCATAAAAATCCAACACAAAGGTAGCATGCACTCATGATTTTAGTTAGAGCAGCAGCAGGTGTCACTTCCCTCTTCAGCAGGTCTAGTCTTCACTTACCAGATATCACTTTGTCAAAATGAACGGATAAAGAAACTTTGCAAAGCAACATTTCAGACAAAATAAGCCCAAATATACCTACTTCTCTTCCCTATTTCCTTATTCTTGTTTCCAAATATCATACAGTCCTGCTGAGTACTTTTTACAGATGTAAAACAAATGCATTTCATCCAAAAATTAGAGCAAAAAAAGAAAACACTTCAATACTTTAATTATAGTTCTAAAACTGCAACAAGTTCCATGACTATTTTTAACAAAAATATGTATTTTAAACAAATGAGTTTTTCATTACCTCTCTAAGATGCATGTTTTCCTTCTCCTTCTGATCTAAAATGACTTCTAAATGATTAACCTGAGATTCAGCCTCTGCCATCCTTCGAGTTCTCTCATTGTCATCTTCCATTCCTTTAGAAGGCAAACCTTTACTTTGCAACATCTCCAGAAGCTTTTTTATTGATTCATCTCTGGCATTTAGCGTTTGCTTTTGTGTTTCAATCCTAAGCTCCATTTCTTCTAGAGTTTTTCTCAACAGGAAGAGCTCTTTAGCTTGTCTATCGTGTTCTGCCTGAAGTCTTCGAAAATTCTCCTCTGTGAGCTCAATGGTAAAATGCTCAGCCCCTCGGTTCCCACTTTCTTGCTGGAGAAGATGGTTAAGGTCTCTCTGGGTTCTAAGCTCATCTTGAAGTGCCTGAATTGTCATTTGCAGATGCTGCAATAAAGAAGATGAAAGAGAAAAAATTAACTTAGGAACTGAACGCAGAATTAGTATTTGATTGAAGTTTTGTTGTATGCTGTTACAAAAAGTCATTAGAATTAGTAATGAAAGTATCTCAAATGATCTTATAAAATATCAAATGCAGGTGGCAATATTTGTAATGATATCTTTCAAGTGCTTCTAGAAAGAAAAAAGACAACAACATACACAGACAAAATAACGTCAGCTACAGATAAAATAGCAACAAATGCAAACACTAGGCAATGCCACATCCATTAGAACAATCAATGTGTACCTACAAAGCTCAAAGACTCAGTATTCCATGTTTTCTAAATTACTTCATAGACTAAAGATAAATCTGCTCTGCATTGTGCTCAACAGTACAACTGTTCATAAAGTCAATCAAAGCCCTCACTACAATTAAAGGGGACTTTGGAGAGGGGCTGACTTGGGGCTGGTTGGTTTCATTTTTTCATTTTGGAAGCTAAAGCTATGAACAAGTTTAGTAAACAGGATTACTGTATCTCTAAAAAGCAAACAAAAAACCACAATAAGCAATACTGAGTTTTAAAAATAAATTTACTGCAAGTAGTGGACAAACCTTTGTTCTTCTGGCATCCAAAAACTGAACAGCATGGTAAATGAAAAAATTAAGCAAAATCAACATAAATAAAGGTCAGATGCAAGCAAAGGAGATTCAACAGAAAGAACTGAATTCAACAAAAAGTATCTTCAACAGAAAAAAATAATTTTATTAAGTTACACAGAAAGGCAACAACAAATTCACAGTACTCAAATATATAAACTTATAGACAGACTTCACTCAATAGATGTGACAAAAACATATTTGAAATAATCAGTCCCATGGTAAATTACAACATTTCTATTGGACATTGCTGTTCTTTTACACTTTTATGTTTTTCAGAACACTGTAACTAGTCCTAAAATATTTATACTACATCTGATTGCAGGATCTGTCTCTGTTCCACAGATAAGTATTGCACTCCTTACACAACACAGATCAAAATCAAACTGGATTTTGCCCATGTTAAGGTTGGAGCACAGACAATTAGCCTAAATTGCTATGGTTTATGATGTTCATTTCAGATTATATCTTCATCTGACAATTTGTTTTTCTTCTTATTTTTTCCCTCTACTCATTCCCTACACAGCATATTGAGTTTTTAGAAATATCAATTCCTGAACAGGCTCACAGTCCAAAGGACATTTAACTGAAGGAATTAGGGGACTTAAATGCATGTCATCAGACCTTTTAGGTTTAATTGATGTTCTGCAAGTCTACATTCTAAAAACAAGAACAACAACAGAAACCACACCAAAAAAACAAAACAAAAAAAACCCAACAGCAACAACACAGACAAACAACAAAACTTGATTTCATTTGATACTACCTTCATGTTTTACACAAGTACATCTAAATCTGTTGAGCTTTAGCAACGATTTAGATGAAATGAAAAATTCAAATACTTGAGAAACCAACCTTTTGATATCACCTTAAGAAACCAATCTTTTGAAATTGTGTCTTTTATCAGTTATGTCAAACAGAAAAGAAGTATTGCCAGTGGTAAAATTCAATTAGACACTTGGAATCTATCATTAAATAAGCACTACTTTAACGTATGTCTTGATCTTAATTCTCTTAGTATCAGCATCTTATTAGGCACACATGCAGTTGAAGCATACATACGTAGGCCATTTAGAGCCCTGCTTTCATTTAATGGCAATTCTTACCTTTTCTTAATCTCATCTTTTTAATTAGCTATAATAAGCCTAAAAACTCCAGTAAACTTAAAACTCCTTTAGATGTAGAAACTTCCCCATTTTCAATCTACAAATGTGCCAACTCTTTGTGACCCCAAGACTGACTACACCTTCTGGATTCCAAAATGTTTTCATTGTCCTACTTCTCACACCTGACCAAGAACTTTCTCTGTACTACCATGCTACAACTATGCAACAGCAATATTCAGTAACTACAAGCACCCCAAAAATAGTCAAAATTTCTCTCTGATCTGAATAATGATTTAAGAGACATCCTCCTAATGTTAAATCAGACACTATTTATTACTTCATGCTAAAACCTATTTACAAATGAATATTTTTACAAAGTCAAGTAGTCTCAAAATATCAAATGTCAGTATGTCTATAAAAATCTAGCTATCATTACTAATGAAGTGCTCACCAAGCGCAAAAGAAAGCTAATTTTAAAATAGCATGTTTTAACCCACACAAAAGTAAACTTGACATACATTGCTAACACACAAACCATCTGAATGTAACCTCTAAGATCCAAAAATTACTGGATCAACACAGAAATAATTAGAAATCAGAACTCAAACAGCAATTGTGTTTAAGATAAATGAGACAAGTTCCTTTTCTGCCCCCAGCAGCCTGTGCATGCTGTCCTCAGGCTCGACCCAGACCCACGTTTGTCACTAAGCATGACAGTAGTTCTGGCTGCTTCTCTGTAATTATCTTAAAACTAACAGCCCCAACTGTGGCAGACTACTGCTACTTTGACATAAAAGAATCCATTTTTGTACACCTTCAAGACTTAGAACATGGTGGACCAGATTTAGACTTCTGCTGGCACAGATTTTTCTATCCGCAGCTTGCTAAGGAAAGGATAGAACAAATGCTGTGAGGGTGGAAAGAAACTGTAGGGGAAGGAATGTAGGAGTGCTGTGAATATCTGTTCCATGGCTGTCATTACAGACAGAACTTGACAGGATTTTTTTAAAAACCCATGCAAGATGTATCACATTTTTTATAAATTCTATAAAAAATTGACTACTTGACCAGAAATATTTCCATGCCAATTGCTTGACAATCTATAAATAGTCCTCTCAGAACTTTTTCAATCCTTCTCCACAGCCCAGCTCCAAGAAGCAATCCACAGAACTGTGAATTGCCCCATAAATTGAAACAGAACTATAAAAGGAAGATTAAGTAATGGCTCTTCCCAGACTTAAGTTCTACGCAAGGAAGTTCCTCTAGTCTACGCCAACTAAACAAAAGAATTTTGTTTCAAGCTCATCTAGTCTATGCCAACAAAAGAATTTCCTGCTGAGAACTCTCCTCCTGCAGTGGGCTTTGGGCCACACAAACTCTTGCAGAGCATCCCAAGGCTGCAGACATGGTGAACACTGCAGGGGAATGAGTTCACAAGGAAACTTGCTAATTTAAAGTTGCTGGTCCACCTACAGAAGCACACAGCTTCTCATGCTTCGCACCATCCCACTGCCACCAAAAGCAAAGAACACGTTCAAGAACCCAATCCACTGGATTTTAGCTCCTGATTCTCCTGTTTCTTTCCCACCCCAGTAAATGGAGAATTGACAGGGCTGAATCTGCTGACACAGTCTAGTCTCTTGGCAGTGGCAAATATGAAATGATACAGAAGACTGTGCAAAAAAAATCCTCCTGTGTAATTGCATGCTACAGAAAGCTACAGCTACACCTGAACAATACACCTGGACAAATATAACAGCAAATTATCCTGTCAGCCATACTCTCCTTCTATAAAATCAAGCTTCCCTATTTATTCCGTAATCTATCACTGTTCAATTTTAATTGTTCACAGTATGAGGCTCTATCATCGAAAGGAAACAGACTACTTAAAGCTTTCTTATGACCTGCATCTAAATCAATTTGTATGTTAAATTTAGTTGTGCTACTGAAAGAAGTATGAGCATTACACTTGCAAATATTTGTAACTAAGTATTGTTAAAGAAAAACATGCAAATTCTAATTTTCTTCTTTAAAGAAAAAAAGAAAGTGAATTGAAGGTATTTTTTTCATTACCATAAATTAAGAAATTGATTCTCATGCATTCCCTCATCTGCTTATTACAATTCATAAAACTGGTATCCAAAAAACACCGCTGAAAAGGAGTTGACTAGAATATTGCCTGAGTAAGACAGGACTGACAGAAGGAGCTGGAAGAAGACAGATCTGATTTGTGAGGAATCCCAAGAGATTCTGACCACACACAATGAATCTTGAGCATTAAAAATTCTGAGCGTGAGATGTGAGAGTTTTGCATAACACTGTTTGCTGATATAACCCACATATTTGAAAAGGGAGAATTCTTTTCTGACTTTCCTTACTTTTTCTTTCTTTATGCCTTTAAATTTAGTGTCTTGTCAAATGTCATAAGGCTTGTCCTTACAACCACGCTTTGCAAGTTTAACAAGGAATCTTGTCACGTACATTTAAATCCGCATTTCTTAACACAGATGTGTTGGGCTGAGCTTGCCTGGAGGCCAGGACTGCACCAAGGCACCCTATCACTCCCCTCCTCAGCAGGACTCGGGAGTAGGATGAAATAAACCTCGTGGGCCGAGGTAAAGGCAGTTTAGTGAAACAAAAGCAACAGCCACACACAGAAGCGAAGGAAAACACAAGATTCTCTCTCTATGTCCCATGAGCAGGCCATACCCAGCCACTTCCTGGCCAGTAGGGCTTCAGTACAGTTGCTCCAGAAGACAAAGATTGTAATGAGGAACATCCCCTCCATCAGCTTCTTGTTCAAACCTTTCCTCCTCTTCCTCCTCCATTACTAATGAAGTGCTCACCAAGCTGCTCTATCACTCCCCTAGGCTTGCCCCTCACCCTGTGCTTTGCAAGTTAAATAAGGAATATGGTCATATACATTTACATCTCCATTTTATTTTCCATGGAAGCAGGAATAGAGCTCAGTTCCCTGTGACAAATGCAGACCTTCATTCACAAGCAGTCCTGCTTCTAAATTAAATACTTCCATTATGTGCATTTTGGTTTAATTTCTTGGCTCACTGTGATCATTGCTAAACAATTTCTCCTCAGGCCCCAAACCAGCAGTGAGGATCCTATGGCATTCTACTACTGTTTGAAAAAAATCACAAATAATTATGTCGTCTCTAGAGTTTTCTGAGAGCATAAACTGCATTCCAATACATCAATATTCTATTCTGGAATCTGACAGGGTAGTGCTGACATATTTAATCTGAAATATCAGACTTCACTACTATTCAGTCAGCTTCTCTGGGTCGTCTCACACAAGTATTTTGGCAAAAAAACAAGTACTGCCTAAAGACTTGAGGTTGAAAATGCATCCCCATACAGGCTAAAAAGTCTTAGTACTGCAAATTTCAGAGCAGTTTTGCACCTCTTTCTTAAGGAACAACCTGTAAGCATATTTCTTTCCCACTTCCCTTGTTTGCTGCAGGCTGAGAGATGTTGATGAGCCAAATCTTGTAGCCACAAGAACCAGAAGGTCAAGAGGAAAGGACTTTTAGAAATGTAAGAAGACAAACAGACTTGAGAGGAATAATCTGCAAAGATGCATGTTGGGGGGAAAAAAATCAAATTCTTTTGCTATTAAAAAGAAGACTTTATTAAAACATTTGTCATCAATATCATAGCAAAATGCAGGGGTTTGTATTTAGGTGATCCTTTCCATAACAACTTTTAAGCAGATCAATTTTGCTGCTATGACAACACTGGCCTCCTTTTTTTCACCTCTTCCCTCCAGAGAAATACTGTTAGTTGCACCAGAGTCACTAAAGAGTATATTAGTTGGCTGAAAAATCATCAGTAACAAATATTTTGACCTATGAACACATGTGGAAGAATCTGTTTGCAGATTACTTCTTACAATTTACAGGAGAAAAACACAAAATGCTTTTTAACGAGGCCTGGAAATCAACATCAGTTTAAGAAAAGCAGATTATTATTTGTTTCCCAACAGTTCTGTCTGCAAGATTAACTACCCCGCTAAGAACAATGCACAGTTTAGAAGTCCTGGATACTCAAAGATAAATCTTAGGCATTCATATTTTAAAACTATTCTCAACAGATAAAGTAACTATATACTGTGAGAAATCCTCCATCCCCTCATGAACTCCAGTTCCTCTCTTTCATTGCCTGCATGGAAATTTTCTCCTTTTTTCAGGATTGAAGCACTTAAGGTTCCTCAAGGAAGCTTTTAAACCATTTGGGATGATAAACCTTTACCCTCCCCACATAACATTTCCCTCATGGCCTTGGCTCTACATAATGAATACTTGTGATTCGTATTTCGACTGCCCATTTTTTGCCAAAGATGAGCAGAATCCCTGTCCTGCAGCTAATCCCAGGAGTAACTGCAATCACTGAATAGAAACATTGCCTGAGTTCCCCATCATCACAGCACGAGTCTAGGAAAGTGAGAAAACACCCAAGGCCTTGTACAAAAAACAAAGAAAATTCCACTCCCCCATCGATCTCACCCACAAGCCCCGCTGGTAACAAATAGATACAAGATGAAAAACAAAAAGCTCAAGAGCACATCAGTCCCAGCTCTGTTTCTCAAGGAACAGACTTCCAGTTATCTCCTCAGCCTTTTAGCTAGAGGGAGCAGTAAGGTTTCAGTTCTGCAGATGCACTGCCTGATACTTTCTGAAAGCTTTAATTTTTGAAATTGCCTTCTCTGCTGTTAAAGCTTTCCTATGGAGAAAGATTTAACACACTAAATACACCCCTAAAGTAATAATCACAAGCTTTCAGAAGGTAACAGTACATTATCAAGGGTTTTCATTATCTTCTATTTAGACAAGATGTTTGCCGACATACACAAAGCTCTCAAAACAATGTGGAAAAAATTCTTAAAACTGCATAAGTGTTGTTCACTAACAAAACATTGCACTGTGTATTTACTACAGACTGAAATGTTGTTTCTGTTTTACTTCCAAAACAAAAAATTTGGAGGAAATACAAAGATATAATTTCTCCCTATCTCTAAGTTCAACTCTCCACACACAAAGCAGATATGTTTCCCCCACCATAAAGATGTTTAACATCAAGCCTTTTATCAAATAGCATTATATTCCTATTTTGGTATAATTAGTGGGGTATTGTGTATTCAATGCTCAGTACAGAAACTACCATATTCAAATTAAAGCGGCAAGTCACAAACAGGGAACTAAAGTGACTGAAAAACTAGTGAAATATTATGTCTCAGCCTCACCAAGCTACAGGTTTTTAGCTCATTTTTATTCCATAAAATTGGTTACATATTTGTTATCAACATGGAAATTGAGTAATTAAATGTTGGGAGAAGCTGAAGCATGTTTTTGTTTTATGGGGATATTTTAGGGGGTTTGAAAAAAAAAAAAAAAAAAAAGGCAGAGCTCCCCTGAAAATGAAATCAAGATGTGCCCAGTGGACCAGCAACAGACTGAGCACTGCCCTGTCAGATTCCAGAATAGATTACTGATGGATTCGAGTGCAGTTTTCTCTCTCAGAAAACTCTAGGGACTACATAATTATTTGTGGTTTTTTCAAACAGTAGTAGAATGCCATAGGATCAGCATTCCTCACTGCTGGTTTGCGGCCTGAGGAGAAATTAGGTTTAGCAATGATCACAGTGAGCCAAGAAAATGCACATAATGAGAATATTTAATTTAGAAGCAGGATTGCATGTAAATTAAGATCGGCATTTGTCACAGGGAACTGAGCTCTATTCCTGCTTCCATGGTCGTGTACAACTGAAAGGCACCTGTTCAAAAACCTGGGAATATTTGCCTTCTTACTTTCATATCCATAGAACTATGTTCTGTAACACCAGTTAAGTGTGAACCATCATGCCAATTGCAGTTAATAAAGAACAGAGAGTTAAGAATTTGTTGTTTCTGACTGCCAGCTTTAAAAAAAAAAACCTGATAAGCAAAAAAAAAATGTATTTGGCAAGTACTTTCCACTTTCTTTTTGGACAGTAGAATGTATTGTGCAGCCTGCTGATTCAGTCAAAATAATAGCATAGCAAAAATCTTGGATGCTAAACAGGCCTATTACTTTCTTATTTCTCAAAACTGAGGTCGGGGTACATTAAAGGAATTTTTTTCAGGCACCAAGTCAAGAAATTGCTTACAAAAGGAGAGCACTGAGAGCAAACAAGGTCATATTTCAAACACTGAAAAACTTGTGGCATTTGATCTTCAGACCCTCCCTTTATCTGCTTGAACTTTTGCTATAGAGTTTCTCCTTCTGGCGGAGAACTCTCTATTACCTTGAAAAAAAAATGAAAATAAAATTAATCCTTTTCCCAGATTTAAAAATAAAAATGGGCTCTATTTTCCTATTTTGTAGTCTGCCTCTAATGAAACATCTAATTTCTTCCATTAAAGAAATAAAATAAAATCTGAGGAAGGGGATTTCTGTGGATAAAGTGCAGGTTCTGCTGAAGCTATAGAAGAGAAATGCAGAGAAAGAAAAGCTCTAGAGGTGTCCACATAGTGTTTCCAATTAAAAAGTCATAACAGATCAGAAATGGTTGCTACTGTCAGTAAACAGCAAGCCACAAAACACTGAATGATGCTAAAAAATGAAAACAACTATTTGTATAATATGCAGTATGTGCTTGTTTCTCAGAGGACTTTAATACTCGACACACTGTAAAAGTTACCATTTTATTTATCATATCTAAGAAGCAATACAGGGAACTCAACAGACTGAGAGCCTGCCAGTCTCTCCAGTGGAGATTTTAGTGATTATTTTGCACTATATTAAAAGACAAAAAAGGAAAGTTAGAAGACCAGACAAAACCTCAGCAGTGTATTGCAAACCTTGATGTTTAATTTACGTGTGAACTGGGGGCTTGAAGATCCTACACAAGAAATCTCCACTGGCAGAAGAGACAAATGCAGAGCATCACTGAAAGCTGTGGGAATGCGACATCTTAATATTTGTTCTGACCTTCTTACCCTTGCTACCTTTCCATTTTTTAGCTTTCTAACTATATTTTTTAAATGCAGGCACTAGAAAAATCACATGAACATAAGTCATTCACCTGGCAATTTCAAGTACAGCTTTTAGTAAGCCAGAAATACAAGTTCCAATTTCAACCTCTCCCTGGTCTATTTTAATCAGCAAAACACATACAAGAACACTCTTCAGCTTTCAATTCTTTTTCACTACTAGGAATAGTACTGTGAGTTGATTAACCATAATACATAATCACTTCCCATTGAAACAATTTGAAAAGGAGCCTTAGAACTATGTGATCTGATACAGCTAAAGGAAAATGGAAAAAAAAAAATCAATATAGGGATTTCACTGGCTCCACTCAAAACAGACTTCAGTTATATCCAACAGTGACAAATGATGCATCACAAAGCAAGATGACCATGTGGAAAGACATTTCATCCTGGTTTACTGAAGAAATGCAGATATGCAGGAAAGAGAAATCATTAGGGCTCAAAAAGATCCCTGCAGTTAACAAATTTACACTTTCACAAGTTGGGAGAACCTTGGTTTCGCAGTAAGCTTTGTTAAATCTGGATTTTTTTCTTGTCAGATTTCATAGGAGTCTCTTCATGGCCTGAAGGAACCCAGGACAGCTCCACAAAAAATCTGCAGCTATGGAGTGTTCTCACAAGGTGGCACTAAATCCCCAGCCGCCAGAAAATCCTTACGGAGCGCAAACACGCAAGGGCAAAAACCTACGGCCACGAACGGAACAAAAATAAATAAATAGACTACGGCCACCTATACAACATAAATAAATAGTCTATAGCCACGTACATAACTTAAATAAATAAGACTATTAAGATTATTATTATGACTATTTAAGACTACAGATTAGAAATCGTAGGATAGAAAAATAAAATGAACAGCCTAAATCAGGAATTTTAGAAAAGATCATCATTCCCCCCGCATAATTGAACAGCTGTAGTGAGGGGACACAGACACATATACCACATGTGAGAGGACAGAGACACATATACCACATGTGTGTATATATATACACACATATATATACACACGTTCAAAATATACATGGGCTTACAGGCAGCACTTAACAAGAACTCGAGTTAACCTTGGCTCTCTGTTCCACCTTCTGACACAGAAGCATTATTTCTGCTGCCGAACTGCACAGAAGTATTTAAGATTTCAAGCTTTAAGTACTACTACCTTACGTGCTTTACACCTGATTATAAAGCCTATTTCTTTGGAGAAACGTGTATCAAAGTAATGGCATAATTTTGAAACTAATCCACAAACAGTGAGAAATTTCTCAGCTCAGATACAAATCCACAACTACACTTCAGGGGAGCAACCATATGCAGTAAATATTCCATTTTAAACTACTTGATTTTTTTATCACTCACCCTTTCCTTGCATGTGGTGGAGTCTTTTCCCCTCCAAGTGCATTGCATAATCTTAATTACTGAAATAGTAGTGTACCCATATGCTGGGCTAATGTTTAGTGGTGCTCAGACTCCTGAAGTGTCCAGAATCCTTCAGGGGGCTCTTTGTTGCCAACTTCAATTAAATAAGCAGGTACTGGGGTCATTTCAGGCCAAATGCATTCCATACTGCTGAATTTGAAATTGTTAGCACTACCTACTTTTCCTCCAGCAGCCTATTGGTTTCTTCCTCATTTTTCACACTAGTTACACATTTAAATTTTCCCATTACTTACATGCTTACTTTAGGTAAGCATGCTGTAAGAATATTCAATTTTCACAGGTATTAAGACAGAATGGAGTTATTAAATCTCTGCAACTACTTTTCAACCAAACGCAAAAGAAAACAACTACTGAGGTAAGAACAAATAAAAGAATTTGAGGATCTGCACTGTGCTCCAAGCATTACATTCACACAAAAAACAATGCTACGTTCCACAAGCACACCACTACTATTGATTTTCTCTCAATCACCCCACATTCAAGACAAGACACCACAAGATCCTGGGGCTGGCTAAGGGATTTTAGAACCACCCTGAAGTACAAAATGTTTATTTAATTGCAACTGCCAGGGGTTTTTTCCACACATCACATGCTTACACATCTGTTGGCTATATAATGTAAACTCACTGCAATTTCAGTAGAGATTTGTGATCAGAATGAATATCCCCTTCAATATATCCTCCCTTAATCCCCAGTTTTTGCACTGTATGACCAGCAAGGATTTGTTCTATTCTGTATAAAAGGAGGTGAGAGTACAGAACCAATATTCCTGTTGTCATTGAAAACACCCCATGCATCCTGCTCAGCTAATGTCAGTTTCTGTCAATAATTGAATAAAACATATGGACTCTTTTCTTTGTATAAAGTTATATAATGTTATATCTTTCTACTTTTCAATTCATGCTCAGGTGCATCTTATATTTGATGTCAAAAACTCCATGATCCTTTATTATCTTTACTTTGTGGTGTTGCAAAGATTCACAAGTTTTGCTGTTTCTGCTATACAGGTGCTCAAAGACTGCACTGACAATCATTATTTCCTGAGACAGCTGTTCCTAGAGGTGTTTCTCAAGGAAAACATTTCAGTGTTTTCTCAGTTCTGTTTCACAACACTGATTACAATTTGTATCCTGACTTTCATGAGAGACAAAATTAACTAGCAAGCTCCTAATCACACATTGCTGCACCTAATCAATCTCTCAGAAGCCAGACCACCTAGGTTCAGTACACTGCACTTCCTTCATGTTCTTATATACCCTAATTAGTGTAAGATAAATTATTCTATTGGTGGACACCATTCAGATTCCATCCTAGAATTTTAGGAGAGTTCTAGCAAAGACCACACTTTTTACAGCACAAGTTACTGAAATAATCTGGTTAACTGAAGACAATATTTTTAAAATTTGATAATCAAAGGTAAATTAATTTCAATGTAAAGGTCATGGGATAAACATTTGTATATAAGGCCTAAGGGAAACAAAGCATTGTTGCATTCCTGCTCTGGCCACTATTTGTTGGTCCTTAAGAGCAAAGCTGATGGAAAAAACAAAGATATTGGAAAATGCTCCTCCTCCAAACCTGAGAGCCTGTAGGCAATGAGAGCACCACCACTGAAACATGAGTATGACAAGCAAATATGATCTTTGTTACTTGGTTTTCCCATATTGCAAACTACCCTTCGTAATGCCTTCTCTCAGCCCAGCTATTGCTGTCCTCAGTCCTTGGTATTCTTACATCAGATCCAGAAGAGCTGATTCCAACCCCTCCCTCTGAGATTCCTCCTCTAACAAACAAGAGAACCATCACTCTACAGGGTGATATTTTCACACCACATTCCTAGTAACAGAAATAGCATACTCCACTTTTTTCAACAGTTTCAAACACACTAATTGCACAGAAAAATTAATATTGATGATATTTCAAATAACTGCACTGCTTCCAGAGGTAATAAAATACTGCATTATTGTTCTCTAATTCAGGGCCATCTAAACACTAAGAATTGGAAGAGATTCTGCTCTGAAATACTCTAATGCTGTACAGATGAGACCATTTGTAGCAGCAAAGGATTGGTCGCAGGGAAATTGCTCTCTACTATTTCACATGCTACAGCTCCCATAATTTCCAGTTTGCTTTCTCACTCAATGTATAAAGAAGCAAATGCACTTACATCACCTCTGAGGTAAACAATAATGCAAGATGCTCCTTGAGGTGTAAAATCTGCCCCAGAATTCTCTGGATCAAATCTGTATGCTACTCAGCAAACGAGAAAGCCAAGGCAAAGGAAGTTCTTATAGAGGATTCAATCCACCATAAATGAGAACTTCTATCAGCTATTATAAATGAACTTACAAGTCTGCATCTTAAGCTATTAAATGTAATACTATACTTATGAAGAAAACTGCATTTGTTTTTTCAACTGAAGAAGGAAAAGCAGGTTTTATTCTGTAAGTATAACCTAACATCTTTACAGACAGAAATCTATTAGCCCAAGAAGCCAAGCTTGTGTATAACCCTATGTTCAAAATATGTGAAACTGAAACATTAATCTGTTAATTAAACATTAGCATTACTCCAGTCAAGAAATGTTTTATTAGAGATGCAGAGAAATTAGCATTAAACACAACACTCTTCTTTAGTGCTCCAGAGCAGACATTCTTACTTGCAGCCTGTAGATCAACTTGCTGATGAAATAAGTGGATTGATCATCACAGGATAATTTACTTATTTCAAATCTACTCTACAGAGGGAAGATAAAGTTGCTAACAACAACAGGAAGCCACCACAGGCACATTTATTAAAAGTTATTTCTACATAAGAAAAAAATAATTGAAGCCTTTTCTCCAAGGAATGATGCCACACTCAGTGGTATGGAACTGTCACCAATGAGATAGAGGTACAAAAAACATAACAGCCAGACTGTGTTCAAAGACATGGAGGAGAAGAGGACTAGACATCAAAAAGTGTGATCGTGGAGTTCAGGAAAGAGATTAGAAATCCTAGAAATGAGAACGAAATGGAACTTCAAAAGCATTACACTACCTTTTATCCCTAACAAGAACACTTGCCAGAATGGTGGCAGTAAAAGCTGCATTACAGGATTTTTTCCTATGATCATTTTTTGTATCTCATAGAGATGTTACATGATGAGAGAAGCCAACAGGTGGTCAATGGAACACTCACCTTTTGTCAAGTCTGAAACCATTATCTCAGGATATGAATTCTACACCTTTTTCCCTTCTCTTCCTGCTTCAATTCCTCTGTATTATCACTTACCTTATTCTATTACAAGAAAAAAACCCACAAGATGAGAAGAAAGACTACAGCATTAAAACTGCAGTTGTACTCACAAACATGACATTCCGACCTCCCTGATGTTTGCAAGAGTGAAGCAGAACAGAGAGCCCCAGCTCAAAGGCCTATTTCATACTTTTTATTTAACGTAACTTTACTCCTAATTCAAAATTCAGTTGAATAATGAACCACTTGCTATCACATCTAACAGAAAACTCAGCACATTCAGTCTATTCAAGCCACGTCAAAGGTACCCACTGGGGGTTTTTTACCTCTCCCTACTGTCTTTTAACAAAACCTTGATCAGCTCCATGATTCATCTGTTACTTTGACCATTCTTTAATATTCTCAGTTGTATTGGAAACACAAGTTCAGTCCTAGATATTGAATTTTATCTATTAAGAGAAAGAAGTCTAGGCCACTTGTACTCTGAAACTTGGAGCAAAAAAGCTTTAATAGAAAAGTGTATCTTAAAATAGCACTCTGCCCTTTCTACTGCCAAAAACCTTAGTACAACATATTATACTTTTTATAGAGGATTAGAGGATTTTTTTTCCTTTGATACACAGAGCCTGTAGAAATCCTGAGTGCTATCCATATTCAATAAGAATCAAGTACCTGGATATGATAATGTGAATAACCATTCCATTTTCCTCCATTGATTGTAAATATTTATCGACAAACCAAAATCAAAAACTCTCAAGCACTTTTTTTATTATTGATTACTTTAAAAGATAAAGGCTGTCCATTCCAAACCCCACATTTTATCCTTGTATGCACATTTTTATATAAAAAGCTTTTTAGTTGCAGTAAAATGTAAATATCTATTGGGATTAGCCCTATTCCTTTTCATCTCTCAGTTCACCAAATCACAGAAGCTGCCAACGTGTTTCAGTGTCACCTGTGCTGGTTACTTGTACTTGCACGGGGAGAACTTGCTGCTCCTCAGGTATTTCTGAGACAAAAATGGAGGGGGATACCCCCCATAATCCACTGGTCAAAAAATTCCTCTGGAGAGGACAACAGGAGATGCTGTAATCACTGCAGGGCTCTGCTGGTTCTCTTCAGTTCCAAAGGAAAAATAACCCTTAGGGAAAAGTGCTTGGAGGGGCCCACCTCACTTGCAATGCTTTGCTGTCTATAGTTTAAACCACTTTACTTTAGATATTTCTCCTCTTTATTTCTTCTTTACTTGTATCTTACTTCCACCCTCCCAAAGCTCTCCCAGGGGAGTGGGTGTATGGGACTCAGGTGCCAGCTGGGCTTAAACCACAAGCAAGATAATTGCTGATTAAATAATTAAATAAACGATGCACATTTCTAAGTAGCTGTTCTGTGATTACTCTGTATTCTGTTTAGCAAAAATAATACTAGAAAGGGAGCAAAAATAAAATTAATTTGTATTGTCCTAAACTTCAATTAGTCAAAAGCAATTTTCTTGTTTTAAGAAGTGTTCTTCCCTTCCTTCCAGTGCCACAGGAGGCTTAATCAAGCTGGACCATAAAAAACAAATTCCAGGAATGATCAAATGCAAAATATCCTGACCTCCTTGGAGAGTAATACTGTTTACCTGCCAAGTGAAAAGCTTTCAGCCAGCTGGACCATTTATTTTTAACTATCACTAAAGAGAAGAGAAAATGGCTCCAGGCACCTCAGAAAACAAAGGAAATTAAACATTTAATTGCCTTTGTAATCAAATAGACTTTACATTATTATTTTGTTCTGTACAATCTTTTATCACCTTTTTTCCTAATAATATCTAGAATAGACATGCTAGAGTCTTTGTAAGCTCAGGGCAAAGAGTTCTATGATTTCTTACTTGGGTAACTTGGACAGGACACCAGGGACCTGGTGTAAGACCTCTCTTTAACTAAATGTGCCAAGTCTAACCAAGAATTTCAGAATAAACCCTAATAACCAAGCTTCTCTACTCAGACTTATTGTGCAACTTCTTCTGTATATTCTACTATACTAAATCCTCTTTTCAAAGTTTCTTCAAAATGAAACTGTGCTGGAAGTTATCCCAACAGCAAAAGATTGATAACTACATATCTACCTACAAAAGAAAATATGCTCACAGTTCTTATTGTATTAAATTCAATTTTATGAGACAAAATACCAGAAGGCTGTTATTACTGATGGACAGATACACTTTTCTGTCCTGAAGCCTGATTCAATGCAAGCATCTGATAAAACCACTCAAATCTATGCACTGCAGCCAGTTATAAATAATACCCAAATGTAGCATACTTCCCCCAGCCAGAATTCAAATTTCATTTCAGCAGAAATAATGCAAGTATTAGCAATAGCTTCAGCTAGTTGGACTTTTCAGCACATTGATGGTTTTCTTGGCTCTTACTCTGAGAAGCAGTAAAATCAAAATTTTCATGACATACAAAAGAAACAAAGTGTGCTTACTTAAAAGTTACAGGGAAAGGAAGCACTTTTAGACTTCTGATTTTAAATTTTACAATCTTTTTGACAGTCTTCATCCCTCTGAACTCAATTTTCTTAATTCAAGCTTATATGATAAAATTGAACTACTTCTGGTACTTCATATCTGGTGCCTTGGATTTTGAGTGAGTTCCAAAGTAAATGGCACCCACGTAAAGGAAGCTTTGTCTATAAAGGTCAGACTAGTCCTGATCAGATGGTTCACCTCAACCCCTCTGCTTTCCCTAACAAAATGTTGCCTTTACTAAACACAAATGCATTGTCTCCTAAAATATCCTGTAATGAATCTACGTGACAGTTTCGATATTATGCCTGTATTTGATAGCAGCAGCTCCTGTTGAGAGCTCTAAGTTCTTCAGCATTTGAACAGCTTTTGTGAAGTGAGTTACCACAACCTGCCCGTGAACAGGAGTATCTGCTCTAGGTTTGCCAACAATTAATTTAAGTTCACTGTGGGCATGGCTCCAGATGGAGCTGTCCTTCTGGCACTTTTTCCCCTGATACGGAGACAGATTTCCTGGTGGAGAGAACCAGAATGAAACAATGTCTGGGACACAGACTGATGGATTTGCCTAAATGATGTCACTGTTCATTGATGATGTCATTATTTATGATGTGACCACTCTGCTGTTATTAAGAGCGGGGGTTGGAATACAAAGGTCCACACAGGTAATTCATCTTTTCAGCTTACAGGGAGAGGTAGAGTTTAAATGCAGTTCAAACACAAGCTGAGTGCTGTACTTGTACAGAAAAGACTGTAGTTGTATGACTTACTGAATGTCTTACAGATCAAAAAAAATTTAGAAAATGGAAAAAAGAACCCCACAAAAGCCTCCTAGATGATGTCTAGGTCTCCATTGCTAACCTAGCAAGTAACAGTTTAAATAACTGGAACAACTGACATACCAGTAACCTTTGATGAACTGGGAAAGCATAGGCCCTACTCATTGTTAGCTGATAATAGGAACTAGCACGCAAGAGAAGCCATCACAAAGTTTTATCCCTGGCTACAAAAGTATTTAGTCTCCCAATATAGATCAAAAAGCACAAGAGCCCAAAAAATAAATCAAGGATCAAAGCAGAAGTCTCAGCTTCTCTCAAAAATTGGTCCAGGTGCAATAAAAGAAATTAAATCATTATAATAAAGCTAGGGTTTTTCAGTTTTCTATTTTATTGTGTCAATCAGCACAGCAGCTACACAGTGGAATGTGTGCATGTATAAAAAAGGACATACAATGAAAATCTTTTAAGCACATCAAAATTGAGACGTCCTTAGATAACAAATGAAGGATCTCTTGTAACTCCTGAGGGGTTTTCTATAATGGCCTCATTTTTACCCATTAAAACAGCCATATGAAAAAATGGCATTTTAGTCTATTCAATACAGAACCTTTAACTCCACTGTTTGGTAAATGCTATTAACAAAAGAGATGAGCTCCCTTTTACTTGCTTTCCATAAAATTATCTCTGACCTAAAGGTACTACAGAACACCTACAAGAATACTATAATGCAAACCTCATACGTTCAAAAATCTCAACTTGAATCATCACTTAGTACAGAATCAAGTTATACAGAAAAATTGTATTGAAAACAACACAAAGAACACAGATCACTGGGTATAAAGTTCTGCCCATCTGAATAAGGTTTTGTGCCCTTATTCAAACACAATATTTCACAGAATTTAACTGAGTTATATAGGAAACTCCTAGAGTTATAACAGTAGCAATCCTACTAGCCCTTATTAACAGGTGCTTTGCACATGTTTCAAAGATTATTTCATTTCAGAGTGAAGTTCTCTTCACTCTGCTCTCACACAAGCTAAACACTGAAAGAACTTCAAGATCAGTGCGCATGGGATATTCACCTGCAGCTACAATATGAACATTAAGTGAAGCTCTTACAGTATTATTTCAGTAAAAATTACACAAGTGCAATATCTTGCATATATTCAACCGGGAGGCACATATTGAACAAGTTATTTTGTTCATGCATAAAAGTAATATGGGTGTTTCACAAATTACTGTGACCCAGATCATAAAATGAAGACAGAACAAGAAAAATCATTATGCTGATGACATTATTTAACATGTTTCTAATCTGCTATTACAATACATTTGCAATTTCTAAAACACAAAAAGGTTGAACTCCGTAGAATAACCCAAGACTAAAGTCTCTTTTTTGTGGAGCTTTTTAGGATCTGTGGGGCTATAGAGAAAAAAATGTGGACCTTTCCTTGCTTTTACAGATAGAAAATGTCTTGAAGACTTCACAAAAGATTCTTATTTTCAGACACACTCAGAAACCTCAGAAATGCCCACAGAAATCCATAGTGACTTCATTTCTCACTAGTGGATCAGTTTACATTAAGTACTAAACCACTATTTTTTTAATTCCAGGTAGGAGGTGACAAAATACTTTACCAATAAATATACTCTGTAATTCAGGTAATTCCTACATGTCAACCCTAAAGGTAACATTCACACCCATTTTCCACCCCTTGCTATGGTAATATAATTGGAGGCTGCCAGAAACAGCAGGGAAACTGTGGCACATCGATCCACTTTCCAGTGCATAAAAGCCACACAGGCCTTCTGAGTTCCATTATTTCCCCAAGAACACCTAGGGAAGCTATTATTGTGGGATACATGTACATTTAATAAATTCTTTACCTAAAAGTCTGTTCCCTCTTGCAAAAATAATATTTATACCAGCTTTTGAGGGCATTTTAGGCCTTCCCAATTGCCAAAAAGCATACCAAAAAAAGTGCAAAAAACCCTATCATGAGTGATTATAATACAGTAAACACCCTGGTCAGACCTAAAGTTGTTCCTTTGAATAAATCAAATATCAATTTGGGGCTTTCCCCAACCATTACAAATGAAATAAAATTTACTTTTTTTTTTACTATACACCTATTCTTGCATGCCTCATGGTTTTATTATAGAAAACACAGTGCACAGTAACATATGGTAAATCTGTTTCATATTTTGTCTTTCTGCTGTCGTGATGTTTCTCTCAACATTCAGTAACACACAGATCTGTTGGCTCATAATAATTTTTAAGCTGCATATGAAACACATCCCACCTCCACTGTCACTCCAGGGACATGATATTCCTCCCTCCTTGTACAAATGTACAGTGGAATATAAAGAGAGCAAAACCAAAACTAAGACAAGGGAAACCAAGAGTCATTACCAAACACTTTACACTCCTTCACTTCCAGAAGTTTGGTTTTGCAAACATTCCTACACTGCAATTAACAGGGGAAGAGATGGCAAAGGAAAGGAGATGGTACCAGCAGAAATAATAGTTAAAATTCATTTAAGCAAACCCTAACAGTTGCTCAAATCTGTACAAAGATATTTTCTCCAACTGAATAGGCAACCTCAGGCACAACAGCCATGTGGAAACATCTGTGAGGCAAAAAGCAGGGCAAGAGCTGGGAGAAAGCACTGAGAAAAGAATGGTGAGGAACTGAAACCAGGAATGTGGCATGAGCCAGCAAAAGGCACAAGGGGCAAAAACAAAGGATGAAAATCGCTATTATGTGTGGGGTGAACTTTCAGATTGAAGCTTTCTGAGAAATAATAAACCTGGCAGCAAAGAATGTGTAATCCGTAGAAAAATCAGACTCAGAAAGGGGCAATAAAAGCACAACAGGGGAGGTGAAAGGGGGGCAGTGAATAGGTAAATAGTCAAGAGAAGTTTGAGCACAATGTTGTGGAGAGAATTTTTTACACCTGCATACATACAGAATAGCCTGTGTCTCAAAAGAGAAGATATGGGGAAAATATAGAGAGAAACCAAAAAGCAACAATCTTCTGTCAATCTGATACTAGAAGTTGATGGTGCTGGCATTGTAGCAAAAATGCAGCAACAAATATAGCCAACAAAAAAAATCTCATTTGTCCAAAATTTGCCTCCAGTCTGGCCAAGAACATCTAAATACTTCTTAGCAGCTGTCTACTCCTATGGGCTGTAAGTCACACTTCACAATGGGACACTGATTGGCTAACCTGACTGCCACTTTGTTAAATAAATAAACATCAATAAAAATAACAGCACTGCTGCTGAAATGCCAATTGTAATTGCAGGACTTGAAGCCTCCCCATTTCTTTGTGAAGCAGATGGCAGTTTTGCTGGAAAGAGAAGCACTGGAGGTGGTTGGATTTGGCACACTGAACATTGGCACCAGAAGTTGAAAAGGCTCCATTTCAATTTTGTCACAAGGAAAAATGGATCTATGAATTAGGTCATAAACAGTGAAGCAGAAGCTAAAGGAGCTTTTAACTCTCCAGCCACTTCACTATTAAAGAGTCTGAATAGTTTCCTCTTATTGCACATTTTACACTGTGCTGTAAATATTATAAATTAATAAGTGATTCCAGCTCTAACCTGAGGGCCTCTCACTGTTTCTTTCCTGTTCTTTGTGCATAACCACCAAAATAACTGCACTTCAATAAAAAGTTGGCATGTGTATATTTAAAAAATAAAGTAAATTATCCTCATCAAGAAAGGTGTTTTAGGCACATGTTGAGCAAACACAGCATTATTTACAGGAGGAAAAGGGTTTTTAGACATTCATTGATCCAACTGAAAACACTGACATGAGATCATCTATCATATTTCAATAGAACATATGGCTTTCAGTATATTCTTTTATGAATTGGACTGACGACAAAAAAAAGCTTTCCAGATACACCATTAGCAGTACACTAAACTGAAATATTATTATATTCCCACATACCAATATAACAATATCAATATGCTTCCTAGCAAAGTATGCAAAGTCCTTTATGCATAAAGAATCAATATGTGTTTATAAATATCTAATCAGAAAATATGAAGTCCTATGAAATTGTTTCTACAGGATGATTCAGGATCCCAGTAGAAAGGGTAGAGTAGAATATTTGAAGAAAGTTATAGAAACAAAGACTCAAAAAATTTGATCTTGACAGATAATACTTCAGAAAGTTTTTTTTTTTAATTCATAAAAGAAAAGCTAGGTCATACTTTTCTCAGTATTTTAATAGCAAGTAAACAGGGCATCACTAACATACAAAACAATTAATTACCAACTTCATTCCTCCTGGTTACTTCACAGTCGTGAAAATTTAGCAGTGTAAGGCGATAGAGCGTGTATTGCATCACTTTTTGAAAACTTATGTTTTACTTTAGAATGGGATTGTGCAAGACCTTAAAAGAATTTCACAGCATGAATTCAATAGCTAAATTTAGCAAGATCTGCTCCCAATTTCCCCAGGCATTTTTCACAACCTTTCTTCAAAGCATTAAGTATAAGCTTGCACAAACTAATTTTAAAAGGAACATTCTTCTCTAGCTCAAGAAGAGATATATGAAAATACACTGCTTATCTCAAAAGTGGCATTGTTTGGGTAACATTCACTCCAATTCAAGGAAGGAAAAAAGGCCTCCATACATCCCTGCTTCCTTTACATCCCAAGACTACGTTCCCATTCCAGATGCACTCAGAAGTTACCTTCCTATCATCTATTAGATTTGGGGTTTTTCCCTTTATTAAAGTACAAGCAGCAGCAGTTACCAAATATATATAGAAACTACCAAAAATCATGTTCACAGTTTTTCAATTCACTCTCATTTTTACTACCACGTATTTATAGTTCCACCCAGACTTTTATTCCACAGCCCTCATTTGTCACCATACATTCATTCAGTGCTGACAGACACGTTATTCCTTAACCATATATGTAATTATGCCACCAACTTCAGTGCACAGTAAGGAGGATATAAACAGTCTCAGGGCAGAGTAAATTCAGTTATAGGCATGCAGCTAAAATATAGCACAGCATGCCTAATGAAACTCTTTCATTTCTCAATTAAATTTTCCGAAGTAAACATTTCTGCAATTATGTTATGAACATTCTCAAATTAAGGCAACCTTAAAATGATCACTTAATACTTTTAGATGGGTCATATCCTGCCAATTTTTTTGGTAGGCTCCTGCCTTTTTTTTGCCACGCCTCTACAACACCCAGAGCATCTCAAGATGAAGCAGGCAAAACCCAGCCCTCCCAGTGAAGCCACAATCCCAAGTGACACGAGGCTGGGCTGACATTCAGCTGCTGGTGGAGCACCAACCTGGGCAGCTCCAGGGGCTCAGGGTGGCAGCAGCTGCCAGCCCTGGGCCCTCCCCCTCCACCACAGCCCTGGCCACCACAGGGTCTCAGTGACCAGAGGCACCAGCCGGGCACCCACGTGCTCACAGCAAAGCACAGCTGGCAGGTGACAAATGTTCAGGTGATAAAATTTCTTAGTGGTAGACATGACCTCACCCAAGAGAAACTAGTTGACACCAAGGGATTTGACCCATCAAATACACACTTCTTTCTCCACCTAATGATGTGTTCAAATGCACGTTCTAGTATTACTCTAATATGTTGGAAGAAGTCAGTTTTGTACGTGTTAAAAAATAAATCAAACTGAATTGATATTTCGTAAAAAGAAAGTTAAATTAGTACATGAGATATAAAGCTAAATTTGCAGAAACATTCCCCACTTCATGTTATAGAAGAAATTACTCTAGGGATTAATTTATGTTCTTATTCACAACCCTTTTTCTAATCCAGTCATTAAATTCTGTTTCATGAATCACTGTTCTCATCTGGGCTAAAGCAATTAAGTTCAAGACAGAACAGTAGGTGTGCTGGTGCTAATTAATATTCCCCTGAGGTGAGCCTAGAGTTTGCCTGTGTCCCCAGTACACCTGAGGTTGGCATTAATCAAGATAACAAATCTTTCTTGGCATCTCTCTGAAGGAACAAACTGGGCATTTCGGATCAGATGTCTTTCTATCACTACACACCCTGCAAAGGCTCTCCCTGCTCTAGTCCTGAGATGTGGTGCTGCCCTCACTTGTAACCAGAATTTCACCCACAAACTGCAGTGCTTCCCACCTAATTCACTTTAAGGACTTGATACAACATGATTTTAGCAATTTCAGCTGACTACTGATTTGGTAAAATCTGAGAACAGGGGGGAAAAAAACCAGCCTGAACAGGGGGAAAAAAAAACAGCCTGCACATGTGGCACTTAAGACAGCAGGAAAACTTTTCTGATTTTGTACCAAGAGCAGTTCTGGCTGTTTCTGGATATCAGCTATATTTTCCTCCCTTCTAATGCCTTATTATCCCATTGCTCCATTGATAAAACATTAACAAAAAAAAAAACAAAAAAAAAAAAAAACACACCTTGTTTGAATATACCATGAAGCAGACCAAGAAATTCCTTTTTGTTACTCCCCCCAAGTAAGTGGTTGGTGGGGTTTAAAAAAAACATTTTGGTTGTGCTTCAAAAAGAGTTCCATGTTTTCTGGTTATGCTATTGATGGATGTACTGTATGTAAATATAGACAATTTTTGTTTCTCCTGCTGTTTTAAATTTGTTATGTTACTTTATTCTTATTGTGTGTCAAGCTCTATTCCTGTATGCGCAGTTAGGAAGGTGTACTAACAAAGAACGTTTCTAATCCTTTTCTGTTATATTAAAAGCCACAAAACACAAAGTGTTATAGTTTTTAAGTCTTGAGATTTTGCTTTAGTTCATTAATTCAAACTTTTCAGAAAAAACAGGCAACTTTTAAAAATACTGCTAATCATTCTTGCACAAAACTTGAAAATCTTGGAAGTTTCAATAAAAGCAGCTCTTCCATCTCATAACAGTTTATGGAAAAAAATATATGCCACACAAGGTGGGGGAAACCAAACAAAACAAAACAAACAAACAAAAAGGCAAGCAAAAGCAAACACCCAAGCCCCTGAGATGGCTGGTTTCCCAGTACAGGAGAAGCAGTCAGTCTTGAAAGTACTTTTGTGTGTCAGGATATTTTTAGTGTCACAAGAAGGATGCTGGAATTGCCAAAGGCTACCAACCATCTAATGGAAGCAAAGGACACTACAGATATCTAAGAGTCAATGTAAAATTGGATTTCAATAAATGGACTTCTGTAAAGGCTTTCATACTTCTATGGTACTCTGAGAAGTGTCAACAGAAATCTCTCATTACATTGGTCCATTTCCTTGCAAATAATGTCACTCATTCTTTAACATATTCATGTTCCAGCTTACAAAACAGGGGCTCACAATGAAAAGTCAGATGCTGCAAGGGCTGGGAAAAGGCATCCAATGTGCTTAAGTGCCAGCATCTATTCCAGATACTTGTGCATTTTTTATTAATAATAATTCTATTATGAAGGGAAAAGCTATTTATGCCCAGGCATACCTGAAAAGTTAGTCAAGGTGCACCAAGAGCATAACAGAGAACAGATTTAGTCTCAACTTAGAACATTACTGTGTAGATTCCAGATCATCAATTACAAGTGGGGAAAAAAAAGGCAAACTAAATTCACAGTAAGGAATCTGATACACCAAAAAGAAAGCATTTCCTGTATCCCTTTAGGCATAATCACTCTTCTGATGTCCTACTGATATGAAACCTCCCAGTTTATATTTTAGTAATCGATGATTATAAAGACAAATTTCAATACAGGATAATGTTAGCAAAAGAATAAATGAGAATATTTATGTAGTAAAACTTATAGTGGTCTTAAAGGTCAGATTTGGGTTCAGTTTTGGTAAGATTTAATCATGAAATCCCTTGCAGCACAGCAAGAAACCACTCAACTAAAATAGTGAGAACCAGTCTGAGCTGATGGAAAGCTGATATTTCACACCAGAAAAATCAAAGCCTCAGTCACTAAAGTATAAAAATAATTCTTCGTGATTGAGGAAGGCAAATAAAGTTATTTGATGGCAGAAATCCATATTCAAAAGCAAGGCAGGAATTAAATTCATATGCTTAGATGCTATGAAACCTTTGCCAATAGAGTTTCTGAACATCAAGTTTTACACTAGATCCAAGAGGCTAAATCCAAAAAAGAGCACATTCATCCAGTGAGTATTTCCAGATGCCCAGACATGACAGAGCATGAACTCCTTTAGCTGCTGTACAGTACAGGGGTTTTTGTTTCTGAAATTAAACCTCCACAATTTACTTCTCAAATACAGACACTTCTAAAGCATTTGTTCCTTAAATACTTGGTAATAAATTATTTCAAAGATTCAATACAAAGAACTGAACACTCCACTTTTAACAGGAAACATTGCTAAGGCCTCTTGGTTTGCTGTGTCATTCAGGTGTTGCCCAGCTAAAGGAAATTATAAACTAAAATAGAAGAGCACCACTAAAAGCATGAGACTGTGTTCAGACTCACTTATTTCATTACTTAGATACTAGATAGTAAGATCAAAAAAAGCAAACTGCTGAAGCAAAAGAATCCCCAAGAAAAACAGCAGAAAATGGCAAGGCAGCAAAAGAAAAAGCTGTATTATCTCAACAACAGAGACAGATAGGAGAGTTACTTCAGGTGCAAGAATTATCAATTTAAAACGTAAAGTTGAACAGGGTAGCTGTGCACAGGCAGAATTTAAGAATACCAGTACAGCAAATGCGCACATATATATTTATTCTTCTAGTATTTGTCACAACTTGCTCTGTTTCCCTTCAGATTCTTAACTGGCAGCCTGGTAAGTGGAATTGTGAAGTGCACAAGTGTGTACTGTTCCCTACCCTGGCAAACTATGAAAAGTGCTACTACATTTGTTGAGAATTATTATGCAAATTGTCAAAGCTATGCTGGGTTCCCCTGAATTCCTGCCTTTTCTTCTTTCAGCTGTTTTACACGTCTTCCTAGAAGATAAGTAAATATTTCAGTATAATTTCTTGAAAGGCAAAAAACATTAGTATCGTATTTGAAATAAAGCTTAATTTATATTTGGTATTACAGGAAATTTCCTCTCAGAAATAAGGTGAATTTGTAATTTATCCTATGTTTTACCTACAGAGTAGCAGGAGTTGTGACACATACTGGACCAAAACCAATCAACTTCTGTCTAACATTTAACAGAAAAGCAAAAGGAAGTGACAAATTTTCAATTCTCTAAAACCTACAAGAGGACTGGAAAAGTTACCCCGAAATAATCCAGCAGCTGGACAATAATGCCAGTCTCCAGAATTGGCACATGTGCGTAGCAAATGCAGAGATAGACTGGTGGGGAGAAAGATGGTGGGAAAGGCTCCTGCACAAAATAATTGTAGAAGTAGGGACCAATTTGGTGTGAGGCAAAGGTGTCTTCCTATATCCAAACTACTTCTCTACTTTTCTGAGTGGGTTTTAATGAAGATATGTTTAAGTACCTGAAATAATAATGCAACACTATGTAACAAATTTTTCCATAAAATATTTAAGTTAATAAATATGGCACTAATTTTTTTCATATATTTCATCCCCAAATTATCCTCAAGTTAAGCTTTTGGAATATCAAATAGAGGGTAGATTGTACCTCACATATTTGGAAAAAATTCAACTGGACAGTTAGGAAATGAACACCTAGAAAAACTTGGGAACAAAATTTGGTTTTCAAATACAGTTTCCAACTGGATAAGTTACCACTTTCTTCTGAGACCACTATGACATGAAAAAAAAAAAAGGAGACGCTCTAGCTGAAACAAGTATGAAAAATATATTCCTAAAGATAATTTTGTTTTCTTGTAAATTTGCATAATCTTTCCTCCAGTATTCGATTCTATGTTCAGCCATCAAGGCACCACTTCCTACACAGTGGCAATGCTTTATTACCTGAAAGGGGTAATGCCCTCAAGCTGTTTAACACAATCACTGGTGCCTTCAACTCATATTTTATTCTTACATCTATATACTTCTTGAAGGAAAAAAAAAAGTCTCTTCTCTAAAATGTTACTTATAAATATTTTTTCTTGAACTCTGCCTGACTGGCACTGCTTGTTAATTCTGCAGTGCTGAAGCCAGGACAGTGAAGTGTATTCAGGTGGAAAAGTCCATCACGAGTGTCCTCATCTAATTGCTCAAATTCTCAGTCTGACAGGTCTCCCTCTTCAGGGGATGAGTTGCCTGAACAGGATGAAGAATGCCTGGTTTTGGTTTCTTAAGCAACTTCTGTGTTTTCTACTCCTTTAACTCCCTCCTCCCTTCCTTTACTGCACCAGGGAATCTGAAGACAAAAATATCTCTCAAGCGTAAGCAAAGTACCAGATCATTCCTACACAATAACACAGCTCATTCATTCCCATATTTCGACCAAACTAAGAATGTACAAGTTATAAATTATAAATAGAAAAGTAAATATACTAAAATAACAATAATATAAAACTAAAATAATTTTATCCACCAGAGGGTGATGTCGGAAGCGGTGGTTGTTAACCAGTGATGAAAAAATATGCCAAATCTCTCTTGCTAGCAAAAGTTACACCAGCATACAACCCAATGTGCTTCTGAAAACAAATTTTTTAGGAAGAACTTCTTCCAGAGTATTGTAGTATCATTCCAGTGGTATATTGTAATTTTCATTATAGTGTTAATTATCAGAAATATTAAAAGTTGTGGCTTTATTTTGGATTTTTCACAGTATATATTAAAACAGATAAGGCAATATAATATGTACCTAAATGTATCCATGTTAACATCAAACTTACTATAAACCTCAATAACTTTTCAATAAGTAGCACATACTCCCATAGCCCAGAGAGCTGTGCTGAGAAGAAGGTACATTTTCAGAATGATGTGGAAACAACTTTGGCTTCCAAATAAAGGGTAATTGGGAATTTTGATTTGCCTCAAGATGCAGCTTAGTTTCTGTCACTCAGATAAGAAATTTAGTGACCATTGAACACAAAACAGTCTGATTATCACAACTTACGTACAATTTTTTAGTGCACACGTGCATAATTACATATACACATCAATAAAACAGCAGGCTTTTATTACAGACATGTTGACTGCAAACTGATTTTTCAAGTTGGGATTGAAACATTTTATTTATGCCTTGGTTTATCATGATTTAAAGGTAACCCACAAGTTCATCTCCACCTTCTAGAGTACCCAGAGGGAATATTTTACCACAATATTCAGGCATTTCCTCATTGAATTAGTTAAGACCATTATGTTTTAGCAGTAACCTCCAGGTACCTGGAGGTTAGTATCACACACAAGTAAAAGCTCACAGTAGCAGGACTACTCTTTCAGCCTTTCCACCAACAAATTGCAAAAGCTATATGTCCATTTACACAGTTTAAATCAAAATACAGATAAAATATCTAATTTTCAAAGCACAGCTCCCTGCCTCTTTCTGTGGTTCTCTCAGTTTAAATGAAGTCTTTTGCAGTGAGACTTGTACTGTATATAATTAATTCTGCAGTCAATTAAATGGAAACTTGAGTGAGTTCAAAGAGAAGGTCTTGTTTTAGGGTTTGCTGCTCCTCTGAAGCTGCACCCCAAGGTGTGTTATTCTTTTCCAGAGGTTCTGCTGACCTTGGCTTTTCTTCTACAAAAATGGCAGGTGATGAGACCCCACCCCTCTCATTCAATTATAGATGAGTCTGGAATACAGACCTTACAAGACCTTAGCACTCTCTGAATCTCTAACACTGAAATATTCATATTGACTTGCCTCAGGATTTTCCTTTTGGCAAACTCATCATTTCTTCCTTTTCCTTCGGGCTACAAAGAGTACTTCACATGAAATCTACTGCCTTCTTTTAACATGTTTTGTTAGCTTTTTTGTCATCTTCCAACACAAGAGTAAGAGCAATAACTATCCTGTGGCAGATGCCTAAGGAAACTCAGAAAGTAAGTATTTTCCCCATCCCACAGGCCAAATATTCCACAATTAGTCGATTCAAAAGACTTATTTGCTCCTGCCACAAGCAATCCAACTTGAACCAAAGTTATCCTTTATAAAATATGCCAAGGGTTCCTGAATGCTAGTTTCTTCACCAACTCAGCTGACAATATATTCCAGCAATAAATTCAAGTACCAAATATTATCTTGCAGCTGACAGCTTTAACAAGTGGCTCCCTAGCTCAGTTCCATAGTCAGGAATGCCAGACACCTTCAACAGAGGAAGTGACAAACAGCCCAAATCTGACCCTGCATGACATGAACCAAGCATAACTCCCAGACATGCAAAAACTCAGGAGAAAATTGACTCCATGACCAACAGGTTAAGTCACCACCACCACACTGCCCTTACCCTGACAAAAATCTGAAATGCATCTTATGAATTCAGGAGCATAACAGAAAAGAGAAAGGTTAGGAAGTGTCATGCAAGTTGATCTTTAAATTATGTACATATATAAAATAAATAAATATAATGCTTTGCAGCACAGCCAAAAGGGTTGTGTTTCTCAGGAACAGCCCAGAGGAGGAGTTCTGTATTGCAGGCTGATTGAATACAGCCTTATCAATTGCCTGTTAGATGATTTGGGGACAACTGTCAGAAAATACAAAATGAAAGAACCAAAAGGACAGAAAACAGCTGAAATTTTAATAATAAAGACTAAAAATGTCAAATGAGAAAGAAATTACAATTTTTAAAAGCACTTCCTTTTCTCTCTTCCACTTTACATGATGGGAAATTCTGAAAAATCATTTCCAGCATTTTTTTCAGATTAAGTCCAAGACCTCAAGGAAGGAAATCAGTTTATAGAAACTAACAGAGAAATAAAAATATACTTGAAAAAAATACTCCATTAACTACTGGCTCCATCACAATCAGTGGAAAAAAATTCACCAAGGACAGCGTTTGATGTATTATCTATGATACCTGTGAGAAACTGCATTATTGATGAGATTAAATGTTTAATTAACATCTCCTGGAGACTTCATTTATGTTTTGTAAAACTTGCTTTCCAAACAAATTCCTGTATTATGAACCCATTTATGATTAACATGATGAATTCCAATACCAACAAAATTCAAAATGGCTTATATGCAATTACCTCTCTCCTAATTTCCTTAAGCCATTCTGACAGCATAAAGTACCTACCAGGATAGAATTGAAGCTGGATTTCCTTAATTTAAGGAAGGGGGTAAAAAGCAGCAGGTGTGGCTTAGCAGCAGGTGCTGAAGAAACACCTTCAAGCAGGGCTACAATCATACAGCAAGGGTAACTTAAAGGCAATTTTATCCCAACTGATCCTCTGCTAGGTCTTCGTTTTTTTCTGAAACCTTGTTACAATCCTGGCTTCTGTTAAAGGGTTTTACCCACACAGCAATACAACAATCACTGCTGAACAACAAAAAAGTCAATCAGATTGGGGAACAGAGAATGCAGTATCCAGCTGAAGTTACAAAGGAAGTTAAACAAACAGGATGAAATTACTAAATTCAGCTGAAATGTCATCTTCCAAAATAAATAATAAACCTATAGCCTTTCAGAAAACTCCTCATGTGATACTTCAGTTTTAAGATGATCACCACCGTTACAGGACAAAGAAAAAAATCCACAACAGAAACAGCAGCAGCTTTTGTAGTGTTTTGGGGTGAGCCATCAAATACTAGTTAAGGACGTGACTATATTCAAAGCTGGTGAGTTCACAGTTTCAAGTCACAGAGCCTCACACAGTTCCAACCATCTTTCATTGCAATGATCTGTCTGCTATAGACTCAATCCACCTCAAAATGTTACTTCTCTTGTTTATTCTGCTTCATGAAGGACACTCACTGACACTCATCATTTGACACTCATTCTAAGACTTGAAGATGCAAATTAAACTACTTTCCTCAGATCTCTCTATACCTCAAAAATGCCCCAAAGGGTGTAACTTATTATAGCTATCCTTTCCAATCCACCACTAACATGTGATACAGTTTTCATACAGGTTAACTATTTGTTTCTACTTTTTTATGTATATATGAATACTCCCATCTAAACCAGAACAGCACCAAAAAAGCTTCAGCCAAGACTAAACAAGTACTTGCGCAGTTACAGAGTCACATAGCTATTATTCTTTTTTCTAGCTCAATACTTACCCAGCTTTTTGAGACAGAAGAAAAAAAAAGGGTTCAAAGTAACTAAATTGCCTCATCCACCCTCAAGCACTTTCAGGTTATTACTCCATAAAAATTTCTGTAGTGTCATGGCCCCCTCCTTATCAAATTCTACTCTCCACCAGAGCCAGGAGCCTTTGCTCCTCCTCAGTAACAACAACCAAAGGCAACACACACGCTTCTGGCACAGCTGATTTACTGTTCCTCACCACTTACACACCATCCCTCCTTAGCAGAACAGTCCTGCTGTTTTGGCCTCTTCCCATTTCACAGACATGATTATTTTCAATATAACATAAAAGCCACTGATTTCATTCTACTTTCCTATTCAGATAATGACCATTTGATCTATTCTGTGGGGTTAAAAGCTTAAGCACTTTGTCACACTTAATAAACAAAGTAAAGAAGTATTTTGCACTTACCTAAATTGTCATCAATGTACATGGAATTTAAATGAAGAAAACAGTGGAAACATGCAAAATAAAGTTAAAAATCAACAAGTATGCATGCAACTCAAGACAAATACTTAAGAAGCTGAAGAAAGCAGGAAACAACAGTACAGTGAAAAACAGAAAATAAGGTGAATGGATGTGATGAACCTACTGGCTTCACAGAAGCCTAAAACACCTTAAGAAGCTTTCAGTGGTTTGTAAATATCACATTAAAATTTGACATTGTAAATATTTTTTTGTGAAGAGACTCATTTAGTAAAAATACAGCAAATTTCTTTTTTTGAAGATTATTAATATGAAAACATACCTCAGGTAGCACAGTAAACCACAGGCACAACGTTTCTGTTCCTCAGGTTCCTAGCTTTGGGTTGTGTAACCATGCACTTCATTAATACTCACAATAAGCTTTAAAACTCCTGCTGTTTCACACATCTACACAATAAGATGGGCTGAAGAGTATTTATACCCCAAAAAAAGCTCCGCTGACCACATTTGGTATTAACAAACAATGAAAGGTCCTTTGCAACCAGTAATCAAGTGCATACTTTGGCACATTAAGGAAGGCAATATCCATCTATGAACTCACACTAAATACCCAAGTGTTGGCAACTCCCTGCATATTCCACTACAATGAACCCACAAGAATTTCAAAGGGCATAAACAAAATATCTAAAAAAGATGTCTTTTAATAATGTATACCTTAGCCTAACCTGTGTTTTATTAGGGACATAGTTTAATTAGTACAGAGACATTTTTGATAAATCCATATTGGGTGTCAGTGTATTTTTTATTTTCCCCCTCCATATTCAGAAAAACTTAATGATCTTTAAAAACACAAACTTCCAAACAATTCTTTGGGCCTGGCAATATTTTTTCAGAAACAGCTATAGAAATAAGAAACATAATTCAATCAATCATTCATTTCACTTCTTTTTTTGCCAGGCACATTTGCCCTTCTCCAGTCTCTTGGGAGCTCCCAAACTTTGCTAGGAGACCCAGGAATCCAGGCAGGGTCACTCTCATCATGGACAGCCAATGTGAAAACACTTTTTAGTGTTTCAGTGTGAAACATCTCAGTTTTTAAGAATGTTTTACAAGCCAGTAAACCTCAAACACACAACGACAGACTGACCACTTTTAGGATAGATATGACAGAACACATCGCCTTTTCTTGTTCTTTAAAATTATAGCTTTCTGAGGGTTCTAATTTAAATTAGTTGTTTGAAAGAGTCAATAGCCCTCTGGATGGGAGTGACAAACAAGCTGACACAGCCAGCTTGGGCTTCCAAAGCCATTCCTTCAGAAAGGCTCCTCTCAAATGCTTACAAGAAAAGTGAGCAGCAAGTACATAAGAGAATGGGTACTTTTATACACAAATATTTGATTACAAGAGAGGAAATAGCAACAGAAGGTCCCTGTGGAGTTTTGCTGGAACCTGTGGCTGGGCTTTGTGCTGACTGAACTTCCTGAGTAACCCAGAGAACAGGGTGATCAGTAAGATGACTAATTTTCCTCATGAAAATTAGTCATTTGTTTGATTATTCAGGGCAGTAAAGACAAAAAGCAAATGCAAAGAGGAATTTTATAAGACTAAGTAAATAGAGGCTGGCAGATGAAATTCAGGGAGATAAAAATGGCACACAAGCAAAAATAATCCTACCTTTAAATATAATAAGCTGGGATCTCAACTGGTTAGAAATAATGGTGAGGGTTCTTTTCAGCTATGAAAAATATTTCCATTAAGATATTAGCTTAGTACTCAGTAGCAGCAAAAATGAAGGCAGCCAAAACTAGAAAGAACAAACTAATTGTCGGGAATTTCTGTGAGAGACAGAGAATAAAAGGGCAAACGCTACATCACCACAACTCATTTTACACCTTATCAAAAACATAGGACGTTTTGGTCTCCTCACCTCAAAAAAAAATCCCAAAGATGTAATAGGTCTGAAAAAACATCATATTACTGTTTCACAAGGAATTGTCACACATGGTAAGGTTCTCCTGTCTGGAAAAGAGCTGAGGGAGGGATGTGATGATGGCACTGTAAAGTCCTGAGTAGCACTGAGACTGGCACCACACATCAATTATTTATTGCTTCTTTCAGTACAAGGAACAAGAAATCCTAGCAAAAGCAGCCAAAGTCCAGCACAAAACCAAGTGAAAAGCAGTGGTTCCTCACAGGTGTGTTAGGCTGTAAGAGCCTGTAGAAAGTGGCATTTTAAACAGGTCCAAAAGTAACTGGCTGAATTTAAAGTTCACTGAGGTATTAAGCACAAAGCAGCAGCTGGACCAGAGGGAGTACTCTGGGGATACCACTGTATACTTGTCCTCTCCTGTGCATGTTCGGACACTTAGAAATGGAATAGAGCTGCCCAATCTCTGTGGTATGACAGTAAGGATTCATGTTAAATACACACATAGGGCAAAGTACATTGTTTTTGTCAGGTTTGCTGTTAGAAGAAAGTAAGAGAATTTGTCAAAAAGATAAGACATGAATGAACTCAGTTGAGTTACTAGATTACTTTCCCCTCAAGATAAGGAAAACTAGCTTTTAGGGGGAAAAACCAAAACAGAAGCTCACGGATGTGTGACAAAGTCTATAAATACCAGATTCAAATTCTAAATGTCAGTAGAAGATATGAATGTGACATTTCCATAAGAAATACATGGGAGTGTATTATAATATTTCTCCTCCTAAGGTGACACCAAATACCACCATTAAAATATCTAACCAACAGAGTTTTTGAAAAACAGAACCTCCACCACACATCTTTTTGTTAATATTGTTTCTAGCAGCATCCTACTGCATCTGCTATAAATAAATAATCAGCAACTACTATCATCAGTCTGGATATGGAAGTTATACAATACAGTAATAAATTAATTCATTGGACAGAATTCCTGATGACAACCCAGTCAGTTTGCCACTGAAGTAACTGGTAACAGACTTGTCAGCTCTGTAGATATTTAGGTTCATGACATGCCTAAAGGTGGAAAGTTTGCTGAGAAGCTCTAATTGATCACAAACTTGGAAGTAAATTAAAAATATCAGTTGTTGCTGCCTGCCAGCAAAGAAGTTTAGATTTGGAATCTGGAAGTGAGAGAAACACAGGACTGTGTTTTTGTCTGGGGAAAGTTAACAGATGGCCTAAAAAGGAGCAGCTTTAAATAAGACCAGAAGCCAAGAAGTGTGTGGAGAAAGTAAAGATAATTTTTTTCCTATTCTGTGCTGCTGTTTTGTATAGATTTGTATATATAGCTGTATATGTGATATAGCAAAGTCTCAAAGTTTGACTGTACAGATTTACCCATCCAGACTAAAATACTTGATTCTTTCTGTAACTTCAGGAAAATAATACTACATTGTCAGTAGAAGTGTTTGAAATACATATTTACAAGATACTAATTTTCTTCAATGCAGATCTCTGAAATGTCACTGAAAACTTCATTCTGTAATGCAGAAGTACAGAAAGCCGAATATGAAGATTTATCTTCTTTTAACTTTAAAACAGCTAACTCCCTGTACAGCTTAAACAAAATATGCCTCTGGATGTTTATTTATGCTTTTTCAAAATGGCACATTTACCTCTTCAGAAAGTGTTGCCAAGACAACATTTAGACAGTTGTAGCAAAAAAAAAAAAAAAAACCTAGAGAAAGTTTCAAAAATAAGAGAAAGGGTAACAATTCTTTTCACCATCTAAAATGTGAAGGGATGCTGCATGAAGGAAATTATAACCTGCATTTGGATTCTTATTAGTGTGCTTTCCCACAGTTTAGCAGTCAAGCAGTCAGAAGCAGATAGACCGAGACATACAATTCTTGTGGCAAATAAACAGCACCAAAAGCAAAACGTCAAGTGATTGATGTGAATCAACACAAAAACTTTCATAATTACTTACCTGATTTTCCTCATGGGAAACTCTCATCTGTTCTTTAAGAACTGACATTCTGGCTGCTTCTTCTTTCCTCAACACCCTCTCTTTCTTTAGCTCAGGACTCCAGAAAGTTTTAATGCTGTTCATAGAGGACCCCAGCTTGCTGTCCTTGATGTCTAGCTCTTTTCTGAGAAGGTCATTCTCCCTCTGTAGATCCTTCAGCTGAGCCTGCAGATCTAACATAGTGCTGTCTCTAACCTGTCTCAGCATGGAAGGAACCTGGTGGTGGTGGTGGTGCGAGGATGTGGTCAGCCCTCCGTGCTGGTCGGTGTAAGAAAGGACATCTGTATGTGACAGTCCAGCAGAAGCGATGTTGGGGCTGCTCCCCATGGCCGTGACTCGGCCACCATACACAGCTCGATTTGTAGCCCTTCCAAGAGTCATTGTGCCCTTTGGGAAAGTAGTAGAAGCTACACCCTCGTGGTCGCTCAGGTACATTGGTCCGGATGTTGCATAGGCTGCGTTAAGGGACTGGATGTTCTCCATGGACAACGTCTTCCCTGTGCCCCCTCCTCCGCCGCTGCTGGTGCGCCTGTGACCCAGCCGAGGGGACCTGGGCAAGCGGGGAGACCTGGAGGGGCTGCCTTCCAAGTTGCTGATTGTTCTTGCACTTCCATACATTTTTCTTCTACTTTGAGGTACTATTTAGTAAGAAACGAGCAACGCTAAAGGTTGAACGTTAAATTTATAATTCCGGCTAGAAATACTGGCAGTTTCACTGCATTCTTCCAGTAGGCAAAATCTGGTTTTCCTCCCAAGGCAGACCTGAAAAAAAATATTGCAAAATTAAATTTTCATTCTGGAAAATAAACTTAAAAGTAATCATCATATCAGAAAAACCAACTTGCCAGAGTAATAACTACAAAAATAAAATCTGCTGTACATTTTATATTTAGGATGATTCATTTAAAATGCATTTTCAAACTAATTTCTACCAAAATAAAACTCCTAATTTTTTTCCTGCTACAAAACTTTGACTTAAAGCTTGTTAAACTAAGTTGGAATGAACAACATGGGCCCAATAACATACCTTAGCTGCTATGTTAATGGACTTAAATGACTGATAATATGAAATTTATATAAAGAAAAATAATCTTTGGCATAAAGAACTACCCTCTTAAAGCCTCCAGAATTCACTCCCAAGGCACACAGATATAAAGGAATCTTGTCGCTTTACTTGTTCAAGTTTTGGCATTTCAGCATCACTGTCCAAATCCGTCCCTCTTTTCAGCTGCCATGCAGCATTCGAGAGATGACCCACAGCTTGCTCCACCACAAGGACTTGTGCAGCTTTTCTGCCATCTCAACTTCAACACATCGACCAATAAAAAAAAAAGAAATCTCAGCATCCTGATTGGGGCAATGCAACTGCCTATCCTAACTCTCAAATGCCATCCTCTGGCCAAATAACTCATCAAGCCCCCTGAGAAATCCATCCTTGGATCTTTCTAGTTGCCTGAAATAGTTCCGTAGCTCCTTCATAGACCAATCTCCCATGAGACCAGAGCGGAAGATCACTTTCTTTCCACTGGCTCCTGGCAGATCCTGAGCAAAAGCAACAATAAATCTTCTAAATTGATAAAATTAACCCCCCACCTTCTTGCTCACTCAAAAAAAGCCCCACAGAACAAAACCCCCATAAAAAATACTACACTCTGGTCTGCTGAAAAAAAAAACAATACTGTTACCATGAACTGCCAGTGTCAGTTTAAACTGCACACAAGAAAATATTTTTAGATACAGCAGATATGATACACAGCCCAGTGGTGGGGTTTGGTATAAATATGTTGATCCTCAGAAGCAGAGGTACAGAATATTGTATCTTACACCACAGCCATACTGTTTTTTCTTTTCATTGTACAGTCTGATAAATCAGCAATTTATGTTTCTTGCTTAGAGTTATTTAATAACTTAGCCATCTGTTTATGTCTCTGATATGTATTTTTTTGGTACCTGTTTTGCCTTTTAGAGCTTATTAGTGGTGGTCTTTCTTGTCTCAACTGAAGTTTTGGAAGTTCTTATATCAGAGAACACTTATTTTCCTTAGCACTCCAGTGCTTACCACTGACCTCTACTGAAAAAAGGATCCTCATTCCTTATCCAAAAGGAGGCTAACTTCTCACTGAGCTTCTTAAATAATGTTCAAATGCTGATTGAACATTGTAACTTCTGTAAGCTTGTGAAAATTCTGAAAGCAACAGGAAAAGAGAAGCAAAACACCACCAAAGTGTTATTACCTCCACAGCATTTTCAATTCTTTTCTTTTCTCCCCTAGAAGCATTCTAATCAAAACAGAGACCTCAGTGTTACAAACACACTGATTATATGCTTGATTTTCTTACTTTAATGGGCTAAGAAGGACAGCTCACAGACCAAAAGCTGAAAAGCCTGACTTAAAAAAATTCTTATGGTTTCTGCATTTTGATTTCCAGTCTGTTACCTTCTACAACCAAGGAGTTATACAGATGAGCTTTCCTGCAATCACCTCAGAAAAAGGCAGGTGCATGAAAATATACTTTTTCAATGTGTGTGCTTTTTAAGGACAAAACTGGAGCCTTCCTTTATGGCTGTGAAGTCTCACACTCAGTAGAAGCCAGACACCATTGCTCTATGAAAAAGGGGAGAAAAAGCACCTTATGATTTTCTGCTCTTTACTGCTTATACATGGAGCCTTCCTAGCTTCAGGAAGATTTACTGTGTGTCTCAATACATCAGGAATTGGAGACGCAAAGCAATATCAGCCTCAGGACCTCAACAATTGCCACACAGATCATCGTCTACTGCCTGCAGAAAAAGAGAGGAGAGATCCCATCTTCCCACAGAACCAGCTGACAGAGCCATCCTAGTTGAACTTAGAGTGGACAAGTGAGACAGACAATTCTATTTTGAAAGGCAAATACGTTTTATATTGCTATTTTAATGGAACAGGGAAGAAGAAATACTAATACTCTCAAGTAATAATTTTTTATTGTAGGTGTTGCAGTAGCCAGGACAAAGGAGTCACAAAGGTCATATCCCCCCTAAAACCTTCTCTGAGAAAAGAAGTCACCTGGCTTCACTTAGTCTGGTAGGGACAGACTGCAGATCAACTACACACATGTTCCTTTAAGAGTTGAGTTTTAAAATCCAAATCACCAGATGCTTACCTGCTTGGCTCAATATTTTCTTATTTTAAAGAAATGTCTTTAATGTACATGATGTAACATTAGCCATTATAATCATGAGTTTATTATTCTGCATTGCAAACAAAGCTGTATTTTATATGGATCAGCTGGGGGCAGGAGGGCAGGCACTAGACACTTTGCCCCACCCTCTCATCAGCCTTGAAAACCCCAGCAGACCTGATGCCATTCATGCCAAAGTCCCCCCCAACGCCTGTTACAACTTCAGCTTGCCTTATTTTCCACATTCCTGCCCCACCTGATCACCTGCATTCTGCACACAGCAACACCATGGGTTCACATTACCCACATGGCTAAAGTCTGACAAATTATCTTTAAGCGTTCCATTTTTATATTAATCTGGAGCATAGGATTCTAATATGGATGCTACTAGAAGATCTGACTCAATTTAGTTTCCAAGTCCTCACTTCTACATTTAACATAATTACAGAGCTTGCTTGAAACACTGTATACACAGTACCCCATAAGCTCTGATTTTCACTGGTTACACATTGTTACATGCTGAGGGATGATTTAGGCTTTTAGTGTCCCCTCCTGTGGCCTGAATCACCTAGTCAGCAGGAAGTTTGGGTATCAGCCAAATACTTAATAGCTTCGTGCAACTACTTGCCAACACTAACATTGAGCCAAGAGCTCAAACATTTGTAGAAGCACCAAAAGCTTTAAGGAAAACTCTTCTTTTAGAGTTAACCTCCCCAAACAATATATGCTGACAGTTAAGTACAGAAATTATCAAATGGATTCCAAACTGTCTAAAACTGTTTGGTACTACAGAGCTCCCCACATATAAAACAAAAAAAGCAAAACACAAAAAAGAAGTGATGTAGAAGACAATGCTCCTGTGCATGCATTCCCACTGCACTTTGAGGCACCACAAAAGGAAGGAGAGTCACAGAAAAATATCTGTTCCATAAAAACATGTCCTAGCAAACAATAATGACTAATTTTGATAACATCTTTTCAATACTCTCATCAGAATAAAAACATCTCTGTACACAGAAGACCAGGAGCACATGTGTATTAAAAGTAGTGACTAAGAGTCAAATATTTCTAGCACTTTCTTTTGGTTTACCTAGGTCTTCTACTGCTTTCATAGTGGCACAATATATTCTCATACCAGAGAATATTGTTTTCTTCACATGTTTTTTATTATCTGTGCTGATGTAAAAGAAAAAAAAAAAAAGGCAGTAAGCTGATACAAACTAGACAAAGACAACCCAGATCTCTTGTAGAGTATCCTTCATTGGTCTGAGTGACCAGCCTGGCCTGTCTTCTTCTAATAAAGTAAAAAACAAAAAGAAATACAATGCTCTTCATGTGGTGTTAGTACAAGACCAGCGTTATTTCTGTTAAAAAGACAAAGTACTCTTCTCCTGCTTACCAGGCTGACCAAGTTACTTCTTCTCCTCAACCTTCTTTTAACCCAAAAATGAAAATAATCAATTTCTTCCTGCTACTCTACTGTTCCTTACAAGTTCGAAAAACAAAGCATACATGACAACTTCAAAAGCAACATTATAGCAGAGGGACAGTGGAGCCACAACCAACACCAAGAAAAGCTTCAGGCATCTGCTCTTTATTGTTCCTCAGTACAACCTTTTATACCCTTGATCTCACATTGATTCCACCTGTGTGTGCTCTCACCCCTCTGTGGTTGGTCAGTGCTTGGCACTCCGTGTCTCATTCCCTTCAATACCAATCACCTGTGTGACACAGCTGCAGCCCATCAGGGAAGGGGCTCAGCCACAGCCCAAATCCCAATCACCACAAGCTGTGTGCCTACAACACAACATTTTCATTTAGGTTCCTTACAGTGTCCTGAATCTGGATTTCTTACGCAAATTTAAGTTTTACTACAGTCTGCACAGTACATTTCTTTTTACTAGTTAACATTAATTTATCCCCTCTCTTGTAGCTTGTTGTAAAAATTGCACATATGTAGCTGTAAATAAAGTTAGTTCCAAAGCCTGTTTTAGTCTTGCAAGCTGCTGATGTCCCAGAACTCTCATCACTGCTAAATGGAAGAACTGGCATTTATCACCGCATAGGAACAGTTCACCAGGCCTGCCTGCCTTTCATTTCTCTTTCACACAGAAGAAAATACAAAGGCAAAAGTAGGAGTGGCTGCTCAATATGCATCTAATGACATATATGGAAAATCAAGTTGTCAGGCATTGTAATGCTGTCAGGTGCAGTGACAGCAATGAATACTTGTCATGCAATCAGAAAACTCCACCAATTGAAATATTTGATCAAAATGCCATATTAAAAATCTTGAAAAGCAAGCAGTTCTGACACCGTTATCAGGATTGTCAATTATATTACTCTCAAATGTACTTAAGTGAAGGGTCAACAATACCTTTTAACTCTTTTATACAAGTTTCAGGGGTTTAAAACAAGCCTAGTGTTCAACAGAGGTGTATTTCTTTCACAGCATTTTACCCTTTATTAAAATGTTTGAGACACTGTAATTGTTTTAAAACATCATAATAATTAGAAATAGGCTTTAAATATTATAAGTAATATTTAAACTCTTCCAGCTGACACCTCCATTATTTTCCAACTTTTAAGTTAGGTCTCTTTGTTGCTCAAACTCCAATTCTTAACGTTTTATCTCTAGCACTTCCATTAAAACAATACTTTCCTGCAGTCCTGCATGTGACAAGTCTTCCCAGGGTTTCTAAGATGCTTAAGGAAGGTAAGAAATTTCAAATTTGTTTCACTTTGTATTTCTGATGTTGTGTAAAATATTGAAGACCTGAAAATGGAACATAAAAAAAAAAAAAAAAAAAAGGCTTCTATAGCCAAGCAAAGGCAGAACCATCACATCTAATTTTAATTGTTATGCCAGAGAAAACACTGTATCTTTATAAAAAGCTATAGGGCAGCCTGTCTGCCCAATCTGGGCAAACACAACCACGTAGAGTCGGTAAAAGTTGCCTGCCAGTGCTGAGCTCTTCTCACTATCAGTCCCTTCTGACTGAACAGCCACTCCACAGAAGCAGGGCTGTTTAGGGTCACCCTTGTTTTAACTGTGAAGCACAAGCACCAACAGTGGTGTGAAGAGTTTCAGAGGTGCAGGCTAAAACACCTCAGCCTTCACTGACTGAAGCTCCCAGTCCCACACTCACTATGTCATTGTTTTGCTGCCCATCTGCTCTCTGCAACTCTTAACATTGGGATTCTATTTTTTATTGATGGGTGGGAGGGTGGATGGTGTGAATCACAAGCAATAAGGACAGAAACACATGAATTCCAAAACACTGCTTGTCCCTCTTCAGTTTTTTGGTTCTCCACTTCCCTGCACCATAATGACCTGCCCAGGATACAAAGATATTTCCAAAGACCTGGCCAGTTTTTGGTTTTCCTAGAGAAATATTTCCTAACAGTTCAGCCCTTGCAGGTATGCAGGTGTCTCAATTCTGCATCCCAGTTTGTATTCATCATGCCTTCCATCCTGCAATTGTTAATCACTTGCCTTTTATTCCCTTCTCAATAAGAATTCTCATCTATCAACACAAGCCTGCATTTACAAACTCCAGTATTCTGTGGAGGATTATTCTAAGGCACATGGTAAATCAGTCAAACGGTACTTTTCACTTAACAACTATTAAAGAAAAACAACAACAACATATCTTGAATTTTTACTAAAAAAGCCTCCTTTGGTGAAAAAGAATAAAATGTAAAAGTATACAACATTCTCCAGGATTACTTGAAAGTTGTGCCTAATTATTAGCACAGTTATGCTTTGCTTTTGTCAGCATTTACCTAACTTGAATGACTAAATAATTTACAGAAACACAGTTATAGACTGAATTATCCTTTGAGAAGGTAGAGCTTAAAAATAAGCATGATTTAAGAAAACCTAAAAGTTTTCTAGGAAAAATCTGAAAGACCAGACCTTTTCTGTCATTCCTATACTGTCTGCATTTATACCAATTCTTTGAAATAAAAGGCTGTTCAGCTGGTAATATATATACTAAATACATATTAAAGACTACATTCATTTTAGTAAAATAACCTAAGAACTGAAAATAATTTAAAAGGAAATTGACTGAGTTCATAGTTTGACCTGTAAATTTGTCTACTTTCACATTGAGTATGCCTAAAAGCATTCTGTCATTTACAATTATGTTATACTTTTAATTTTAAGATGCATTTATAACTCTTAATGTTTTAGAAACCACCATAGGTACTCCCACGCAATGGAGTACTTTCAGTTGAATTCACTAAGGCTATTCTCATGAATGCTACTAAACACGGGCTTACACATTTGCAAGATAAAGCTACATTTTTTCCCTTTTTTTACTACAAAACTTCCATTCTCATTAAAAAGGCAACAAAATAGTCAGAGGATCAGCTATTAAGACTACTTGTGCAGCCTCCAGCAGTTTCTTAGGATACTTAAATACCAGGATATTTACCAAGCGTAAATATCCATTCTGCAGCTCACATTTATTTGATTCTAGAATAGCAATATGCCTGCTCAAACTGCAAAACAAGAAGCATTTTTGTGCATTCAGCATGCTTGAGACCATCACAATGTAAAAACCTGTAGGACATCTCTCCTCTGCTCTCTTTGCTCTGATACAAGAGTGTGCAGGTTTCAGCACCACGCCAAAGAAAAACTGGCTGTGCTTCAGCCACGTCAGATCAACGCTGTCCAAGGAACTTACGGGCTCTGTAAGTGATGCAAGTGATTTAGCAGATTAGCTTTCAATTCATCATAGAATCAGCATCCTGGAACCACTAGAAGACACTGCACTTCAGGAATTGCCTTTTTTATTTATTTATTTATTTATCCGCCAAAAGAGTAGAAGAGTTCCCCCAGCACTTGGTGGCTGGCTCGTAATTTCACAGCACAGCCCAATCTGCCCCCTTTGGGCTCACACTCAGTACAATCACACCAGTTCACGAGTGCAATTTAGAAGTCCTCACAGGCATCTGACTTAACACGTGAAGTTGATAACAGATGTTATTGTAACTGTTTCCTTCATGAAAAACAAATGGTTTGAGCAGATTTCAAATGAGGTCTATAAATGAAAGCTGAGGTACATCATGACTGCCAGGACTCAACCATCAAAAATAAACTTGCTTTACACAGCAAACTGTCTTCCAGAGAATCCCCTGAGAGTACCCATTTCTTCCACTATTATTGGACATAGGTGCACAAAAAGAATTGCGCTTTATTTATCAGGTCATATTTGTCCACTAATCTGAATTGTTCAAAGAACATAAGTGGTAAGAACTGTATTTCAGCACTATATTTTGAGGAAAAGAATGTACTACAGAAAACTCTTTAACTCAAAAGCCTCACCATCACAGAAATAACACTGTGCTGTTTTATAAAGTAATTAAATAATTCAGACACTGCATGTGCCAAGAGATAATGAAATATATATTTAAGTAGATTACCAGTAAATTAATTTTACTGACCATGAAAAGTGTTTGGATAACAACACTGAAAACTGGAGGGAGAGCAGCAAAATTTCTAACAGGACTCAACTCATATTTGACAAAGAAAAATCTGTTCCTGGGAATTCAAGTACTATGGCCTCCAAGTCTTGCAATGAAACAATCCAAACATACCAAACAGTGTAACCACAAGTACAGACATATTAAACCTCCACGAGGAATTGGAATGAAGTGACCAAGATGTGCTCTGTAAACCTCTCAATGTATGGAGAAGATTATGTCCCATTAGTCAGCATCCTAAGAGATTTGAGTTATTCTCTTGGAGGGAAACTGCCCCACACATTACCAATGCTCTGTGCAAAATCCACTTTTGGGCTAAATTCAGAAATGGCAGAGATTTTTGTTACATTTCTTTCACTCCCTTTGAAATAAATCGCACATTATATCCAACCAAGCAATCACTACAGACAAAGCTTTCTCTAGTGGCTTCCCACCCCAACTCCACAGTACTCCCTGAACTACAGCACATCATTTCCACACATACCTACCCAATATATATTTCTATATACACATCACTTTCTTCAATTCCTTTATTCCATTCAATGTCCCATGACATTTCTCACACAATGAGATTTTAGAGTTAAACCACTTTGAAAATCTCTCAATTTTCAGTTTTTGTAGAATTCAGCTGCTAGATTCTACATCTGCACTGTGACTTCAGATAGAGGAATAGGATAATGAGCAGGACAAACAGTGGGAAGTATTAAAAAAAATCAAAGAGTATTTGCTGAAAGTGAGGTATTCTAACCAAATAAAAAGTACATTGGTCATTAAAGAAGCCACATGGTAACTAGTCTGAAACATTTCCAGTGAATGCCAGTCTGCAAGACTGTCTTAGAATGAGTTTTTAAAATCATCTAGAAAGCAAATATCGCCTTTCAAAAACCTAATCTTCAAATTTCACAGAAAAGTTCCAGCTTTGCGAAACATCCAAAATGTTAAAGACTCCCACACATCCCATCACAACTTGAAACTCTGACATACACCTCAAATTCTTAGACACATTCTTCTGCTTTCCTAAAAGCACAGAAATTCCAACTCTGTGCATCTCCCTCACTGTTCTCATTTTAAAGTAAAGGGACAACACATAACCTGCCCATTGCAAAGTCTAAATTTCTAATATCATGAAGGAATTCCAAGTTTCTGTGAAGAGAAATGGTGTAGCAGTAATGGAGCTTTATCAAGAGAAGTGCTAAAATATCTTTGCTCCCCCTCTCTCCTTTGGCAGAGCTCAGCACCTGACAGATTGTCCCTGAAAGGAAATGTGGTTCCTAATTGTTACCATTACTTCAAAACAAAACCTGGCTACTTCAGATATTCCAAAGATGGGAACCTAAAAGCCACTATCACTAAATAAATCATAAACATCCCTGAAATCAACCACTAAGAAAGCAACAAAATTTAAATTCCACAATGCTAATTCCTCAGACACCTACATTTTCTCACACAAAGATTAGATATCCATGCTTTAAAACCTCCTTGGACCTCCACAAGTAGTCAGCTGCTGCTTTCCAAGGAAAAGGAAACAGGCAAGGGTTTTTTTTGGTTCTTACATACAAGCAGTAACAAACCATAAATAAATAGTAATAAATCCATCTCACTTGATTTCAGAAAGACTGTAAAATATTATTTCTTTCTATAAAATATTTTACATCTTTAAAAAGTGACTAAAAACAAAATGCTCCAGAAAAATATTTAACTGATGTTTCTGCTGATATGCCTTTTTTTTTTTAATGTGAAAGTATCACACAGTAGAAGCAGCACTACACAGTTTATTTTCAGAATTTAGTTTCAACTATGACCCTGAAAAAGAAATTATGAAGTCATTATACTTTCAAATAGCTCTTACACTTTGCCAGGACTTAGCAGAAAATATAAGCTAGCTAGTTAGTGTTGCAAAATATAAATAAATTGAGGCAAGCTCATCGTTGCTAAGTGCATATGAGATCATTCAAAAACTAAGACTTAAATCATAAAAATATAAAAACAGTATGAGAGTATTTCCTAGGTGGATCTAACTAAGATCCTCCATATATATATATATATATATATCCCCGGCATTAAAAACTAAATTAAACAGAGATGATAACAAATGCATCATAGTGGATAAAAATATAATAAACACCCCAAGAGATACAGGTGTGGGAACATATGTTGTTCTTTGGAAGTGATACACAGGCTGGTTGCCTCACCCTCTTTGAGGGGTGAACAACCCACTCTTTTTTCTTAGTCATCCTTCAAAAGGTCAGTTACAATCATCTTTCTAAAGCAAAAGAAAAAACATCACCTTGAGCATGCTTATACAAAAACACACATGCTGAATAGATAATTCTCTAAGTGTCACAGATATTCGACCTTCCAAAATGGTTGAATGTGTTCTTTTGGCATTTGGCTACTAAGAATAAGGCCCACACCTTTCTACAGCCTTCAGAGCAGGCAAGGAATAGCAGGAGAGACCAGCATGGACAATGGCTCTCACACCATCCACCAGAATTTCATTACCAGTAGATGAGAAGAGTTCAAGAACCACCCACAGGATAAGAGGTGGCGAGATGGGTCTCCTCCAAAGGTGGCAAACTCAAGAGCAAGGATAATGAGTATAATAAGGCACCCAAACACTAAACAAGAAATTTCTCAGTTCTTAACTGGAAGATCTACCCCACCCTGGGTGTGCTCATAAAACACAGCATGAGGTTTTTCCACAGTTCAAACATGTAGTTTCAACCCGAGCTGGACAGCCATAAACCCCAGGGACTGCCTGTATCTCAATGAGCCTCTGGAAGAAGAAATTATGTTCTCTTCTCTCGCTGGACAGAAAGCCTCTCCTTCCTCCCAGAGGCCTCTAGGAAAAGTGAAATGCTAACTCACCTCCATGCTTTTGAAAGCCATTTTACACAGAGCTTTCAAACAAAAACAACAGTAGTAAAAATGCCTCCTTTAAGGCACTGAGGAGATGTGGAGTTACTTTCACACACAGCCTTTAACAGAGTCACCCACAAAGCCAAGGCTTGGTCTGTAAGTTTCCTCCATCAACAAACTACGAAAGCTTTTCCCACAGAAAATATTCCTTAAAGCAATATACCATTCCACACTCAGCGTGTGCAGAAACAGATCCTTTTTTAAAAAAGAGCCCTTTTCCTCCTCCTGTTCGGGGAAAGAACGAACGGGGAATGCACTGCTCCAGCACATGCGACCTGGGGACTGCGGCTGAGGGGGCATCGCCTGCTTTGCTGCTGCTGGGGATTTATGGCTGGTGTGGTTTTATGGCTGCTGTTTCCTCCACCTGAGCTGCGGGAGTGTTCGCCATCCCCCGCCCTTCCACGGGGAGAGGCCAAGGAAATCGCCCCGGCAGAGGGATTGCTTTGGGTCCCGGTGGGGACGTGCAGCCCTGGCACAGCCGCCGGCGCGGCCGACACAGCCCCGGGCCGGGGAGGCGGCCGGGCTCCCTCAGCCCCCGCTGCCCCGCACGGAGCCTGGGGGAACAGGCCCCGATGTTTCCCCCGCACCGGGGCTGGGCAAGGGCCGCAGGCGGGCTCTCCCCGCGCCCCTATGCAGGCTGTGGAGCTCTGCGATTCCGGGGGAGGGAGGAGGGGAGGAGGGCGGCAGCGCATCTCCAGCATCTCCCCTCAGGGCAGGGCGGCGGGGCTGACACGGGGGATACGCTCCGTCCGCAGCTCGGCGACGGGGAAACCAAGAGCCGGGGGCGAAGCGACCCGATGGAGAGGAACCTCCCTCCCTTCTCCGCCCTCCGAGGAGGGGGAGCCGGAGCGGGGCCTGCGCCGGGCGCCGCTGCCGGCATGGGGCCGCGTTCGAGGTGGCCGCCGGGACACGCACGTGGGGCCGGGGATACGAGGATAGAAATAAAAACAAATCCCGAACGGACAACAGCTAAGCGAAAGCACTGATTTAAAAAGCCGAGCAGAAAACTAACCCTGGCAAGTAGGATTTGCCCTCCCCTTGGCTGCACTTATTGGCCGCGCTCGTGTGCAACGAGCTTGTATCTGCCAACGCCAGTGGTCGGCCGGCGTGTCCATCAGCAGGGAAAGAGCAATTCGCCGCTGAGGGAGTGCATTCCCATCCATCCATCCATCACAGGCTTAGCAGGTAGCCGCCTAGAAATCAATCACACACTAATATTAAAAAAAAAAATCCTTCTCCATCAAATTACTATTGTAGTGCTCTCAGAAAAATATGTATGTATCCTCGGTGAACAAAGGCGTGGACTTCATCACATCCATCACTTGTCCAGCCTAAAATGATATTTTCTTTAAAAAAAATAATAATCCACAGCATCATAAATGAGGGACCCCAGTAAGTATTCACTAATTATATAACTGAAAAATAACATCCTGTTAGCGTCTGTTTCCATTTGCCAGCCACTAGAAGGGAACAGAAATCTCTCACCTTTTTTCCTGACACGGTTTTTAAATCACCAAACATTATCCATTATTTAGGTATAAAGCTAGGAATTTCCAAAACTCATCCATTCTATTCTAGAAAACTTTAACAACAGCAATAATATTTTTAAATACTAGGCACAAAAAAAAAAATATTAAAAAATTAGAGTCCTATGGCTAGTTTTAATAGAAATTGCAAGAGAGGTTTCTGGTTGACGATTCTGTAGGGAGAGGCACTCTGTTACCAGAATAAGATGTGCACTTGGTCCCATTTATTACAATGTATTTGCAAAGCAATATAAAAAGCCTATTCTGCAAATTCATCTCCAGATTCAGCAACCAGACAGTTGTAAAAAGCAATATACAGCATTTCCTTAATCACAGTAAATTTACAGTCATGTATCCCAGCCATATTCCTGTTTAAGCTTCTCACCTTTCAAATCAGTGCATCTGCCTTTCGTCCTCACATGGATTTTACAACATCACGTTTAGCTGGCATCCCGTTTGCGCGGAGGAAGGAGGCAGCAAGGAGAGCCGGGGCCGCGGAACAGCAGCGAGGGGTGACGAGAAGGAACCTGCTGCAGTCGGGGGAGGCTCGTGTGCCCCTGTCCCTCGTCTTGCCGTCCCTCAGCGAGTCTCCCTCAGTCAGCTGCGAGCCCGGCTGTCTGGGTTGCCAGTCCCTGACTCAACATTCCCAGCATTCCCGAGGAGCCGGGGCTCCAGCGGCGCGGCTCGGAGCCGCCGGGGGCAGCAGCAGCAGCAGCAGCAGCAGCAGCAGCCGCACCGCAGCCCGTGACTCCTGCGAGCGCCTGGCTCTGTCCATTCATCGCCGGCCCGCGGGTTCCAGTCCCCACCCAGCGAACGCCTGCAAGTGTGTTACTCATTGTGAAACAGCCTAAAAATACACCTGTGCCTGCGTAAAACTGCAGAGGCTAAATTGCTTTCTCGCCCCTGGTCACCGAAGGCCAGAAATGTTCAAAGGCAGGTGCTTCAGAACATGATGTCTTAAAATCCATTGCTATATGCGTGCATTTACATAAACAGAATAATCCCAGAAATGTGAATCTGTGTTTTGGCTTAAGTGTAAAAGAAATTAAGATGACATCCATATTTATTTGTGTTTTTTTTGTTTTTTTTTTTAAAGCAGTATGTAGGAGGGGGAAAAGCACAGATTAGCTGCTATGCAAAGCCTGAAAGCCTTTTTCATAAGAAAACTGCAAACTGCATTAAAAATTATTCCTGAGATTTTACTGCTTTTTATTAAGGGGAGTGAAAGAAACTTCTATAAACATCACTGGCTTCTCATCCTAAGAACAGAGGGTTTGTTCCTCTTCTATTTTTCCCTCTTCTCAATTATTTTTAGTTTAATCACTTTGTATACAATTATAAGTGATCACCTTCTGTCTTTAGCTTCAACACACCTTCATACCTTACCCTAGACAAAACCTCACAAACATATTTTATCTGTCTCCTCTTGGTCTCATTGCAGTAACAATGATTTTAAGAATCACTTCAGATGTGTAGTTACTTTAATATAATCTCTATTTTATTTCTCTCTTGCCCACATACGCACCTATGAATGCCACTATTAAGCATTATTGAGAAGAACAACTCTTATGGAATTACTGTTAAAAACTATGTTAAATCAAATTGATTTCAACCAATCAAGTTAAAAATTAGCATAATCCCTTTATTGCTGTATCTGAATTATCCAAAGCCAGTTGAAATAATTGGCTGTCACAGATATTTATTTGGAGAAGCTAGAATGCCATTCCCAGCTGGAGCATAGCATGTTTGTATTTCCCCAAGAAAGGGACACACTCTTGCAGTACCCACCTACCTTAGCCATAATTGCAATAGAGGGCAAATACTTCTTCTGAGTTCAAAGTAATGGAATAACCACAATTAAAATGCAAACTTCAATTGCTTTAAAACCTGCATACTTATTTGGAGACATTTCTGTTCAAATAGTTTCAAAACCATTAAAAATATGGACAGAGAAAATCTGTTCCGGAAGAAATGGACAAGAAGGGACATGGTTTTGTATACAAATAATTTCACTTGATCTGAAAAGCAAACAAAGTATTCCTCAAGAGTTAGCAAGTGTGCATCTGTAAGAAAACGGATAAGCACTGCAGAATGTGGGTCACTACACTGAATGCTTCAGAGCACAAGAAGTGCCCATTTTCAGCTTAGCCCTTAATTTGGATTCAGTGTGAAATAAGAATCTCTTACAGGCCTGTCTCAATATTGCTAAATCCAATTCTGTCTCAGTACTATTAATGATGACAGGACTTTTGTTCTAAGTGATGTCAGTGGCTGACAGTTTTTTAAACAATATGTCACACCATTCCTGTCTATATGAAAAGACAAGGAACATCAGGTTCTGCCTTATCTTTTTCGTGACTCATTCACTGGAAAAGACCGAGGGCCTTGTGATAGCCAGCAAAAGCCAAAAGCATCCTGACAAAGGACCAGTAGCCTAAGAATCTTCTTTCCAAGGAATAATCACTGTGGAAAGACAGAGAGCTGCCATAAGGTTGCAACAATACTGCAATGAATTGAGCTTGCTATCATTCAATAAACTTTACAGCAGAATTCATCACAGCCCATCTCAGAGCAGCAGACCCTCTGCAGGGGACTGTCAGCACTACCAGTGCCAAAGAACAGAATATACTCGCTATTGATAAGACCACTGGAGAGCTTTGTGGGAAAAAATACTTTGCCAAATTGTACTCAAAAAGACTTGTTAGAAAATGTGCATTTCAAGAGAAAGGGGGGAAAGTAATCAGAATTTTACAGCTAATCTACTTATTGTATTAGTAGAAACAACATCCATGCAAAGAACCTCAAGGTCACATAATCCAAACCCTTCAATAATATTCATTCTTTACATTCAAGACCATGCTGGAATCCAAATCCAAAGGGTAGGATAAAACAATTGTGTCCTTAAGGCTGAATTCTTTGCAGCTGATGAAAGTTCTCATTTCTAATTTCTAATCACAGGACCATCTGTGTTGTTCTTGGTGCCACGATGCAGGTGGGTGCATTAAGCACAAAAAGAGCCAGATCATATAGGTAAACTACCACTTTTTTTCTTTTGTTTATTGTAAGAGGTTCCCATTAACTACTAGACATATCTTTCAGCCAACTGTTGGAGGAAGGCAGTCTGTTCTAAAACTTAAACCACTATTTATGTTACAAAGTGCCATGTGATGCTATGTCTAATGTTTGCACTTGTCAACAGCTTCTATCTTCAAATAGATTTTTGGCTAGCAGACTTCAGTTTATTTGTTTTCTACCTTAAAAGTGCAGTATATTCACAGTTCTTTCTGCTTTCACATCAGGAGCTGTGGAAATTGAAATTAATGACAATTTTTTTTTAAATTTCAATTAGCCCACATTAAGGTCCTAACCAAGTAAAGTAAATATGAAATACAGATTTTCAAGTCTCTTATTTTCCTCCATCTATGCTACACTGATTTTGGAAGCAGAAGAGTATAAAACATACTTATTACAACCATTCCATTTACTTGTTATAGTATAAATAATTCAAAATAACATATAATGTATAAAGTTACTTACTGTCTTCAATTCCTGTGCATCCCTTCATGCTTCCCAATTCTTTCTTCTCTTCTCACCTGTAGTATTAAGCCTTTAGCAGCAGCTAGCTCCCTTTCAGGTTTTGGTGAAGATGGATGTTATTTAGTGCTTAAGTTCTTTAAAAACAGAAATACAAATAGAGGCTTGGTCGCTGTTGCATAATTCCTAGCAAGCAACTGCAGGAGTGTGCTTTAAAAACCCAGGAAAATATATTTCAGCTTTAGTCATTGAACCTGGCCCCGCCCTATTCCTCTGTGCTTCCCTTGTGCTACTTTATTTACACTGAAATTTACAGAACAAAAAAAAAAACCCAAAATATTGCCTTTACCATGACATGGTGATCAGATTTCGAGTAAGCACTTGACCCAAAGGAAACAAAAGGCTCCAAACAAAGTAATTGAAGTAAAATTCAATTTTCTGTTGATTTCAGAATGAGACCCTATCAGCCTAGTCCACAGAGTTGGTGCATTCATCACTCATTAACTATGGACTGTTCTTTCCTCTTTATCAGTTTATATATTCACCTACAAATACCTGTCAAACTCAATTACAAAATAGTTTCCACTACACTTTAAGCTTCTGGTTTTGCTTTCTTCGTGCCATATCACTCAAGTCTGCTATCATGGTTTTAAAAATTATTAGTATAATTTATTTATTATTAACTTACATGATCACATGCTTTCCAAAGGATGGAAATGTGTTATTTGAATATACCTGAACATACAAGAGGCCGTTGAGAAATTCATTATAATGTATTATAATGCAAAAAATAAACAAGGAAAATATACTCTTTTGTAATTACATAATTAGCAGTTTATTGTGTACTGCACAGTCTATATCTATTCAGGATAGAAATAAAGCTATTCCAGCAGATGCTGTTAACATCATAGTTACAAATACAGCAAAAATACTAAAATAATTTAACTGTAAAAATACCCATCTCACAGAAGTTCTCCAGCTTCCACATCTGAAAATAGGGCTATTAATAGACTTTTGCACCAACTCTACAATGTATTTCAGAAAGTTACAGATATTTCTTAGGAAAATTCAAACTCCAGGAATTTCTAACAGTATGTAGCAAATACAGCTTAAACATCTTGAATGAGGATTAACATTTTAAATTTTATCAATGGTCCTTTATTTTCCTGGTTGGAAACACAGTATTACTGCTACCACTATTGTACACATGAATATACACAGTGACTGTCATAGAGAAATTCTTAGATGCTGGTTTGGGGTTTTCTTAATCACTTCAAACACATCAGAGCTAAAGTCCAACTGACTTTTCAGTAAGAATTAAGCTTTCAAATGCCAACCTCACTCCTGAAAAGTAAATCCAGATAATAAAATTTTACTTACAAGTGCCAAATGAGGCACTTCATCTGAAGGCAGCTGAGGTTCTCCTCTCAGCTCTTCAGCTGCAGAAAACACATCTCCTTCCCTACTGACCATCTCAACCTCTACAGCAAACCTGGCACATACAAACACGAGGATTGTAGGACTATTCACCCCCTGTCCATCTCTTTTGAGAGGGTAAAACATTATATCCACTTTATAAGACTTCACAGGATTACACAAAGTACATTTATGGGGAATTAAGTTGGATTTATTGTATATTTTAATTTAAACTATTTACAATGTGGTTTTATAGGTGCATTTACACATATACTAATACTCCTTTGCATGCAAACATGAAAAAACCTCCACAAGTTCCACAGTAAAAAAAAATCTACAATACAAACATTCAGGTTGTCTCAATCTTGAAATCTTCTTCACTACAAAGTCCCAGAGCCCTTAAGAAGAAAGCACTTTTTCTGCTTATGTGGTTCATCCAAAACTTTTGTGGTACTATGCAAAAAAACCAATCTAGAGAACACAAGAACGTTAGATTTCTATCTTTACTAATGTAGTTTTGCTTCATATATAAGTGAAGACTAGGCAAAGAAGCCTACATTTCAGCAACCAGACAGTTGTCACATACTCCATAATCTTGGCCGAAGTTATCTTAGTTTTGTTGTCCCATTTAACTCACAACAGGATCTCATAACCATTGGATATCCATTTTGTCATTGAGATTGTCAGTGCTGTGACACACAATAACAAATAACACAAGCAATTCTGACTACTTCATTTAAGTTCTGGTCTTTAAAACAGAAGAAAGGTTAAATATAGGCTTTAAAATATAGGCTTTAAAACATCCTTTTATCAGTATTTCTAAGTCAATCATCTACTAGCCTGTGTGAAATATCAGGACTTCTCCCACATTTGAGAAAAACTTGGCTACTACTTGAGGATCTGACTTCAAGAGGTTATGACCCATTGTTGTACCAATTCTAGAACTAAAAAGAGATTATGGTCTTTTTCTCATTTATTTTAATCACTTAGAACCAGTCCTGTAAACTATATTAATGCAAGCACATGTAATTAAATTTTTATAGAACAACTCTCTGGTATAAAGAAAAAATGGCTTAGCATTATCTTGATTTGTGCCTCTGGACTCTCTCAACTCCCAAAACAGCAAATTCTCATGAAGAATTCCAGTTGAGAATTTACACAAACTTATGCCAGCTTCCAAAACATCTTTGAGAACTAGGATAGGGGGAGTTTGTCCAGTCCAAAACATGATTGTTCTAACAGTTCAACAGTTCAGTTTCTGTGCCAAGAAGGGTTTCCTGAACCTGTTTAATTTAATAGCAGAAATGCAACTGTAGGTGAAACTCCTTTTGTCTGGTTGATTGTCTGACTACAAAAGCATCTAATGAATAAGTTCCCCTCAGAACCTGAAATGTGCCTTTAAAGAAAGCTTACTCAGTACTGATGATTGCAGGTGACGCACTTTCCTTAGGGGAGGCTTTAGATCCAGGATTCTGCTTGGTCGTGCCTTTTTTGCATTCCTCCTCTAAGAGTTTCTGCTTTCTTCATTGCTCCAATCCCACTTTTACATCCTATTCCACTCATAAAGTTTGCTGATTATCTTTCTAATTAAGAGCAATCTGTGACTTCAGTGATAGAAACACAATCACACACCATAACAGAAGAACTTACATATATACCAATAATGGAGGTCAACATTAAATTCAACTGATGACTTATAATTTCTTTCTTAAGCTATATAGAAAAAAGAATGGGAAGGCTCACACGTTAAAATAGAAAGGGAGAAATATTTTTAATTGTCAGCTTGACATTATATAACGTTTCCCTACTGGGTATGAAATGGCTGCTAAAGCACAGGAATTCCTCTCTGCCAGTCTGGCACTTCTATTTCTAGTGGACTGCAAGACTCAGCTGTGCAATTCGTGAGCATGACTGTGCCTGAGGTGTAACTGTGCCAGAGGGAGAAGGTGGCTCTCATAATAAAGTTCTTGCAAATTCAAGGATTTTTTTTTTGTTACCACTTGATAAAGTATTGTTTAGAGTGAAAAAAAAAATCCATGTGTGATTATTACTAATTTCTTTTGCCCATTTTTGTGAACTTTCTCACTGTTTAGTTGACTTTATTGGGAGCGTCAAATTGAAAAATTACAAACAAACAAAAACACAACAGGAAAGTGTCAAACTTTAAGCTTGGGAGAAATAAATAATAATTTTGGTGGTTTGTTTCCAACCAGTTCTGGCTATGGATTAAATACACCATAGCAACTTTAATTTCCCCATAATTTTTTCTGTCCATTTAGACATAATCTTGGGAAGAAAACTTACTTGAATTAGCTGAAAAATTATACACCTGAAAACACAGGAAGAAAAATGAAGCCTATAAACAATTGTTACTCTATCCTTCACTCACCTTTAAGGGTGAAGAAATATGTATGCTCCTGTCAATGCATTGGTACCAAGGATTCTTCTGGCAGATGTGAAAAAAAAAAAAACAAAACCAGAAGAAAACCATAATCTATGCTGAGGCAATACAGAAATTATGAGAAGCAGATTTAGAACTCCCAGAAAAAGTCAAGCAATAGAGACAAATAGGAGTATTGGTAAAACTCTTTTGTTAAATTACAAGCTAGAGGAAGCAATACAATGCAAAATTTCACTACGTTTATCAGCTACAGAGAAGATAAGAGAAAAGCAATGGAAAACCTCACAAATATAGCTTATTTCCATTTTCTGCTCCTTCAGGATATCAGACACCTGTATACAAGGGAACTATTGACTGTAAACAAAAAGATTTTTCATGTTGGGTAATGAAGTATTTTGCCATGCAGTACTGAATTTATTCTGAAATCTTCAGGGCAATCAGAAAGCAAATATAAGAGAGACAGGCAAACCATATTTTAGAGCAGCAGCCACTGTGAAGGGAAGGATAAATGCATTAATCACTTGAGTATAGCTCAGTTAAAAAGATTTTTATAAACCATGAAAGATCAAACTACAATACAGAGCATGATTTCTTGATCCCTGAGCAGATTGTGCTGCTCCTGCTCTGTGAGAGCTGTATATGACCATCTTTAACATGAATTAAGAACCAGAGAGACCTTGGGATAAAACAGAAGGCAGAAGTAACAGCAGCAGTAATTTAAATAACACTTCTCTGCATCCTATTTGCACTTACTTAAATTTCTCTGCGCCTTATTTAAATGTTTTTTCAATTTTCAAATATATATTTTTATTTCCTGCATTAATTTTTTAATACCTTGACCAGGCAGCCATGAAGAGGAGTACATTTGAAAATTAGTAGAAATATTTTGCAGCTCTAGCAATTGGTCTAAGAAAACATATTACCTCTCTGCACAAACCTTATCTCACTGGAAATATTTTTGTCTGCTTCTTTCATGCAGCTAATTGGATTCACGGTTTTGGTGTTAAGATTCAGTTGCAATCTTAGGATCCAAAACATTTCCATGGCCTGTGCTCAACAAACAGAAGGGTTAATTTAGAAACAAAAGGTAATGAAAATTACTTTGTGGTTTTTAATGAGAAGAAAAGACGGGAACATGGGAGCATAATAGAGAAAATGAAGTATTTTGGAAGTTGACAGTTATTTAATTTATAATAGTTTACAATTTTATTAATTGAGTGAAATAGCACTTCTGTGGTATCATTACAGAGCAGAGATTGTGGTGATTCACGATGTATTATAAGGAGCACAAGTGAAGAAAGAAGATCAGGCTTACGAAGGATTTAGTTTGGTACAGCAGCAGGCACTCAGGAGCAGAAGGTGAGTTCAGGTTGTGAGCACATAAAGCCCCCAGATCTCCAAGACCTCCTGCAGTGCCTGTCCAGCACACCCATTCCTGAACTTTCCTGTCATATCTCTAACACAAAAGGTTGGTAGGCAAGGAAAAAATGCCTGGCAGATATATTCTGGTTACACTTTTTCCTGTAGGGCTCCTACCTGCTTTCAATATTCATGAGCTCTCTGTAAAGCAGATTAAGGTGCCCAAAGGCTATAAATCTTGGTCTCAGGCCCTTCTCAGACTCTGGCTGCACTATAGCACAGATTTTCCTTTTCTTGCCAGGCTACTTTCTTTGCTTCTTAAGAAGCTGCAGGTTGTTGGTTTTTTATAGTCCTCTTCTTCCTCCCAATTTTTTTGATAAACACAACACAGCAGCAAAGGCAGCTATGGAACTGAAGGATGGTATTTGACAGGTAGCTCCTGGTGAGATGAAGCCAGCAGGGGTATAAAAGCCCAAAAGCATGCCTTTGGAAGAAGAGTCACGTTCTTAAATATTGAGAAGTGATTCTCTTAAGATAATGCTTGCAATCAGCACTCAGCATGTGCAGCAGCCACGTTCTGGAAGACAAAATTGGCTGCTTCAGAGCGTTCAGCATCAAGCAGACGGTTGGGGTACTGCAGCTCTCCTACACTAAGTTATTAAAAGACAAATCTTGTACACTACTGAAGCTCAAGCTGAGGGGTTCCAAAACCATGCAGTTCTGATATAGAACAGAAAATATTCAAGATCTGCATGTTGCCATTTGAAATTTAAGCTGTGGTCACCAAACCCACCCATGTAATTAGCGTCGATCTTAGAGATGCTTTTGGCAGATCAGCTTGGAATGTAGAACGCTTTCAGAGGTGTAGAAATGACTAAGACACATACAAGTAGAGGGAAAAAAACCTAAGGAAGATATGAATAAGAGAGGTGGGGGAAGATCAGAATAAAGTACTGCAATCATTAGAATTTTTATTTGTAGAAGAAAAACGCTCCACATTGCAATGGAATTATGGCTGTGGTTATGGACTAGATACTGGAAGAATAAGTGAAAGCTACCAAGTTACTGATGAAGTAATTTTGTATTAGCCCAGGTCCAGCAATGGTCAGCACCTCAAGTACAGGGATGATGATGCCTACACAAATCACCTCTCGTAGTCAGGTTTTGATGGAATTTAGGATACAGTATTATCCCTGAGATTGTTATTTTCTTACAGTAGAACCCAAGGTGGACCAGTATCCCTAAGGTTGCACAGTTCCTGTACTCAAAAACCAGATTAACTGCTTCCTAGCACTATTCTAGCACTATCAATGCTATATTTTATTGCAGAAACATAAACTAAAGATTCATTCATTTTACTGAATATCTCAAGATTATATCCCCCTTTTCATAAGACATGGTCTTTTCATGGTGTGATTTTGAAGGGAAGCTGTCAAAAAACCCCATAAATTGTTGAAACATTATTTTCATTTTTATATGCTGTTCCCTCTGCTGCTCTCCTGATGCTGCTCTCCTATTTTATAGGAACACAGTAAGGATACTTCTGAGCTATTTTTATATTTCCCAAGTTATTTATTTGCAGTTTTGACTTGTTTGTTAGTCATAATTTGAGTAAGCATATATCTAAATTACTGTTTATAGTAAATACATATCTCTCTACAAAAAAGGAACAATTCTTATCCTTAAAGTGCTGATATACAATTGACTGCATAAATTTACAGTAGCTCTAATAGGATTTTTAAATCTATAATAAATGCTTGTGTAATTTTAGTTAAAAATTCCATTTTGTGTCAAATTAAAAACTCATCAAAGGCTACAGAGAATGTATATGTTATATACAATAACAGACATTTGCCTTTGCCATCAGAGGAAAAAAATATCTATTTATTGATGAGCCTGAGTTATATTTTAGGAAGCATTACCATTCTGGTCACTCAGTTGCTTCCAGACATCCTTTGGACAATCTGTTATTATTCAGAGGTGGTGTGTCCTAAGGACAGTAGAGTGCAACTGTGCTTTTTTTTTCGTTATTTCGTGATAAGCATTAGTGACCAGAATTTAGCAACTCCAAGAACAAAAATGGCCTCTGGTGAGAGGGGCCCTCCTGCCAAGGGCTGACATCCTTGGGTCCCACAGCTTCTGTCACATCAGCCTATTGGTTGTTTAGTTTGTAAATACAAACACTGCATAAATCAGGAACATTTTCAACCTAAACAGGTAGAGAGTATGACAGATGTGTGTAGAACACGGATGGAAGAAGGGAATAGAAAGTCTTCATTGCCATAGTACTTATTAGGAAGACAGAAACAGCTGTTTCTGAAGCACCTGCAGAATGTATTTTGAGCTTGGAACTCTCATAAATCAGTTCCTCATAAATTGCTCAGCAGCTTCAGCCCTTTAAGCAGCCAACAGTCCAACTGCCCCTATTTTTCTCCCTTTTTTAAAATTTTGCACCCATCACAAAAAGTTCTAATTGTCACAGACATCACCTTTTTTTCATTCACCAAACCAAGAGCTAAATGTGTAAGCATTTTATGATCTCCCAAGTGGCCTTAAAATTTAGTTTAATCCCATGGTGGTGTTATTTGGCTTATTCAAACTTCACAGGTATACAAAGGTCTTTCAGAAAGTGCTCTGTGTTGTTGATTCCCTTAGCATGAGACAAGAAAACACAGTAAGTCTTTTTTTTAAGGAAAGAGACAGAAGTGAAAGAAGACACACAGGCAACAGGTCCCTTCTATCTATTCTCTCTATATATATACAGAAAGGGAGAGATCATTCAGACAACCACCTCTTCTATACTGCAGCTATCAGGGGTGATATGTATGGAGCAAGTTCTGGGTAAGGAATTCCTTTCAGAGAAGCTTTTATGCAAAGCTTCAGTCCTTCAATTGCCAATTATTTAAATCATTTATGAAATATTGTATATCATACACATGAAGAACCATGTAGACTTTCTAATACTATTATTTTCAGTATTTTACTTCTCCCTGAGACTGAACAAGAGAATTTATTTTCCTTGAAAAAATTAAATTACGATTTTTCAAAAGTCACATTGCATAACACCATGTAGCCATAGAGATGAGATGAAATTGCATTTTTCTGTGTTACTGGAAACAAGAACAGTGTGCATGCTATGAAAGGGAGATGCCACTTAGATTATAATCTAACATATTTGAAGAAAACCTTATCAAAGTCTTTATTAATACTGGTCTTTTTTGAAAATGGAAAAGTGAAGTAGGGAGGGAAGAGGTTACACCCCAATTATCCAGGAACAGCAATCAATGTGTTTGAGCTCCTGGCCATAGGGCAGTTTCACAGGCTATATTTGGAAATTCCATTTGGGCATTTCTGACAGGATAGAAGTAGCACACAGTATATCTAGCTCTGTTATTTAACTCCCAAAATATAAGTCAAAAAGCACTCACAGACATACAACTGGCTAAGGATAATCATCCAACATTTCAGGGAAAATATTTGTAATCACTGTCAGAAACATAAATGGTCATTACTGTGTCAGAGTGCAGCCTCTACACTTGTACAGATTCCTTTTCTGAAACGTTCATTGGTCTGGCAATAATCCTTTTAAATCCCAGTTATTTTCAACTTAGTGTACATAAAAGTGTCAGAATTCAGCTCATTCTTATCATTATGATCCAATAATGTACACTTCTGAATTACCCATGTTGTGAAAGCATACTCAATTAAAAACCTAGGTATGACACAACACTACAGAAACCAGGAACTTTTTATAACCCGTAAAGATTTGTCCAAATACGAAGCAATGACTTGTAGATACTGGAATAATGGCTGGCAGATTTCATTTGTTCCAGAATATAATACAGCAGCACTATCAGATGTGCACTTGCATTACAGCAGGACAGAAAAGCCCATGCAGCAGCCTGGCCTGAGCTCCAGGAAGGTGATGGTTCCATGTCATGCTTGTCACCACGTTCAGGCTCCTCCTGTAGTAGCCAGATATGTGGTTTTTTCTTTGAAGAGAACGTTAATTATATCTGGCAATAATTGTTTTGCAGAAGCACAGAACATTTCTGAAAGCCAGGGCACAACAGCTTTATTTCCTTTTCTTAATAAAGCTCCTTTGCCTATTCAAAAAGAATATCCTGAATTACTGGTGTCCCAATCTATTTCTATTCAACCTTATCTAATTCAACAGTGTGAAGCTTCCAGAATGAGCAGAAAAGAAATACAGTAAATACTTATATTTTTTGGGTAAGTATGCTTATAAGAACTCCATATATTTATATATATTTAATGTATGTATGCGTATGTACACACACCCCCACATATATAAAGATTTCATTGTAAAAACAAAACAGTTGGCAAAGCTTACTCATGAAGTGGGATTGAATCATAAATCGTTCAAGAGATCCAGGCTGATTTTCCAATTTTCTGCAAAACAATTATTGCCAGATATAATTAACATTCTCTTCAAAGACTGATAAGGACTACAACTAAATTAATTTACATGCTCAGAAATTCTAAAGCACTAATGAAAATTATAATACTCAGCAAGTAGCATTTGTTGAGATTTATTAAAATTATTTTGAAATATATCCAAGATCAAGCCTAACTTGGTTTAAGAAGCAAGTTACAGTTAAAGAGCTTTGCTTAGAAAACTTCACAAAATGGGACACTCGTACAAAAGATGACAGAAAGTGTTACATTAGTGTAGTTCATTTTTTCCTTTTTTGTTAAATCTCCATTATGCTGCATTTTCTGTTTCAGCTATACCTAAGGTTTGGACAGGTTAAAAACAAGGCATAAGCATAGAAGAAAAATATTTCCAATTCTAAAAGCCTTTTTTTATTGTTAAATTTAACAGGCAGGGGGATTCAGTGTATTGATGGTTTTTAACTCAATTTCTGCAATTATTTCTTCTGCTCAGAGCTGAATCTGCAATTATTATTTTGGTTATCTTTTTCATGCATGATTTAGGCAGTCAAAGATCTCCAAAATACTGCACAAAATATGAAAGAAATCCAAGGAGTTTCTGGAAATGGAACTGTTAGGTCATAGTCCATAAATCTAGAGAAGCCAATGAAGCTTTACCTATTGCCAACTGTAATTACAGCTCTCCAATTCTGAAGGAGGGAAGGCAAAATCATAATAAAACTTTCTATTTGGGAGCATTTATGATACTGTACTAATAAACTTCACCATGACATGTAACCTGTAATGTTAACAGTATATTTGGAAAATGCATATAAAATTCTGCTTTCCCAACAAAAATTGCCATATGGTTACTGGGATTACCAAAATGGCAAGGAAAAGGACAATTTCTTTATTATTATTATTATTATTTTTACATTTAGTTTAAGTACTCTAGCAACAACCATAAGAAATAAATGATCAACCAAACAAAAAACTCCATGGAACCAAACAGAAAATTGTGCTAACTATACATACAACTTCTTCCTTCATATTCTAACTCCATATAATGCAGCAGGTGATGGCTGCAACAATTTATCACTCCTCCCTCCAAACATAAGTATGAATCAAATTAAATGTACAGTTCAAAGGTGAAGGAAAAGAGAATGGGCCAAAATTTTGGAAGAAACCAATACTGATAAAGGGAAAGAAAAGAAATATGAGAATGCCTATGAAAATGACAGTTTACAACGTAAAAAGAAAAGGAGAGATGAGAGATTAGGTAGAAAATCGTACTATTTTTCCTTCAGCATAAATACCTTTATATTCAGTCTGCTGGTACTCGAGATTTTTGTTAATCAGAGTAGCAAAAGTACAAAAAAACAAAAGCATCTGAAAATGGTTCTAGAGATGTCTGCTTGCTCGTTTTTGCCTGTGGCCCATGGATGTGCTTCCCTACCTTTATCAGACAAATATACTTTAATGTAGATTGGTCATCTCAACAGAACTTTTAAATACACAAAATAATCCATATTCCCTTAACATCACAATAGTACATCAAATATTTTCCTAAGTCATGTTATAGTAAAGTGTAATATTTTTACTTATTACACCCTGACTGATCATTTTAACATGTGCAGCATTTCTGTAGTTGCCCCTCCCCCCCCAATCAGAAATTTGAAAAAAGCATGCAAAACATTCAGTTTTGAAGAAAAAATATTTGTTTGTACATACTGTCAGGGCTCCACTTATTTCCTGCACAAAAATAAGCCCCTTTCTACCTGCCCTCACTTCCCAAGTTGAGGGAGCTCTGCAACTCAGTGCTGAGTCCACCATAAAATCCCTGGAAAATTTGGCTTTAAAAACTGAACACAAGAAGCCCCAGGAGCTCAGAACACACCTTTCACTTTTCAGATATGATCCATTGCAGCCTGAACTCATGGTTTTACTTTCCCTCAGGGGTTCTTCTGAAAAGTTCCTTTGCTCAAGTTCTAACAATCAGACTGAATAAGTTAAATCTTATCCCAAGACAAACAATATAATACAAAGTGATGGAAATATAATTACTAGCATTCATTTGTCAAAGCTATAATTTTCTTTTTTGTTTCTGCAGCTGGTTTAAGTTTGATTGCTTCAGTGCTTTCTCCTAGAATATCCTCTGCATAATGATTTGTCCAAGCTTTGATGAACATTTCTCATTGAATGGACATAGTTGTTTTTATCTTAGGAGTTTTTAATTTATGGACATTTTCTTTTTATGGTAAGTGCATGTATACAGAAGTAGAATAAAAAAGAGAGGGAAGGTATGAGATCTGATCAAGTGATTGCTCAGAAAAATTCAGTGGCTTGACCCATTTTTGGAATGTGGAGGACTTAACTTTCTCCCTCTTTTCTTCACTCCTTTGGTCTCTTTAAGACGACATTCTTAAGTTTTAAAGTATAATATAGTTTTACTTTATTAGTATTTGATTTAGCACAGTTTTTCCCGGTTTTATGAAAATCATTAATATTTGATAACAATAACAAACAAACATCATTACTAGTTCAATTATTTGGTTATTTTCTGCTGTTCTTGCTAAGGTTCTTGTTGTTTTTCACTTTGCTTCATTCGTCTATGTTCCAATCCATACTGATTGATTTCTTGTGAGGACAGTTTCTTCAGTCCTTATATTGGACATTTATATTATACCTGCTGTGAGATATTAATTTTATAACATTTAATACTTTTGCTGTGTAGTAAAATCTCATCAGTTCACAGGAGCCAGTTACTGTGCATGAAGCTGAAGAACTCACCATTGCCAATTTGATGTCTCTATCCAGAAGAAGGCTCCTTCAAGAAAGGTAGTAGAAGATTTGACAGCCTTGTGGAATTTTATGAAGGAGAAAAATGGGCGAGGGAAAAAAAAAATTCAGGCTTATTAACCTGGAGCAAAAACTCTGAGCTGTCAAAGGCTAATCCTGAGACACTTGCCATGTCTTAATTAAACACAACATGGGCTGATAAAATGCAGAGAACCGACCTAAACTCCCTGCTGTACAGTGAATTTCTGCCTAGACATCAAAGACTATTTTGAATTCTCTGCAGCTTGCAAATTGTACTGAGCAGTTGTCAGATTTCTGCATAATGCATTTCAGTCAAGACTGCAGAAGAGACTCATTTGTAAGTATTTTGCAGGAGATGCTTTCCTGACAAAAATGAAATGTTAAATGGTAATCCTTGCTTTTACAGTGTTTAATTATAAACTACATCAAAATACATTTTTAGGGGTACAAAAAAATGATACATTGTTCCAAAGGAACACTTGCCCATCCCCACTTAATAAACTGATCGTTTGTAATTTAATTTTTTTAAAATCCAAAGTTGACACTACATATTAGCATTATATAAATAGCACTCTAATCTCTCATTACCAGAAAATACTGCTGTTTTGATACAAAATTTATTCTTTCCCAACACTTGTTGAGAAATATAAGGAATATGACAACTTCATGTTTTGACAGTCACTCTGTATTACACTGGAGGACCATGGTGTTTTGTTTCTTTGCTACTAAGAATGTAGAAACAAAACTTGGTAAAAATCTGCAGCTCCTCAGGTTCTTAACTTAGACTGCAATACATTCTTTTTTTGATAACCTTCTGCCTTACCATACTTAAGTTCTACTTCTACACTTTATACCACTTCTATCATAACTCTACCTAGAAATCCTTTTTAGTCACATAAACGCTGCAAGAATTTTTGTGATGGATTTGAGATTTTTTTGTTGTTGTTAAAATTTCCATGTGAAGAAACAGTACAGGAATTGACTGTGAGGAGAACTATGGCTATGTGCAATTTCAAAGTGCACAAGCAGATCTGCAGTAACTACACCTGTCCTTTTGAAGCAGGCTCCCTTTAAAAAGTGAATAACTTTTCTGGGAAAGATCCAGTTATGTAATCTCTGAATAATTCCTGTAAACAAAGGTGAGTGCAAAGGTTACCATTCTTAGGTGTGCATGAGATACCCAAATACACAAAATATTTCACAAATACTTATGGCAAATGCTACAGAGCCCAAGCAGCCCATTGAAGGGCTTATCTCAAGTGGAAATTAAGATTTCTTGTTCTGATATGGTGCAAATCCACTGGAGTGACAGCCATTTTTACCCCCCATCCATCTGACTGCAGCCCAATCAAACCCATGGACTTGCATGTTATGAAAGGAAAAGACTGCAGCAGGTTTCAATTTACATAAATTTGGGTTGTTTACTCCTGAGTTTCTCCTCCCAGTTTGATGTTGTTCAGTAACATATATGCAGTTAGAACATGTTTTATTTACATTCCTTACGTGCTTCTTAGTGGTCTAAACTGTGCATATTTGAGCATATAATAGTATTAACACTCCACAGAACAGCTTATGCAAACACAAGGCCCATGTACACAATCTCAAGCACAGCTATCATTTAAATCCATCTGTATGAAGGAAGGAAATGTGAAAAACCCCACACTGAGAACAAAATATGGTATGGATGGCTTGCCACAAAGGCAGGTTTCAGAAACTGAATTCCTCTGCTACAGAGGAAAATCTTTTAGAAATATTCTACTGTTTATAAACCTCTCAGTACGTAGTAATCTATGATATCAGATATAAAGACTAATTTATGGACATCACATAAGCCCCTGTTTGGAATTATAGTTTAGAATCAGAACATGCAGTCCTGTATCAACTGGAGCATCAAAAAGCAAATTATTTTCCTTAAAGAAATATTTTTTTTAACACTCAGTTTATTTGGCACACAGATCACACGTTCATCCCATTAATCATCAAGTGCCTGCTGGCTAAAGATTAACACATCTCATGCTAGCATTTGATTGCATTCAGTTGATACTCACTCTTCATCATGTTGCTTTTGCAGGAAGCAATCAAGAAAACAAGTCTAAAAACTTCCATTTGCATTATCTAAAATGTATTGGAAGCAAGGCCAAAACTGTTTGGGTTTCCAATGTAACTCCAGAAGCCCTGAAAGCTACGTATGAATTTGAACTTTTAAGGACACTCCTGATTTCCTTTACTGCAATGGCTGGGTACACAAACTACATGCAAGTATTAGGAAGAAGGATAATGATTCCTGCCCATCATTGTAGGGTATAAAAATACACTTTCTGTGAAAGTCACATTATTCTGAAAAGGTTTGGGAATCCCTTCCTCCAAAAGTAAGTTAAAAACCAGAAATTAATGGACTCAAACCACACTAGCAGCAAACTCAACTATTTAAAGAACACTTGTCCATACAGCAACAATATCAAATACAAATCTGGCTACATTCCATATGCAAGCCCCAAAATATTCTTGGGGGACCCTCTCAGCTGCATTTGCATTGTAAATACATTTGCAAACTGAATTTCAGGCCAAAGCCCCATTGTTCCATCTTCCACAAGGCATCATTAACAGTGTTGAATTTAATCATTGTGCCAATCCATTTATCCACCTAGAAAACAAATACAACCATTCTGAGTGGGCTTCTCATGAGTGAGTGATTGAAAAATCAATGTGACTTGTTCTCTTAAGTCAATTACGACCAGATATTAATGGTATTTATGTGTTTGGAGATCAAGACAGACACCTGATGGGGCTTTCAGAACACCTACCTCCCACTGAAATCTCATCCTCTTACCTTGCTTACATGAGCTATTAAAAAGTTTAACTAATTAGTGATTGAAGTGCTTGTATAGTGTTTCGTGATCCTTAGGAGAGATGCATGCAGCCTGAAAGCATTTTTATTCAGTCCTCTAGAATGATAAATCAAAGACTTAGGAATGCTGGTGATTATCAGGAAATGAAACAGAGCCTGGTAATGCTTTTCCTGCAAGCACTGCAACAGTCCTTGCAGTATAGAAACAACTATTATCTCCTCTCTTCTCCTTTCTAAAGGCATTTTAGACTTTTGCCTCTTAATGCAGGAATGACACATGACACTCCCAAGGCAGTTGGAAAGCAAAAAATAATTTATCTGGCTTTCATGATAACATGAAGTCTAGTGTGCAGTAATGGAATCAGTATTTTTTTTACCATGTAGGAAGTCCTTTTACACAAGTTACAATCTGTTTATTTGCCCAAATAATTTAATTTTGTGTAGTATTTTATCAAATGCCTGGAAGACTTGCCAGTTTTGAAAGATCCAGTTTCACATATGTAGGACAAGTTTTGCAGGTAGTCCTGATTTGTCTACAAAGAACACAACTATTTTTTACCCAAGTTCTGAAACCACCAATCAACTACTATCAGCTCTTTCAAAGAACCTATCACTTGCCTAGCAAAACACTAATAATTTACACAATATTAAAACAAAAAAAATCTAAATGGACTGTGAAACTTGTTTTATAGTCCTTATAAGATGATTTCCTCTGTGGCAAAGTTTTGAAAAGATGCTTTAAATTATATTGCCACCTGCTGTTTCTCACAAAAAGCAGGAGCCAGGTCTGGTTGGCTGTATTATATAAAATTCTGCAAGTATAATGGAAATCTGTTAATTTAGGGAATCCACTGTGAAGCAGGGGATGAAATCTCACTGCTTTTATCACCCGTCTTGTATGTTCTGTGCTTCACAGGACTTCATAAGCAGTGCACTATTAAGAAAAACTCCAGGCTTTCTTTTCTTTTCCTCCCTCGTCCCAGTCCCTAAATGAAAGTTTCAAAGACCTCTTAGCTGATGTAAGCTGATGATAAGCACCGAAAAATAAGCTGCAAAGCAATATTTGGAGGGAAATAAAAGTAATAATTTTGTCTGATGAGTGATAATTTTATAGAAATACAAGCAAAGCAGTTCAGACTCCACCTCAACTGTCTATGTCTCTATTATTGCTTAGTTTCCTGTACAACCTCACAAGGGCAGCACTTCTCTTATTGTCAGCTGGAAACACACCAGAGGATCTCTCCCTTTACTTATGGTACCTTTGGCAAGACAAAATTAACCACCTCTAGAAACAACACTATTCCAGGCAGATCTTGAGGTCTTAACCTCTTTTGAAATAAAGAAAATCAGTAAGCATCCGGCCTTAAGCATAAGCCTTAATGCTGCCTTGAATACTAAAATAACTCAACGAGCTCTGCAGCATTTTATTGACCCTGACTATATTCTTCAACACAACCAAACCCTGCTTTGCAAAAGGCAGATCCATTGAATTTGCAGCTTTACGGGTGCGATGACTCCAGGTGCGCCCACACAACAGCAGCGCTCACCTACAGCTCCTGAGGCGCGTCTCGAGCATCATAAACGGGGCAGGAACACGCAGCAGCACCTGGAGCGCGGGCGGGAGCGGGATGCAGAAACCGCCCCGGGACACGGCAGGGGACACGCCAGGGACGGGACGGGACGGGACGGGACGGCTCCTACCGGGACACGGCTCCGCTCCCGCCCGGCCCCGGGCGGTGTCCCCCGGGCAGTGTGTCCCGTTCAGTGTCCCCCGGGCAGTGTCCCCTGGGCAGTGTTTCCCGTTCAGTGTCCCCCGGGCAGTGTCCCCCGGGCAGTGTCCCCCGGGCAGTGTGTCCCGGCTCGTCCCGGCTCGGCTGCCCCGGCTCTCCCTGCCCAGCTCCATTGCCGCTCTCTCCTTTCCGGGCGCTCCCCGCAGTGCCCGGGCACCCGAGAGCGCCGTGCCGCCCCCACCTTCAGCCTCTCGGCCCTTCCTGCCTTGTCCGCTTTGCACAAACCACACCGGAAAACAAACAAATAAATAAACGGAATGGAATGGAATGGAAATGCGAGCGAGCAGCCGCCGCCCTCCCGCGCAGCGCGGCTGCCCCCGATGCAGCGGCCGGCTCAGACCCTCCGCACACCGATCTCCTCTTCCCCGGCTTTCCCTCCATCGCCCGGCAATTGCTTCGCACCCTCGGCCGGGCTGCGAGACCCCATCCCCCGGGACGAGGGTGGGCCGGACTCCATCCTCCCGGGACGGGCCAGGTGCGGGACTCACCCCCGGCGCTCCGTGCCCGGGGCGTGCGGGGCTCCATCGGGGCCCGTCCCCCTGGGCATGCGGGGCTCTATCTCGGCCCATCCCCCCGGGCGTGCGGGGCTCTATCCCGGCCCATCCTCCGGGGCGTGCGGGGCTCTATCCCGGCCCATCCCCCTGGGCGTGCGGGGCTCTATCCCGGCCCATCCCTCTGGGCGTGCGGGGCTCCATCGGGGCCCGTCCCTCCGGGCGTGCGGGGCTCTATCCCGGCCCATCCCCCTGGGTGTGCGGGGCTCTATCCCGGCCCATCCCCAGCGCTCCGGGCCCGGGGCTGTGCGGGACTCCATCCCCCGGCGCTCCCGGCGGCGCCGCCCCACAGTGCTGCGGGAGCCCATTGGTGACGGCCCCCCCGCGAGCAGCCAATCGGCGCGCGGTTCCTTCAGCGGGGCGCGGAGCGGAGGGCGGGCGGCGCGCGGGGCTCCGCGGCCGGCGGCAGCGCCATGAACCTGGGGTAAGGAGCGAGCGGGACGCGGCGCGGCCGGGCCGGCAGCGGGACGCGGCTGTTCGGGGAGGGACGGGCCCGGGCCCGGCCCCGCGCAACGCGTCGGTCCCGCGGCGGTGCGCGCAGTGCCGGCAGCGATCTGCGGGACAGAGCCGGGGCCCAGAGACCCTTCCCAGGGGAGCGCCTCGGGACGGGCTCTGAGGGGCGCCGCAGGGGCAGGGGGGGTGCCCGGACAGCGCGTCCTGGCGGAGCGAGAGCAGCGCGCACCCTGCGCGGGCCCCGCGGCTGCGGACGGGGCGGGACGGGACGGGCCTGGCCGGGCTGGGCCGGGCCGGGCCGGGCGGCGGCCTAGCAGAGCCAAGCGCTCCTTGCCAAGGTGCCCCTTAGGAAGTTGTGTGCGAGCTCCAGCTGCGCTGGGTTTTTTCATTGTTATCATTTTTCTAATGAAATGTGAAGGTGAAGTGTTACTCGGAGCGCTTCCCGTGGTGCCGGGCTGTGCCGGCGCACGGAGGGAGGAAGGCAGCGGGCACTGCGCACCGCCGCGCCTTTCTCCGCTCCCGAGCGCTTGTGACAGCGCTCGCAAAGGTGAATTGTTGTGCGGGGAAGCGCAGCCAAAGGCTGTTCCCAGAACACAGCCCCGCTTTGTGAGCAGCGCTGGCTTGGTTAGCGGTTTGTGTAGCACCCAGTTCATATTGCTGCACTATTAAATTCTTAAAGCGTATTGCTCTGTACAGCGATGTTGAGTGGCGCCTTTAGTGTTAAAGACCTACTTTGCAACATGCCAGTCCAATTTCTTTCAGTATCAATAAAACATACCCTCTTCAAGGAATGTTGATTTCTTTGTTTTAAGTAACTTCTCAAAACATAGCTTCGGATGTGAAGGAGCACCTGGAACAACAGTAATTGTTCTTGTTATTAATGTAAAAATCTTAGTTTTCAGATTACTTAATGTTTCAGATTCCTCTCTCTCTCTCTTGTTTTGCAGCGATGGACTGAAGCTCGAAACTGAAGTGCTGAATGGAAAGCCTAGGCTAATTTTAGCTTCTTCTGGTATTTTTAAAATTATTTCTCTCAAGTAATTTTTAAAGCTTCTCGAAGTTAAACCTAATATCCAAGAGACATAAAGCCCAGCTTTCCTGAAATATTTTTCAGATTAGGAAGAATGTCTGTGCATTATTTACAAGTCCTCTCTCTCACCAGCTCAGTTCTGAACAGTAGGTTGATGATGAGCTCTGAACAGTCTGTGCACCAGGGAACAGCTGGCAAATGGTCTCCACTGCTTAGCTCCTCATTAAAATAAAACGTTAAGTGCTATTGTGTATCAACTGGCATAACTTGGTAATTTCTGTAACTTTATAGCAAGTTACTTGCCAGGATAAAAGAGGCTTAGTAACTGCTTAATTCACACAGCATCACATCAGCACAATCACGTTCTTGAAGCAGCTTCAGTATTTGTGATTAACATTTTTAATTTTTAATAAGCAGTTTATTTAGGCCAAATCTCACTACTACCATCTGAGATATACTAGAAAAACCTATGTTGGTAATTATGTGTTAATAAGTTCTGTTTCTGTGATTTGTCAGACATATGTCTCTGCAATAAATTCCAATTTTGTGATTTGTCAGACATACATTTCTGTACAAGTCTACTTTTCCTAACTGTTCTGCATAGTCAGGATACAGAAATTCTGTGTTAAATGCTGTTTAAATTATATTTCATTTTCTGCCTTTACCAGGGAGCTGCCTAATGAGCAGTTATGTTGTGTTTTCAGCCAGAAAGGAATTCCAGTGCTCTTTACAATCATCTTTAGCATCTTGAGCTGGGTAGGGGAAGTCTGTGTTCCAGAGTGCTCCAAGATAAAACCTTGACTTAGAGCTAGCCTTGAACAAGCAGTCTTTTCCAGAATTAACTTGTTTATACACTGATATAAGCAGCATTTCCCTGGATTGAATGCTGTCAAATTGCATCAAATCATATTTGTTCTGAATTTTGGTTTCTGCACTGAAAAACACTGCTCACATTCTTAGAGCTAAAGTAGGATTATTCTGCAGTAGCTTAAGCTGCTACTGGAGGTTATTTTTCTCTTACACAGAAAAAAAAAATCAGATAAAATAGCTTCATATAGAAGCTATATAGAAAGCATATAGAAATAGCATATATAGCATATAGAAGCTATATATAGAAGCATATAGAAAAAGCTTCAATAGAACATTCTTTGTCCATAAGTATTATATTGAACATGGTGCTTATTATTTTTGAGACTAATGCACCTCTGTACATCCTCTAGGATGAGTTAAAAGGCTGAAGAGTAATTCAGGATACAGGTGTGGGAGTGATGGAGACAAACAACATCAGGGAACCAAAGAAGGTATTGCCACAGGGCTCTGAGACACAATGAATAATGGGGGAAGGTCAGACTGGCACAATAATTTGATTAGATGTGTAAAAAACTGTACAGGTTTTTTTTTACAGGAAATAGTTACTGAAATATATCTAAATCTTTTTCCAACATAGTTTTCAAGTGTGTATACTGAAATAAGTTTTAAAAAGTAAAATAATCAGGGCAGATGGTATGGGAAAAGTACTTTCCCCCTGATTTACGAAAATCAAATTAATATAATGTTTTACTAATTTTTCAAGATTGTTTTTCAGGAGCAAGTTATTATTAAATACTTCTTTCATATGTTTGTGTTTGTTTCCCAAAAGATAAATCCAAGCCTGCCATGAAGGTAAGTGTAAAATTTTTAGAACACACAAATTCACTATTTGTTAACAGAAAATTGGAGAAAGTGAACTGTTTAAATATTTGTAATCAATTATATTTATGAAAGAGAAATATGTGCTTATGAGTCTCTTCTAACTTGAAATATTCTGTTATTTCTTGGGTTTATAATAGCTCTTCAAAAGGATGAATTCAAAGCTTTGTAACTATTTTTACCTTTTCAAAATGCATTAGTTTCCTTGGCCAAGAAGTTAGAGCAGCAGAGGGAATCATCTAAATCAGAACTTTCAGAGACCTTAAAGGAATTCTGGTAAAATGGAGACCTCAAGTGTATTTAATTTCAAGTTTGGTCATACAGGTTGTCTCTGAGTAAACTGGAATGCAGTGGGTTTGGGAAGGAGAAAAAGCAGAAAAAGGTCCCAATGCACAGGAAATAATTACAAGTTTGCACCAAGGACCTTGGAAAGGGTAAAACTTAGTTCAGAGTGGAAAAATCAAGATTTAAATGCTGCTGGCTGATTGAAATACTGCTGTTGAAAACATTTACCTATTTGGAGCCAGGAAATGCCTGTTTCCTGTTCAGAGACACCAAAGTAAAGCAGAATTAATGCTTGTTAATTCTTTTAAATGTCATGCTAACAGAAAGTTATTATTCATCCTGCATTTTGAAATACTCAAATTCAGGTGCTGTATCCTTTTCCAAAGTTTTCCTGGTCTGATACTCATGAAGATATTTCATTGGCTTATGCAGAGTTTCTACTGATGGAACAGAAAAGAAAAATGGCACTTATTTCCTTGTTGCTTCAATCTTGTTTTCATTTGTTAAAATTTTTTTCCCTTTATTTAATAGATGCTGAAATCTTTTTGCTTTAACAGATGGGTAATAAAGCCAGAGCACCTAAACAGGCATTGAGAATAAAGCACACTGGGCTCATCTTGAGGCCAACACAAAATGCTTGTATCAAGCAGGAAAATTTAACAAAGCCAAGGAGTGAATCAAGCTTATCAATGACAAAAGGTGAAAAACTGGAAGTAAATAAACACTCCACACATGAAGCCACAACTAAAGGTTACTCTTTGATTTTCCAAAGAGATAAGACAAACACATATCCTGATTCAGAGGATCCTAGTATTGTGAAAGAAACTAAACACAAACCTCCAGCCCCACATGTATCAGCTGAAGACTTAAAAAGTTTGGTTTGTTTAACACAAGCACAGCTTCAACAGATATTGACGATTGTTCAAGAAGGAAGAAGCATCTCTGAGACTCATAATGAAAAGCAAGAGGAAACGGGTAAGATACCAGCCATTGGATGCATTTGTTTCATGGAAACAGAGCAAAATGAGAAAGCTTAACTTTGAGTCAATAATTTCAGCTTATTTGCACATTGTAGAGATGTTGCACTTCTGTTGGATGGTCTCAGACAAAATACCATTTGCCATTATGAGTGTGACATTGTTACTGTGAGGAACCAAGCATTTCAGAATTCTAACAGTAAAAAAAGATTGTTTGGTAGATTTCCAGTATTCTGAAGAGCAAACCAGCAAGAAACATTGTCACTGTTTCATGCAAAATAACCATTTTACACTGGGGGAAAAACATGGAACTGCACTGTACCACTGCCCAGGGAGAAGGGCCTGCTGGTTTGTGAAGAGCTCAAGCCTTCCTCTGTGTCTCAGGAGCAGTTCTGCCATTTTCCTATGCCCAAAGCTGGATATGTATCTTTTTGCCTAACTGAACTATTAGTGCTGAGTAGTAATTTTCTTTTCCCCTCCCCAGTTCTTCTACTCAGAAGTGTAAGAACTGTTGCTTATCTTCCTGTATTGCACCCTCCCTCCTGTTGGTGGGTCTGTGGAGGGGGTCAGCTTTTGCACCAAGGATAAGACACCCTGCAATTAATTACTCCCAAACTCTGAGCCCTTAGCCAAGAATAAGGGATTACTAAATCTAGCATTGTACAAGTACCCTGGGAAGGTCTAACTTATGTGCCTTAATGATATAAGCAGGGCTGAAAACACTTTTGTTAAATTATGGGGAATCTGCAAGTTTCTGCTGCTCTCCAAGTATTTACTCAAAGCTGCAGAAAGTTGAGTAGTTACATATACATTTATATATATTTATGTTCTACCACAGCTACTTCTGAGGCATCAGAGGAAAATGTTATAGCATCACTCCAAAAAGATTGTGAAGTGTCCCCAGTTCCAGATGGAGCAAACTCTGATTCAGGCAGGAAACAAGAAGCACATGCACAGCCAGGACAGAAAGTTATGTAGGTACATTTGTGTTACTGTGTACAAAAATTGTGTCTCCAATAAAGGTTCATACCATATGTTCTTAATAACATTAATATTGTTTATAAATACTAATTTAAAAGTTACCTCTAAAATTTAACAGATCAGCTTTCTGGATAAAAATCTTCCCCCTCCTTCCTTTTCTCTAGAAAGGAGTCATGGAAACCTGCTGACTTGTTTAGTACCTTGGGTGAAAGAGAAGGGGAGAAAGCCTTATTGGAATTTAAGAAGACCCAGTGGAAGAAGGAATTAGGTATTTATGATGCATAAAATACCTTTTTGATCAATTTTTATTACACTCAGGATGCCAAGAAATTTGATATTCCTTATGCCCTTTTAAATTTACTTCTATCAGTACAGTTGCTACAAATTAAAAATTAAATAATAAGTCTCCAAGACAGATTAAGATTCTTGAATTTCAAAAGTTTATGCAAAGATTATAAATTCTTGCAAGAAACACTTCTTTGCCAGTTAAATATTACCTCAAATATATTGTTATGCTTTGTATTTTAGGTGCTACTTGCCAGCAGTTTTGTCACATTCTGACAGTAATTTACAGCCATTATGGTTAAAAAATTCATTTGTTCTTTAATGGGAACAGCATCACCCCAATCTACAAAGCATGACTGAGTGTTTGAAATTGCAGCTTGAACTTGAGAGAGTTTGCAGTCCAGTCCCATCACCAATCAAGGGGAATCTCTGGGGGAAACTAAAGCTGTTTAATACAGTAGTAAATTCTCTCTGACAAATTAAGCTTTTTATGATTCACATGGAGGAGTGCTGTGTTTTGTTATGAACTTGGATTTAGACCATTTGGTTTCAAGGTTTAATTCTGCATTGTCAGTAGCTCCCATTATAACTCCATTGGTTTTGATATTACTAAAGTAGTTCAAGACTGGTGTAACAAAATGGAGAGAGTTCATATACTTGGTCATTTGTTAGTTTTCCCTGGGAAATTGTTACTCCAGTGTTTTTTAATCTTCTCAGAGAGACTCCCCAGTTACCTCTGCATCCCTGAGCAGACACTCACTTTGCTCTTAAGAGCAAGGCCATGACTGATTGGTGACAACTCTTGTTGTCATTTTACAGTCCCAGTGACAGGGGAGACATGCATTGCTGTCTTTTTCATCTTTTTTAACTGCTAATGTTTGCAATAGGAGCTCTTACTAGAGTTTGGTTTTGTTTGTTTAAGATGAACAGGTAGCACTGAAGAAGAAACTGAAAGAGGAAGAGGTGGGTTATTTCTGGGCAAAACTTGGCAGTAATAAAACCCATAAAGTGGAAACAGCTGACCTAGACCTGGTAAGGCTGTCAATAGATACAAGAGCACAGTTTTCACAGCATTGCTGCAGAACAGTTTAACTTCTAATTCATAGAAGATTTTATTTTCTGTACAAATCCTCTAGAATCCAATATTGATGGTGCTTTAAGCCCTCTCAGGGCATGAATTGCTGCAGCTCCCTGGTCCACACTTACTTCCTGCTGCAGGTTGTAACTTCTCAGCTTAAGATCTTTATAGCAGGAACAACCCTTTCCTGTCCCTCCATTTGAATTCCTGACTAAAAAGTATACAACTTTTCCTGTTCTGTTTGGGGTAATAGTCTCAAATGTAATTCCTGGCTATATAATTATATACATTGTTCATGAGCTCTCACACCTAATGAGCATAGCCAATATGACTTCTAGCTTTTTGAAAAGCTGTCATTCTGAAAACACTGTGTTAGATAAATGCATTATACTCACAAGAGACTAATCCAGTGAAATTTATTGCTGTTAAACAGAAGTTAGGGTTGTATCTGCTATCATTTCCTACAGCAAAAGCAACTAGCATTTTTTTGTGGCACATTCAGTATTCCTAGCAAAGTTTAGATTCTGTCTCATAAGAATTTGTTTCAATCTACATAATTGATAGATAGTGGATAAAAGATGCTTAGTTACAAGTTTGGGCTGAAGTTTTAATGAACAGCAGCTTCTAGGAGTATAATTTTGTTAACAAACAAAACAGGTGAACTAAATAAGTCTTAAAATGGTCCCTTTGTTTGCAGACAGCATTTCCAGCTGAGTCAGATCATGGCACTGAGGAAAACTCTGCCTGTACAGCTGCTTTAGCCACAGAGGCTGATGGAATTGCACTGAATGTTCCAAGAGCTCCAGCTGGGCAGTCTTCTGATTTCAGTTCTTCTGACTTTCCAGCTAGCAGTTGCACAGCACTGGCTTTCAGGGTAAGATCCTTAATTGCATGCAGGTTTTTTTTTTTAACTTATTAACACCAAATGTTTGTCTCAAGAAGATGTTTTAAACCAGAACAATTCCTTAGACCTTTTTGCTGTCTATAAATAACTATGTCTGAATGAATGTTAACCAAAACATCAATGTTTTGAAGACAGCACTTCCTTCAAGGCTGATGTGAAGAACAGTACTAGAGGTGTGACATGCAGTATTAATTAGTTTTTAAGTATGTGTTGAAGAAATAGAGAAGTGGGAACCTACATAAAATAAAAAATATTGATAGCAGAAGCTTCAAGAAGTAGGTCTTAAATTATGGCTGGTAGGCAGTGACTGAAGAGTATTTTATCAGATGGCATGGGAAGTTCTCAGTGCCACTGGAGCTTGTTAAATAATACAGTGATCTGTTGAGAAGCAGAACCAGAAGAATTAAGATGGGAGCTCCTTAACTTGAGACAGATCACTGCTAATTAGATTGTGGTGCTCAATCTGCCTGGAACACAGACTGACCATAGGAAGAAAAAGAGATTTCTGTTCATTATGCAAATAAGTAGGGTTTTCTGGAGTGAGAGGCTGATGGTTCAAGTTAGAGTAATATTCAGAATTCATCTTTCTGTAAGCAGTCAGATACTTGCTACAGTTACAAAATTACATCCTTTTATTGTGCTAGAGAAAGGCCCAGTTTTGCTCACCAACTGAATGGAGAGCTTTCTGCCAAGTCTTTGTTACGTGGCTAGACAAGATAGTTATTTTTTGTAGAAGAACTAGCAGTTGTCTTATTTCAGGAAGCTGTGCCACAGGAGAGACCTTTTAGTGCTTTGAAACATGAGCAACAGAAGAAGTGGCTTGAAGAACTGGACAAGCAGAAGGAAGAAGCTAAACTACGAAAATTAGAAGAAAAACTTAATTTATCAAAGGTATCTGCGGTTTAGAAAGTCTTTCTCTATTTTTGTTTTAAGAAATAAAATCTGTAAAGAGTGAAGTGGCAACAAAGATGGAATTTTCTGCAGCATGTCTAGGTTTCACAATAAGGATGCACTTACTGAACATTGAGCCAGTGGCTGTTCAGTATTTCAGTCTGGTCTGAAATGTCTGGTGTGTTAGAGGGCTTGCTGCAGGGATGGAGACTGTGGCAGCATCACCAAAAATCAGGGAGGAAGTAAAACCCTCTAGCACTATATTTGAACTGATAGAGAATCGGGCATTAGTTTATTTTCTGGCCAGGATGTGCCGAGGAAAATGTTCCAAACACACGTTTTTGCAGGATTTTCCCCCAAACTTGTACAGTCAAAACCCATAGAGATGCACTGTTTTAAAGTTCATTGGTCTAGAGTTGGGCAACCCCCAGTATTCAGTTTCCCACTGGATCCTAATCTTTTTTTCTGGTCAATGGCAGCATCTGAGAGTAGATATTGGTAGACGGCCACTGATGTTTTGTTGATGGTCCGTTGATGGCCTTTTATCTTTCTGGTATCTTTGGGTCACTCCCAGTCTGTTGGTATGTTCAGCCTATCTCCTTAGAGTGATGTTACATCTCCTAAACATCTAAAGAAAATTCTTTTCCCCAAGGCATAGTCAACTCAAGCCTAACTAGAGAGACAAAACGAAAATTTATAAGTTATATTGTTTCCAACAGTAGTGCTATACTTTCTTTCTCTTTTCCACCGTGGGTAGAAGCACTTGGGTTTGCAAGGTGGTGTAGAGACCGTGGCTAGACACTTTGGAAAAAGAATTTGTGTAAACTACAGGAGGTGAGAAAAGAGAAAACAAGTACAATGTGTCACAGTTATTCTAAATCCTGTTTCTAGAAATATTTTTTAATACACATACACACTCATGAAGCTTTAAAAAAGTTTCAAAGCAAGCACTTCTCCAGAAAGTATTGAAGAAAACAGCCTTACCTTTTTTTACCCCCCAAAGTAAGTTGCTGCCAGGGGTGGTTACAGACCTACACACAACACAAGCCTCCTCTTTTCCCGAGTTGCTGAAGGGATCAGGTTTCCTTTGTAAACTGAGTTTTTTAACTGTGAAGGTAACACAGCTGGGAAATGTTCCTTCATTAGCTGCCTTGTTAATTGAGTAGGTCTGCTGTGGAAGGAAGGCTGCAGGCACCAGGGAGTGACCCTTTCCTTTTTATCATGAAAATGTAGTAGCAATATGTTTGTGCTGCCTAGGTATGGATCAGCAATATAATCTGTGATCTGGCTTACATTTTAAGTAACTGAGACACTTCTCTTCTCACTTAAGGAATTAACTGCTGTCTGCATTGTAGCTTTTCAAATGTTCCTGGTGTACAAAATGTGTATTGTCTGTTTTATTAACCACACTTTATAGAAACAGTGTAACTGAACGCTTTTGCTTTTTTTGTTGTTGTTGTTGCTTGATACTTACTTAGGCAGAAGAGCGTGACAGATGGGAAATGCATTTTGATTCTTTTAAGAACCACTTTAATGCTAATGCACAACACCCCTTAAATGGAATGCACAGAAAGCCTGAAAGTCTTTCCCTGTCACCTGACCCCAGGGACCCGACTGCTTTCAGTCACCCCTTGTCACCTGCAGCGTTAGGCAACCTCATGCCATTACAGATGGGAGCTGCAGAAAAAGCTGCTAAAAATGGTGCTTTGGAACAAAGTCAGAGAGTCAGGTGAGTGAGCTTTGTAAGGGTAATTATTTTCCCAGCCAGTACATTTCTGGTACCTCCTCAGAAATTGGGAAAAAAAAAAAAAGAATACTTTACATTCATTTGGCTTTTGCTTTTTTTTCAAATACTTGTTGTTTCGCTATTGAAAGACACAAATGGTGCCATTGCTTATTAATGAAATTTACTGCAAATAACCTTATTTTGTTCCTTAGTGAAAAAAGGAACAATTAATTCATTTATATATCAGTTTATAATAAACACAACCAAATAACCTCAATATGAAAATGAAATCTGATTCTAATTAAGAAAGGCTTAAGGGTTCTTTTCTAATGAATAAAAACACTGACATGTCCCTTTGTTCACAGTTTCCTGCGTTCCATGACAGCTCTGCTGGACCCTGCACAGAGGGAGGAGAGGGACAGGAGGCGGCAGAAGCAGTTGGAACATCAGGTGGACTTGGGATTTAAAGCCTCACACTTTTTAATAGGAAGAAAGGATGAAAGATAATGTCTCATGAATAAAGCATGAGATTTAATACCAGAACCCAGGGAGGCATTTGACTTTTATGCTTTAGATGGCATGTGCATTGTTTGGCAGTATTTCCTTCAGTCAGACTCTACAATTCTCTTTCAATATTTGCACGAGATTATTGCATTTCTGTAACTGAATTCCTGCCTCAAAAAAAGGAACAGTTCAGTCCTTAGAGCTCTAGCAGGTTTGTGTGCATTTTCCTTCAGTCTCCACTGTTATAAGGAGAAGAAATGTGATATTTACAGATTCCCATTCCATGAATCTTTAGTTTTTTATCTACTTTACTAACATTTACCTAACCTCTGTGTCACTCTAACAATGTGTGTCTGTGTGCTGGTGTCTCTAGCACAGTGTGAAGAAGTCTCAGCATAAGTGTAGAGGCTGTTCTGGTTACACTGTTACTCTGCTGGATCAAAACTCCTGGATTACCAGGAGCTTTTGCACCAGTAAACTGAAAATCAGACCTTCATCTCTCTACAAGAAAAAAAAATATTTTCTGAAACATAAAAAGCTCCTTTTTTCTACCTGAGTATTTCAGGCTGTTCAATTGGGCTGGTGGTTTTCCAGAAACAAAACCAGCAGTGTTTGAAATAAATTGTCTTCAGTTTTTTTTTTTTCATTTATCCAAATCCAATCCTACACATATACAAAAATGCACTAATAAATACCTTACAATACATGAATGTTATATCTTTTACTTTGCCCTTTTTTTCTGATCCTGCCAGAAAGCAATAATGGCTCAGGTGGAAGAAAAACGGAAGAAGAAACAACTGGAGGAAGAGCAGAGAAAATGGGGAGAACAACAGGAAGAGCTGCGCCTGGCACGAGAAAAAGCACAACTGCAGAAACAGTTTGAAGAAGAAATGCTGAAACAAAAACAAAAAGAGGTGGGGTTTGCATTATCTTAGTGCAGATAGTCAGTAACAACACTGAATTTTGAGGAAAATAGTTCTTGCTCCTCACTTGCAAAATTTTGCTCATCATTTTGAAAATGAAAATTATCCAAAATGTAGACATTTGAAACCAAAAATCTGTTTTCTTAATTAATAAACGTACAACACCATACAAGAATAAGGCCAGATTATTTTTTTGAGCAAGGGCCTTTTCAGGAGAAGAAATTGTAAGAACTGGCAAAACGAGAAATGTAGTTCTAAATAGTGCAGAAACATCCATTTTAAAATGCAAATTTAAAATTAAAAAAATACCTTGAAGTATGCGATTCAATTATTGTTATTGGTAACTTGATGCTTTTAAGGTGCTTCAGTACCATGAAGTTCATCTGAGTCCATGTGCTTTCAGTCTGAATTGAAGACTTCTTAGGATATAGTCTGCAAAAGGCATTTTAAGTCATTCAAATTCTCCATCTTTCCCCTGCATAGCTGTTGATGAGCTTAACACAGTGCTTTCATGTAAAAGTTAAACCAAAGGTACATTCTGACCTTTGGTAAATACAGATTTTGCATTTCTGTCTCTCCTTTAACCTCTGTGGGAGGTGAAACACGTGGTCTGATGTTTCATTCTTCCTTTTGGCACAGTAGAGCTATTGCTGTTTGCTTCCTCTTTGGGACAGTAGCAGATTCCATGGTGTCATGAGACGAGGTGATTCCAGAAACAGTCTTCTCCAAAGCCTGCAGAAATGTGCATTCCTGATTCCTCTGCATTTTCTGGATGGAAATGTGTGGCATCTGCCTGTAGATGCTTGAACAGACTGGTTCAACATGGGGAAAGTCATCCTTTCTGTAATTGCTCAGCTCCTTTGAAACCTGTGACAGCACCAGTTGTTCTTTCCAACTGCAAATGCAGGAGGGAGTGGGATCAGCTGCTAATAACAGTTGGGAACTGAGATTTTCCTTGGCCCAGTGTCCTGCACCTTGAACCCACTGAGTCAGGGAACTGTAACCCCCTGACATTTGCTGGGGAGCTTTTACTGTCTCCTTCCTGTGGAAGTAGGAGTAAGGTGGGGTTGATTACTTCTATTTAGGCTCCTCTCATTTCATTAAACCTCATGTTACAGCAAGTCACAGATGGCTGACATCAGATGGCATCTAGAAAAAGAGGAATGTATTAGAAGATAAGTAAATATCCAGATGACTTGGAGGACTGAATGCTCACTTTTTAATGATAAGACTGATGATCTTTCATTAGTACAGCAGAGGTTCTGAACTAATAATCACAGAAATTATAGGTTACATACTGTACTACTTTCCCCTAAATAAAAATACATATAAACCTTATGGATTATATGGTGAATAATCCAATTGATTTTATTCTCAAAATAAATAATCACATATTTACTTTTTTTTTTTTTTTTAAGGAACTTGTAACTCATAAAGCCAAAGAGCTTTATCAGACAATAGAGAAAGCCCAGGGATTAAAACAAGACCAGCACATTCCAGACTTGGCTCAGAAGGCACATGACATTTCAGAATTTCAGAACAGCCTTGGTGGTGGCAAGTATAAGTCTCACACTCAGTTTGCCTGTTCCTTTGGTGGTTGAAAGCAAGTTGTTTCTGGGACTGGGGTGGGGTTTTTTGGTTTTGTTTCCCTGTCTGCATTTGGGTCACAAACCAAATTTCATTACAATTTATTTACCTTTCTAACAAATATAAGTGTTAACTCCTATGGAGAATATTGTGTTTTATTAAGTTTCAAATACTGTATTACATAAAGGAAGAAATGCAAAGATACTGGCAGGAATGCACAGGAATAATCAGACCTGTGTGCTGTCAGATTTCCAGTGGAAAAGGGAGAGTATTGGGATTTGGACCAGAGTTCTCAGTGGTGCTTTGAGCTCTAAACCACAACAGTCTGGTAACTCTGTAGCACGATATAAATTGACTAGAGGTTACTAAATGGAACAACTTTACCACTTCCCAGGTGATCCAGAGTTTGAAAACTGTAATTCAGGCGTTTCAGCAGCAAGTCCAGACTCCCCTGCTGGTGTGCAGAGTCCCCCAGGGCAGCAGGCATCCCCTCGGAAGGACACGGCGGTGCAGACAGGTACAGAGCACCTGAGGGACTCAGGGGCACCCTGAGTGTGAAACTGAGCCCAGTCACTGGTACTCACAAGGAATAAAGCTACACTTGCACAGACCCAGTCATGTTGGTGTGCCAGTGTCACTTTATTCCTTTATTTATCACTATTCTTCTAAATTTCCATGTAGTTGTTACTTACCAGTTACAAATCCCATAGTCTGGAATATAGTGTCAGCTTTGGGTCACAAGCCACGTAGGTCCAAATATTTCAAGTAACTTGATTTGGTTCTCCAGTCTTTTGTGTTTTATCCCTTCCTCACTGAGTTTGCTTCTACAGGTCCTATCTGTCTTTTACAGAAAAAAAAAAAATTCTAAAACTGTAGCAGCCATTTTTAAAATAAAATAAAATAAGTAATGGTACATCAATACATATACAAGAGTCAACCAAGTAATTTGAATAGCTCAGACTTGGAGTTAAAATACAATTTTTTTTTTTTAGATTGCTTTAATACTTCAGCATACACTGAGTCAGCTGAGGAAAGAACTGGATGTTGTGAATCACCTGATATTTCCATAGAATATAAAGAAACCTCTAAAAGTAAAAAATGCCAGAAGGAAATGCAGTATATGGATAAAAATAAACTTCGAGGAAAAGAGACTGGTGGTATTTACAGAGATCTATATGAGCACCATGCAAGAAAAGAAAGACACATTAAATCTTCTGAAAAATACAGCAAAAGACCTGACTGGAACATAAACAAGCCTGGGAAAAGATACATTCCAGCCTCAGAGAGGTACCCAAAACCACTGCAGAGGCAGAGGGAGGAGAACAAGGTGCGGCGCCAAATGGAGCTGCTGCAGTTGGTGGAGAGGAACAGCCCTGGGCAGCTGAGTGCCAGAAGGGAGGGACACTCAGCCAGGTCTCTCTCACCTCTGGAGGAAACAGCTGGGAAGAGTAAGGGCCACAGAGGCAGAAAGGTGGGTCACTATCTGGCCTTTGAGAACAAGGATGTGTTTTTAAGACTCTTGTTCCTCACAGTTTTACCTGGGTGGGAATCCAGTTATATAACTGGAGCATTGAAATTCTCCTTATTGCTCATCGTCAGCATTCTGTTGTTCATCAGGAGCACAAGAACATATTCACATTTTGTCACTGAGTTTGTACTGTTACTTCAGTCTTCCAAAGAGTTGATTCCTTTTCATTTCCTCACTAACACTGATTCACTATGTAAAAAGAGAGCTTGACTGCAAGCAGTGTGCAGGACACAGTGACATCACTGACTTGCTTTTTTTTTTGTCCAGTCATTGTGTTGTGCTGACAGGTGAGGTACAGCAGTACCTGCTCAAGAAAACAGTGTTCATTTCTGCACAGAATATGGATTATTGAGGATGTACTCCATTGACACAGAAATGCATCCTTCTTAGTGGAGTCATTCTCTATTTGCAGTAAGCATTATATCAGTAGAGCTTCTGGCTGGAAAAAGGTCTTTCAAAGAAAATACTATCAAATGTATTCCTGGCTTCTCTCTCGCCCTCTCTCTCACTTGCTCACTCTCTGCATGCATAAACACCTCACTTTCTCACACCTTCAAATAGCAAAACTCCAGACCTTTCCTTTAATCTCTTGGATTGAACCCTTCAGGTTTATAAATTTCTATGTTCCAAGGACAGGAAAAGATACATAATATTCTTAACAGTACTTAGAGCTGCCAAAGACAGAAAATTGGAGCAAATCCTCCTGTAATTTGTTGATTTATTTCATGGGCACTAAAGGTCTCTTAAATGCAGATCTTTGATAAATACCTTTCTCCTGAACCCAGGTCAAGCAAGTCCTTTTGGAATTTCAGAATGAACTTTCTCTGAAAAATCAAAGCTTTTACTATAAAAAACACTGAGATCTTTTGTTTTACTTTTGACTTTTCTTGTTTTCTCCTAGGAAGAAACATTTCATAAGAATCACTTGAATGAAGAAAGGTATGTCAGTACTCTGTATTAATGAAATGTAGAAATACATTATTAGTGAAATTACTCCAGGCAGCAACTGACAGAACGAGAGGGCACAGTAGAGGACACAGTCTCAAGCTGCACCAAGGGAAGTAAAGGTTGGACATAAGGATGAAGTTTTTCACAGAAAGGGTGATAAAGTACTGGAATGGTCTGCCTGGGGAGGTGGTGGAGTCACCATCCCTGGATATGTTTCAAAAAAGAGTGGATGTGGCACTGGGTGCCGTGGTTTAGTTGAGGTGATAGGGCATGGGTTGGACTCAATGCTTGAATGTCTCTTCCAACCCAGTGATTCTGTGAAATGCACATGGCTTTTCTTTCCTGATTGTTTTACAGAATATAGATATAGCTAATTGTCTACTATTAAAAATACACAAGACCATACAGATTGCAGGTATGAAAGCAGAGTAAATGAACAAAAGTCTTGACCTCCTTTGTCTCTGTTATTTGAGAAAATCACATTACTGAAGTATTGTTTGTGCTATTTTATAACTTCAATTGTTCCATACAGATCTGAATCACCACCTGTTCCAGCAGTTAAGAACAGATTACTCCAAGCACAGCAAAGACAGCTCCAGGATTCTCCTTTCCTGGTGTCCAGGCAGCAGGGTGGGAGCGAGGAGGACACCGAGGCAGGCTCGGGGCAGAGGAGCCCTCCCTCGGCGCGGTTCGTGCCCTACGTGCGCACACGGGACGTTTACTGCTACTGCCCGCGGCCCTGCGCGCACCGCCCCCAGCAGCGCATCCCGGCACAGGAGAAGCATCACGGTGATGTACCTGCAGTGCTGCTGCTTCAGCCAGCTTCCTCTTGCTTTTTGTGCAGTAATCTCTATGTCACAGCAGAGCACAGAAAGGCTGAGCTACCAAATGATACTCGGTATTAAAAGAAAATAACAAACCACAAAGTTTTAAAAAATCAGAAAAGCAACAAAAAATTCTATTATCAGTTTTTTTGTTTACCTTTTGTTTTTTTGTTTACCTGCTTTGTTCGTTTACCTTTCGTGAAGTATGATTGCACTTCCTTGCTTTACTGTATAGAGATTGGGGTTTAGGAATCTGAGTGTTGTTTGACTTTAAAATAGAGATTATAATCTCAATAACAACCAACCCCTGATTTTCATAAACTTTCAAAATCTGCTGCTTCAAAATTGAAAGAAAATTAATAAAGAGATTTATTAACTGATTTGATCTGTTTACTTTTAGATTCTTACCAAATGCCACGACAGATTTTTAGCTCAGATCATGTTAGAGATCCTCTTCTAAATCCTGATGTAGTTACAATCAGAGAGAGACAACAAGAAATTCTCAAAGGATTGTCAAAATTACGACAGGTAAGCAAAAATTTACTGGGTAACTGCATGTGTGTGTGTATATGTATATATATATATATACTGAAGTAAAAATTATCACATCATTATCTTTAATTCTATTTCCATAATTTGATTTCTATTTTGGGCCCTGTCCTCTACTTCTGCTCCATTTTACTAGTTTTGTTTTTCATGTGTTGCTTGCACCTTTGGACAGTCCTTAGAGAGAGGATATGGACTCCTTAGTCCTTAAATCAGCTATGAAACAGTGACGTGCCTGAGCAAATTTGAAACCAAGACAAATTACTTGGTTTGGTGCCCATGTTTCTATGAGTTAGGGTTGTTTATAGGGATTGTAACAGTTTCAAAAGAACAGAGTTTTAACACAACACTAGAACCTTGTTAATGAGGTTTCCCCTCTGCAGTTCCCAGGTCAGCTGAACAGTGGGGTTGGTGGGGTGGTCTCATGCCAGGCCTGGAAAAATATTGTAATTTGCAAACTGGAAGTATGAACACTTAAAAAATCCTTCCAAGACAGCTGCTACTTGTTAGCATGTAAAAAGAAAATTCAGTATTTGTCAGTCAGCCAGATTTTCTGAAAAGAAAATGAAAAGCTTAATGGCACAGACACGGGAGGTCCTGAGATAAAAGCCTCTGTGTGTTTGTGTACATTGTTCTCTTTGGAGTCAGGCCCTGGTAATGGCATCTCGTGTTCAAAGCCCCAGTGAATTGGATACTGCACCTGCTGGCAGCAAGGTGTGGCTCACAGCCACTGAAGCCACAGGTCTGGACATGCACATGAGCACTTCTCTTTTATGCTTTAAATGGCCTGACCGGACTGCAAAACAAAAAAATATTTACTTCAGGCTTGCCTTTTCATTGTGAAGAACCTGAAAATAAACATGTGCCAGTATCTTCCCTTGCTTTTGAATGGGTCCAAACTAAATGTACCTTATTGCTAGCAGCAGGATTTTTCTCTGCCTTCAGAGATGAAAAGTTCATAAATGATCAAAATAAAAGGAAGAAAATCTAACTGTGAAGCACAAGAAAATTAACAGTAGTTGATGCTATTGATTACCTGTTGTGCTTTAGAAAGACAGAGGCACTGCCATGTAGACTTTGAGAAACAAAGCCCATTCCTCTTAAATTTTCAAGAGTTTTATAAATGATAATAAGGGATAATCATAAAGCAAAAGTTACAGGTCTGGTGCATGGCAAAGCCAGTGGCACACCCCTGTCCTCAGCTTACAGTCTAAACTGTTACAGTTGCATTGCTTCCTTAAATGACTGCAAATTTATTTTGAGCTTATTGACTACAATTTTGCTTCACATTTTCACAGAGTTTGCATGATTCAATAGTTGCAGACATCAGCAGTCTAGGATGGTCTTCTGATGGTCTTTGGATGCCACTTTTAGGCTTGATACTTTTCCTTTTATGGTCTTTTGCTCTCCACTTATGCTATCTTAGATATACATTTTGCAATAGCCAGGATGCCTTAAAATACATCTTTTGCAAGCCTGCTTATATCTTGTGAAAGCCTTGCTTCCCCTTTTACACTGCCCACAAATGATTACATATTCTATCATACTTAAAAAGCAGTTTAAACCTTTCAATAATTATTTGCAAATAATTACAATTTTATAATTAAAGCAAATAAATTGTAGCAAAAGTCAACTACTACATGGCCATTTATCACATACACACAGAGCTTCAGCAGTAGGTAAATTCCTTGTGCAAAAAAAGGCTCATGGCTCTCTTCAGGTCAGTAAGAAAAGTTGTGACCCAAGCACACCGAAAGGCTGCCAGTTTCTAACAGCTTCTACATTGGTTTCACTGGATCCGGTCTTCCCCACTGCTCATTAACATTTTTGTTAAATATCTACAGCTGTTAAGTATTTTGGCTTCTGATCCAAAGGAATCTACTCCACAGCAGGTAGTGTAAAGACAAGACACCTTTACTGGTGGAAGGAGCATGCAGGGGTCAGCACCCCCCTCTGCAGGTCTCACTATTGTTCATTTCACACCAGCTTTCATACTTGTACAAATCTGACACCAATCCCTGCTACTTACTTATCTTAGAGTCCCAGATCTGGGGATTGGGGCCTTACATAACTTGTGGTTTTCTTATCTTCAGCTTACAAATACAAAACACCATTCCAATCTAACTAACACAAATAACTACATCTTCCTTCTTGACACAGATCTTCATGTTAGACTTATGGGCCACCTGTACCTATTTCACTGATTACTCTCTAGTTCCATATCTGTTCTAGCAGAACCTGTGACTTTGCATCTTCACCGTGTTCTGCTGGTACTGTGGAGTTTTCCACTCGTTATCACTTCCAGCTGCCCAGGGCTAGGTCCTTGTTTGGGAAGCAGTTAGAGTTATCTCTCCTAGCACAGGGCTGGGTCCCTCCTTGGGAAGCAGTTACACTTTGCAATAGCCCCTAGGCCCCAGTGATTGACCTTGTTGAGACAAGTCCATGTTCTGTATTTCACTTTGCTTGCCAGTGGCATTTTGCTTAAGAGTGAAGCCAGGTTCAAGGTACAATTTCATCCATGTGCTTGCTGAGGATACAAAAGCCATGGTTATTTAAACAGGTTAAAGTTGGCAAGCTTAGAGAAACCACATGAACTTACAGTCAATTTTGCAGTGGCTAAAAAGTAACAGTAAGGTTAGTCTTTCAGTGGATCTTGGTTCTGCAAGAGAGTTAGCTTAAAACATGGGGAGTTCCTTTTTAAATACCCTGCCAGTTGCAGAAGGCACTTAGGCCATGAACTGTTCGATTTCATGATATCTTCTGTACCTAAGTGTTGTACTTCTCCTGATATACAGAGGACACCTGTTCTGCATCAGTTGTTTCACTGAGAAAGTATGAATAGTGCAGAATTATGTCTGAAATACAAAAAGCTGAGTTTTCTGTTTCAGAAGATAATCTAGCCTTGCTCTTTTACATTTATATATACATACATAGAGTGGATGGATAGTTTCAGACTACATACATACATATTTATATTTACAACAGATTTAGCCAGTGTTTTGTCTGGGGGGATTCACATAATAGTCACATAATTTTGGCCGGGCTTTAGTCCTTGAACTCCACACTTACCAGTGATAAATAGAGCTGGGCTGGTGCAGTAAGAGCCCAGTGGGACTGGCTGAGCCAGGGAAAAGAGGAGGGAGGTTGAGTCTGTCAGAGCATTTGCTACAAGACAGCAGCTCTCTTCCTATGTCTCAGGTCACAGCAGGTATAGGAACTAGCAGCAGACTCACTTTCCTGATTGAAATCAAGTCAGTGGATAAGCTGAGCAAAGTGAATTGTTTGTGAAAAAGAAGGGCCAAAGTGAAAGAAAGAGAAGCACACCTCCCTCACCCCCAGGTCAGTCCTACCAGAGCACCCCATTGTTTCTGAGGCAGCAGCAGCTGCCAAGGGCTGCAGGTGACAATGGCTGGGTGGGGACACACCCCACCTCCCTGGGGAGGTATTTCCATTGCTGAGCCCCTTTCCAGTACCTGTGCAGCCCATGTGATGAACACTCAGCTGCCAACTTTCAGGGTTACTTGTTCCTCAGCTCTTGGCTTATTTAGGGCAGTTTATTTTGTAACTTGGTTTTGTGACATGCTTCTAAATGCAAAAAAAGCCAATTATCGACACAGACAGAAAACACTGACCCACTAATAAAAATAAGCAGATCCTGTTGATTAATTAGAAAATAATTCACCAAGTGATTGAAAGTAGGCAGCTGCTGCCTTAAAAGGAGCCAAAGTGGAGTCTTACATGCTTCTTTGGTGACTTTCCTTTGGTGGCACCAGGAATCTGTGTCTAAATTGCTGTAGGAGCTGCTGTCTTGCATTAGGTCTGTACTGAGCTGTGCCATCTTTGAGAAAGGCCTTGTAACTCTGAGAAAAATAACTAACTTTTCTTTTTTAAAAAACAAACTTCCATGGTATCAAATTATTTCTGATAAGTCTAAAATAGATGGAGAGCCAGAGGCCAGAGGTATCAATATATATGATCCTGTTAATTACAGTAAAAACACTTATTTTTAATTTATGCACATACTTGTCATAGTTCTGTCATGTATGACTTGATAGACAAGGATACATTTCCAGGAGGTTTTTTTGTGACAGTTTTCTCTATCATCAGTACTTACAAGAACCACTGACACAGCAGGAACCTTGAACCTTTTGCCAGTGAGTCTGTGTATCCTGGGATGTCTGACACTGCCCTAGTTCCAGTGGCCCTTACTCTGAGGAGCATCGTTTGTGTTAAGGCTAAAAGCCAATGCCCATCAGGGTTTTGGGTTCCACTTCATTGAGGAATTCACTGCAGTTCTGCAAATGCAGAGACAGTGCTCACAGGGATGAGAAAGCTCCATTTCATACAGTGGAAAAGTCCTTTTTTTCCTCTGCATGGTCACCCCTGGAAACAGTCACACTTGGAGGCTGCTGTACAAGTTCCCTCTCCCCTGAGTCTATGAGTCTATACTGTTCTTGTTTGTTTTTTTTTTTCAAGTTGTGTACTCAAAAACCATTGGGCCTTAACAGGGAAATTGTTTTTAACTATGAAACAATGATGCTTCATTAGTTCAGGCTGTGTGAGGAAGACTGAACATTCACATTTATATTTATTTCAGGGCCTCCTGCAGAAGCAGAAGGAGTTGGAGAACACTCTGATTCCCATTGTAGCTCAAGAGAACTTCATGCCACCGTTCTGAGGTGCATATGAATGTTCTGAATTCTTAATATGGAAATGCACAGCACTTTGCTACTGTAATTAATTACAAATCACCTCTAGCTTTTTTAAGAAAATTAAATTATGAGAATTTTGATAGACTACAGGGTCATTTTATATTGAAGATACTTTAAACTCATGATGGTTTGTCTGCTTAGAATGGTTTTCATGCTACTTGAAGACAAGTGTCAATTTAATATAAACCACCAAAACCATGGAAGTAAACTGTTACATGGGTTTTTGTAGAACTCAGTATGTGAATTTTGATAAATAAAAATATTTAAATGCATTCTGGATGGTTTTTGTTGGTATTTCTAACTATACAAAACCGCTTATATTTCAATATCCAGCCACCTTTTAGGCTTATACAGTGAACATCAGCTCAAGTACTCCCAGATTTTAAGACCACAGTTCAGCACACAATCTGGTACAATGAATTGATAAAAGGGAGTTATTTTTTTCAGAAAAATTACTTGCCATGCTTGGGGGGAGGGTAAGAAGTGTTACACTAGTCTGGTACTGGTTCTTAACTTGAATAAATCAATCCACTGTTTATAGAGGGAAATAATCAGCTTTAGGCAAAGGTCTGTGGATTTTGCTTGTTTCTTAAAAACTGCCCTTTTTAACCAATAATTTTCTCCCGACTAATTTTGTGGATTTAGACTTATATAATTTCAAACACTCACCTGGTACCAAACAGCACATCCCAGAGAAAAGCACTGAAATCAAATTACCAACAGGAAGTCCCCCAGCCACAGGACTTGGCCAAGCTGAAGAGCACTGCAGGGCAGGAGTCTCAGCACAGGCAGCAATGCAGAGCGAGGTGTGCTGGAGAGACTCCAGAGCTGCATTCCCGAGGCACAGCACCATGAACAAAAGGAGACAATCGCTGAGGGGGGAAAGGTTGGTAACTCGGCAGATGTGAAATTTAAAAGACAGGATTAAATCTGTACTTACCCCAGTGCTAGCTCACAAAACAAATAAACAAAACAAAACAAAACCAAAAAAAAAGAGCCCCAGAAATCATTAAGCTGAAGTGGGAGAGGATGGAGGTTTTTCTGATGCAAACTGAACGCCCACAGTCCTTAAACCCGGGTTTGTCCTTCTCTCCTTAGAGCAGTCACAGTGGCCAGATAAAAGGTGGGAGGACACTGCTGGTGCTGCAGTGGCACAGAGCACCAAGTGAGACACACAGGTCATTGCTGTGCATGACACCAAGCTTGGGTGTTCCTCAGGCACTTTGCAAAAAACGTAAAAACCACAGACAAAGCAAGGTGTTAGCAAGTCCCTTGTGCATTAAGAGTTTATTTGATTTTTTTGTAATGGAACTGCACCATTGGTTACTCTAATTGAGGTATTTAGCCAAAATCCAGTATATAATCATGAAAATAAGTACACTGCCTTAGAGCTATGTAAAAACATTGTACAAAATTTGTGTCAATGTCAAATAAATACATTAATAGTTATGTAAAGAAACATGACTTGGATTCTCTTGCAGTTAAAAAAAGAAAACAAGTGGCTCTTTCACATATTTTAGGCAAACATTCAGCTTTACATTAAACAGACCCTTAGGTAACAGGACAAATACAAATGTAGAAACTTAAAAGTGCCAACAAACAAGATAATTCAAGTACAGTAAACGTTAAAAAATATATGTATTTATTTAAATTTTCAGATGGTTCCAACAGGGACAGGTCATCAGGGACTTAAATAGAACATGAAAACATTTGAGATAACAAGAACAAGAAACATTTTGTTCCAGAATAAAATAGAAATCGTTAATCCAACATTTTAGAAACAGAGAAGTCCACAGCAACTCAGAAAAAGAGAGTTAAGAGTTCATTTCTGTTCTGAATATGGCCTGGAAGAATCACAGCAGCTATCCCAGCCACCAGGTGATAATGACTTTTCTATATCCATGCTCTGATTGTAGGCAGATAGAAAATAATTGCTCCCTTCTTGGTTTTGATTTGCAGGAGAAATTGGGTATGTTGTTCCCAGAAAAGTCTGATGAGTGAGGACATTAAAGTGGCTGAATTGATGGGACATGTTTAATTGTCTGCTATAAACCTGGAAGTTACTGAAAGGAGTTTGTTCAACTGCATTGTGTTTTTCTCCTTCAGCAGAGCATGTTGTAGAAACTGGAGTAATTGGCTGTTTCTCTTCCAAGTCAGTTTTGTAAGTCTTTTCCCCAAGGCCAGTTTGTGCTTCAGGAGGTAACTCTGTAACTGATAAGCAGCTTTCTTTAGCATCTACTCCATGTGGGCCCTTGGCCTCTGTCTGCAAAGCTTCCACATGAGTATCATACTTAGAGGCATCACTGCAGATTTCTATTTCTGACAATTCATCCCCTGAATCCAGAGACATGTCCTCCTCATCCTTTTCATCCTTTTCTACAAGAACTACATTAAAAGAGAGAGAAAGCTCTATTCTATTGAAGTATAAACTTTGGTTAAAAAGGCCATACACTACTCACAGTGTAACACTTCAGGTCTGCCAGTCCAACAGCACTTTAAGTCTTGGTCTTCTGCCACTCGTGTTCACTTACTCAACACACACACTTAACCCTCTGTGGGAGTGTCCAGTTACTCGGTGCTAAAAGCTTCTGCACACCGTGTTCATACTTAGTGCTGGGAAATCCCAACTCCCAGCTCCAAAGGGGACAATGTCAAAACAGCATCTAAAGTTACACAGCAGGTGAGTATTTGATCAGACAATTAAAGGAGTACAATTACTGACATCTCAGTACAGTTTATCTACTCTAAGTAGATAAAGCAGGTGTAGATAAAGCAGGTAGAGACAAGTTTATCCTTTTCCTGAAAACATGCCCTGTCTAGTGCCTCAAATACCCTGTTAGCCTGTACTTCTGTATTTAAGGTCTCTGGTGCTCCATCCCCACTGCTTTTCCCCCATCATTCCAAACAGAAAACCAGTATCTTGAGAGTTGGGTTTTCCTTGCCAGCTGCAGTGGCCATTGACCAGAGTCAAGGCACACTGTCCCAGCACCTATACCCCACACATGCAGTTTAGAAAGGAAAGTTTAAGTGTCTTTGACCTTACCTGATTGTCTTTGGCCAGCACTGCAGGGAGGAAGGTGGTTCTGCTCAGTAACAGAGTTGTGAAACCCAACGAGGCTTCTGAAGTTGTGCATAAAGTCATCAACAGCAGCAACCACTATGCCATTATCCACGTAACTCGAGAGCATTTTGAGATTCTTTTCTAAATGCATAAAAGAAGGGTTTCTTAATATTTAGCAACCTATTATTAAAAAAGGGGGAGAAGTATTCACAAATGTAGGGCTTACCTGTTAGGAAGACAACATGTCTCTGTTGTATGTTTTGAGCCTGAAGCCTGATGAGACAGTCAAGTTCTGGAGCATTTCGAGTTTGAGAATCACACTTGTGGTAAGACAGAATCTCAACCAAGTTCTTCTTTTGATAGGTGTTCAGAAGGGTGAGCAGGTTCAGGGCATTGGCATTCATCCTGCAGTGGGGGAAAAGCTCACTATTAGAAACAATTTAATGTCAGTCTAAATATCAAAAGACAAACATAGAAGTTTTATTTAAGTGTTTTGGAGGGCATAATGAATGCTGAAGCATTTTAACAGCTGGAATTACAGAACCTCACTTACCTCCCCAGCTCTTTCAATTTTTTTTGTATTTTGCAGTGGACTTTCCACTGCCATTTCCCATCTGGGGTATTGAGATCCTCCAGAAACGTTAGGAACTGTTTTAGTTTATCTGTTAAAGAGATATTGAATAAAAGTTAAATTTTGTGGCATGTAGACTGAAAATACTGCTTCAGTGTATACAAAAAGCTGTTTTCATCACAGTACAGTCACACAAACAGCAGCCACTACAAGTTCTCTTCCAGGCAGACTGGCCAACAACAGTATCACAAAACTGAGCTGCTTTTCTGTACCTCAGGTGCCCAGCAGTTGTATTTAAAAGCTGACCTCCTCATACATGCTCTGCCTTGCTAAAATATGTCAAAGAACTGTAACTTTATTAACTATTCAATTTCAAAAAAGTAAATATAGCATACTTGTGGATGGAGTAGAAAGGAATAAAAGGCTGCACAGACATAACTATACAATGTAATACAAACTGAAGACACAATCTCCCTGTTCATATGTTTTTCAAGAAGCCCAACAGGCTGAGAAAGAGACTGAGTTAGCTGAAGTTCCCAAAGAACATCACAAAAATTGGAAGACCTGATCCTTCACTGTGGTGAGTACGGGACCTCTCAGGTACTGAAATTTCAGGATTTTAGTTCTAAAGCTTCCAGAAAGATCACACCTACCTGTAGTGATGGACTCTGGGTTAAGGACAGATTCATCTGACACAACAAAACCCCCAGACACAAACAGCTCATGGTAAGTGTGATTTTTCACGTCGTCCAAACTATCGACCCCTGCAAAGCTGACACAGGAGAGCCTCTTCAGAGTCACCAGGCCAGGGATCTGTTCAAAAACATTTGAAATCACAGGTGTAACCACAGGTCACACAGAAAAAGGAATCACAGAACTCTCCTACCTACTAATGCCAGGCACCAAACTTCAAAACACAGTTTCAAACAATTACTATTTCTTCTCTGCCTAGGGAGGTGCTCTCTCAGGAGCATTACAGGAATGAGGTAAATGGACGTTGAGCACTTTGAATAATTTTACTTTCTGTGCAGCACAGGGTCTTAAGCTGTCAGGAATAGCTCAGGTCATCTGAAAGCTGCCTTCACCAGCTGTTAGAGCATCACAGAACCAGGAGCACAACTCCTCAGGCCTCTGTACAGCTTTACAACTACTAACAATAAATATGCATTAGCACATGCACGGTGGTGGAAGAAGTTATGAGTAAATGCTGGGACAAGATGTATTTTACTACAACCATTTTGTTTCTTAAATAGCAGCTAAACAAAAGGTACTGTTGAATGCTGTGCTGTTAGAAGAAAGCAGCCTTGCTCCAAATGAGCTCCTCTCACTATTGCCAACAGCTTTCTGTAGTACACACTTCCTTAACGTGGGACATACCTTATGGATGAGGTTGGCAATGTCTTCATTTTGGATAATGATTAACAGTTTATCCAAATCAGCTCTTCTTTTAAGGAACTGCTCTGGATGGCACTCTGTATTCCCTAACCTTCTAAGATATTCCTGTCACCACAGAAAGAGGAGACAAAGAAAAACTCAATAAGTAGTTTGGTAAAAACAATGCCCAGATGACACCCACAGCAAGAAAGTTTTCCACTTCAGTGAATCCCAGAGGGATGGCTGCTTTATCTCTCCCATAAATTAATCAGAAGGATGCAGCAACACAGAGCAGCTGTTTCAGCAAGTCAGTCATTCCTCTCAAATCACACACACACACAGCCAGCTGACAGTATCAAACTGCCCAAGTTTTCAAGGAAAGCCAGAAGTTTACAACTTGCATCTTACACATTTAAGTACAGAAGCACAGTGATTTCTCAAAGTTCTCTCTACTATTAGAGGGGAAGAGAAAAAACCCCAAAGGCACATAGAGTGACTCTTCATACATTCTTTCTGAAATGGTAGTCATCACATTTCTTCCCAATCATCTTTTTTCTGTAAGCCCACCCCCTGGCAGGATCTTCAGAAAGGACCAACCTACAGCCTGTTCTGTTTCCCAGCTCAAAGAAAAAGACTTACGTAAAAGCTAAATATAAGCAAGATTACCACAAAAGCTCAATGAAGAAATGGAACAGGACAGCCTACTTTCACAATTCACTTTCACAGTGAAAGTGAGTCCAGTTTCATACAAGTGGATTTGAAAGACAGTCTGTTCTGACACTAGAGAGAGGTTGAACTGAAACATCTTTACCTTGATTTCTCTGCAGAGAACACTTTCTTCCTCTTCATGAATATAAAATTTGAGAGTGTTTTTCTGTACATCTTCAATAATTTTAACCAAACTGGTAAATACTTCAGGTCTTAACTGGCTTATAAAATCAGAAAAATCTGGTTGAGTTGAAATGTTTAAGTTCTCAGGGGATTTCTGAGTCGTTTCTGGTGGTTCCATGAGATCACCACGAGAAGAAGCCTGATCCTCTGGCTTAGCATTCCCATGCCCCTTATTCTCCTTCCCTAGGGGCTGGCTTGCTGAAGGCTGCTCATGAGAATGCAGCTCTTCCCCCAGGTCACTGCCTGGTGGCTCTGGGAGCGGTGCCGTGTTGCTGTCCCTGCCCGCGTCGGGCACAGGCCCCGGGGCAGTGCTGCTCTCCACCTCCAGGCCTTCAGGGCTAGGATAAACTGGGGGAGGCTGCTTCATGCATGAAGAAGCCAAAATCACACTGTTCAGCTTCTCACTCAGGCTCTCTATATATTCTTGGACAGAAATCTCTGATGCCTGCAAACAGATGTGTTCAGAAAGTCTCATTATCCTCTCCTGGGCAGAAAGGACTGGTGTGGACATGTCACTGACATAAGCAATGTTCTTTTGCTCCAAAATTTCTTGAATCTTTCTTGCAAAGAGCTTATATTCTTCTAACAGTGTTGTCTCTATTACTGCACTAATGGAATGCTTAGCTGTAGAAGGGTGATCTGTTAGCTCATACTCATCTTCAAGTTTCTCCACTGGTCCTGTGTAATGTCCATCTTCTGCTGTCCCCTTCTGTGTGTCTGAAAATGGAGAGCATGGCAACTGATAATCAGAATTTCTCTGTCGATTTACTACCCGGGGGTCATTAGGAAGTGCATCTGTTGGTGGCAAGTATTCCAGTGGCTTTTCTGGTGATTTCAGACCTACAGAGGAAGAGTTCATCATCATCATCATCTCATGTTTGAAAGTCACACACAGCTGATACACCAAAACCTCCAAATCCCAGCCTGAAAACAGCATTACTGTTATGCCTTCCCCACCAACCAACTTAAATCCCAATACTCAAGTGTTACAGTCTGCTGAGGTACAGAAGCACAGTACATTTAACAGCTCCTAAGACAGTAAAACAGCACAGTCCAAGTCTGCTGAAAAAGCAGAATACAAGTCAGAGAAAACATAGAGCAAGCACAACAGGATATACCTTCATTACAAATTAAAAATTAAATTAGAAATCAAGCAGGGCAACATATTATTCAAGTATTTTCATTTGCTACTAGTTTAAAATTCTCACTTTTAAAAAGCTTAAGACACAAAATCTTAGACACAAAATGACCTTGTGGAGTTGGACTGCAAGCTGCACCTGACCTTGCAATTGTGAACATAAATTTTTTTCTTGAAAGGGGAGGATATCAGTCTGATTGATTACTGACACACAGCTTCAGTGGTGCTGTAAGGAGTGCTGAAAGCCTCTCGTAACCCCAGCTCAGTTTCTTCACCATCCATATTCAAAACTATAGTTTTGTCTGTTTTTAAAGCATTCACATTTCTAATTTGTATCAATATGAAGCCAAACCAACATTCTCCACCAGTATCTCTTTTCATCCACCAGATTTCTGTATTAGTCAAATACAAGAAACAACTGCACAGGCTACAGATGTGCTTGTTACCAACATGTGATCCAAGAATGGATCTATGAATCCAGATACAAATTGGATACATACTTTAGAATATATTTTCATTCACTATTTGTAGGAATAGAGGAGTTAAAATCCATCTTACCTGTAATTGGGATAAGTTTCCAGTGCATTCCGACTTCCCCTACATTATTTGAGCAGGGATGTTGCCTGCGATAGCCATGCTCTATAGGACAGGGACCGTAGTCTTCCAAGGTATTCCCAGCGCTTGCTTCCTAAAGAGCAAACAAAATGTTCATCGCAAAACAACTTCTTTTGGTTTTGCTCACAATTAAGTTTTCACATTCTGAGCAGTTGACAAAGAACCAAGTTCACCAGCACACTGGCAATTCTGCCATGAATATAGTCCAGTCAAACTTGGAAATGTTTCCACAAGGTTCTTCTCTGGTCTCTCATGAAATTCCTAAGGCAGCACTGAGCACTGGCCTTACAGTAGGGAAGCTGGGAGTGACAAAGAAGAAGGGAGGGGAGAGCTGGCTGCTCCCTCACTCTTTCCAAGATGTTGTCTTGATACCTGACTAAAGCCATGAGATGTTGGCATTGCTGAGGCACTGCCTGCAAGTAGTATTGGGCCCTTAAAAAAGCCAATTTTATCTTACATTCCAGATGGGTAGAAGCAAAACAGCGTGGAGATTACAGGCAGGACAAATTCATTCCTGTTCTATGACTTAGAAACTGGGCTTTGTGTTTAAGTACCAGTAACAAAGATCATGGAACAACCACTTTGTAGAGTAATGAGCTGAGCATGCAGTGGAACGCTCAGAATTCTTCAACTCTGCTCCTTTTTTATTACAGAAAGAATAGATACAAAGAACTAAGAAGACACACTTAAGAGTGGAGAAAACTTCCATCTGTGTTCCTACCAAACAGAAAAGCTTTGCAGAAAAGTTGGCATGTATCTGTGTTTGCCTCCTCTATTCCTACAACAGAATGTTTTTTTCATTCAGTCTCATTTATGAAAATAGTACTTTCACTGTCAGCATCTTGGCAGTTTCACTTACTTGTAAATGTAGTGTGTCCTCAAGGGCTGCTTCGTTGGGTGGGAGCTGCAGACTGACATCGATGGGATAGGGCAAGCAGGGCACGTCAGTTTCCAGCACGGCCGGGCTCTGCAGGTCCTTGCAGGTAACATTGTCAGCCTGAGCAGTGTTAGGAAGCTCGTGATCATCTCTGTCCTGAGCTGGATTGGATTCATATTCATATTTTTGTCTCATATACTCTTCAATTTCCTCAGTGCCCAAGGCCTGACTGACAGACTGCACCACGGCCGGGTCCCAGCGGCCAGCGGCGGCCATCTCCAGCAGCGCCTTCATGAGCCTGTCCATGTCGGCAGCAGTGTCGGACACGTCCCCCTGCCTCAAGTCACTCTCCTGGCCAGCATGGTCAGAATTCGTTGAGAGCACAGAGTGTGGTGAATCCAAGGTTCTGCCCACTTAGAAAAGGGTGAGGAGGAGAAAAGGAATCCATTACTCAGTCTTAAAATAAAAACAAAACCAGATCCCCCCACAAACATCTGCTACGTATCCACAGTCTCACTCTTGGGCATCAGTTTGTATGTACACACACTTATCTTAACAAAAATGCAGACATGCATTCATCACATATTCTACATTAACAATCAATGTCAGAAGACCTTCGAAGGCTCACAGAATTCCAAGCAGGAATCCCAACCATAAAGTCCAGCCTTTGCCTCCTTCATCCCTAGATGTCAGTCACTATCTTTTGTCCCACTCAAGAGGATAACTAAGCTCAACTAAGATCAGTCACTTAATCTTCCAGTGATTCACACACACACACAACACACACACACACACACACGTGTGACTGGTACTTGATGGAAATCCTCTCTTCTATGTGTCACCCTGCTCCCATTTCCCCCTTCTGCAGGAGGCCTCTATAATTGGCTTGAGAAAATTGTCAAGGAAACAGAAATCAAAGGGTTTTTTCCTGGCAGACCCTAAGTCAGAAGGTATCTGTGATACTTCTCTGAGGTTTGGATGTAGATGACTTCATGTATAAAATTTCATGTATATAATTTCATGTATTTGATCTTATTAGGTTGTTTCCTTTGTCCCACTACACACATTACTGGCTATTTCAAAACTTATCTATGCTTTTTCCCTTCAATCTAAACATCTGAGGTATGAAATAGGGTATTGGACACAAAGAATTACAGCTAAGTCAAACTACAAAAGACACTATCAAGTCTGCTGAGTGTTCTGTATTAGAAAGTCTTTGGACAGCTCCACAGGCAAGTAAACTCTTTCAAAGTCTGCTTTCTTTCCAAAGAGGCTAAACAAAAGCAACTTCCAGGAAAATTCCCCTTGTCTCCTAGAAAGTGGAAACCTGCAAAAAATAAATTTTATCTCTACTGACAGATCTCAGGCCAATGTTTAAATGAACCATCACGCATTAAATTGCCACAGAATGCAGAAAAAATAATCTATAATGATCGGATGTTAACTATGCTGTGAATAACAATGTTTAAAGAAGTACTCTAAACAAAGACTTTCTTACCTTCATACTGACAAATATTCCCTGAAGCGTCACTCATTTTTAGGTATTTCTGCAAATTTTCAGATTGTTTTTCCAGCTTTCTTTTCAGACCACTTCTAATTCTGGGGTCTTCAGAATCAGAATCTCCTTCTACATTTTTCTTCCTACACTGGATCAAGTTAATAAGCTCCTTGAGGCTTTCAGTATCATATTCTCCAAAAGAAGGCAGTTTTTGTTTGACAGCAGTGGCTTCATATTTGGGATGGCTTCTTTTCCTGCATTTTGCCTTGGCAAAGTCAGAGTAGTTTTCTGTAGCTTCATAATCTGAGCTGGGACTGAAGCGCTGAGGCTTCCGACTTCTATCCAGCAGCTCCTTAGCTCTGGACACCAGGAGCTGATAGTCCTTCCAACTGGAAATATAGTTCTGCAAGCACATGCTAATGTGACCTTTGTATCTTGGGCCAGCGTGCAGATATCTTTTGTCATCCAGCTGTGTTGAGTACTCATGTAATATAAATTCTCTACCTCTTCCAGAGCCTCTGTAGAGTCTTTTAAAGTACTCGTTTATGTGCTTTTCCACAACAGCATTGAAATCTGCACTGCTTTCATAACGGCACTGGATTAAAGCATAATGCAGAGACTGAATCAACTTTGTGAGTTCTGGAATGATTTCCTTTTTCTCAGGCAAAACCACGGTAGTTGAATTTCTCTGTGTTCCACTTTGTTGTGCTGCCAGAGGGAGAAAAGGGAATCCACAATTAAAATCAAACCATGAAGCTATAAATAAATGATGACTAATCAAAATCAAATGATGACTGATACAGTATGTTAATAATTCCAAACCATGAAACACAGTTTGGAATGACCATGAAGAATTCAGACGCCAGGGAAACCATACCACGAAATTTCAACAAGTTTTACTTTCTCAAATATGAACAAATGAACCTACAATGTGTGATATTTGCCTTTGTGAAGAAACAAATCTTTCTAAACACCAACACCATGACCATAACCAATGCAAACCATTACTCTTAGTTCACACTGACTGACTACTACAAAATCTTCAGCAGAATATCATCTCTGTTTAAATAAACCTGTACACAACAGTGACCAATAATTAATTACCTGAGTTAATTACACCTCTAGGCTCTGGAAACAGAAACAATGCATGAAGCACACGAGATCGCCCAGTCTGGTGGTCTAGAACACAAAAAAATAAAAACAGTTCAAAAGGAGAAGACCACCAAAAGTCATTCTAGTACTCAAAAAGCCACCCCCCTAAAAAACCAAAACAACAAACCCAACTCAAACACAAACCCAGAGTATGCTTACCATAAGGGGACATCATTTGCCACGGAGAAAGAAGAAAAAGAAATCCTCTGTCCACAAGTGGTTTCACAAGGACCTGTTTTCAAGCAAAAAGAGCAAACTGCTTCAAAGACATTTGCTCACTATGAACACTCTTCCTGAACTCTAAGATAATCCTGTCTTGGGCAGAGAAATGGCCTGATACTTAAGAGTATGCCAGCTAAGGAATTCCAGTGAGATTGTGGATCTTGTAGTATGTCTCAAATTACTAACAAGTAAAATTATTTTTAAAAATAGGAATAGTCAAATCTGTTGCACTCACAAGATTCTCTTTCTCTAGTTTTTGAAGTAAACCCTCTAAGTGACTCCCAGAACGGGACTTCTCCACAACTTCATACAGGCTACAGAACATGCCATTCTTCAACACTGATAGGTACAAGGGGAGAAAGAGAAGATAAGGAAAAAAGAAACAAAATTGTAATTCAGAAAACTTGAAAATTCTGAATTTAAAGAAATTAAATGAGAATAATTTACCTTCTTTTCTTCCTTGGTAAGTTTCTTTTAAGAACAACGTTGGTGAAATTTTTTTCTTCAACTGATCAATGCTTGCAACTTTTTCAACCTCAAGCTTCTCAGGACTGGAGAAGGGTGAGGGGGAGATAAAAAAAATAAAGACCTTTTTTTACCTTCTATATTCCTATGCTCACTGATAAAATAAGAACTAGTAAATACATGCTTTTAAGAATAATTTCTTTGGACTATCTCATGCACTAGGGGTGTTTATTCCTGAGGAGTGTATGTCACTTCAATGGACAAAAAAAAAAAACAAAAACAAAACAACAAACCCACACACAAACAACAAAACATCAAACAGCAAAGAGATGTTGATAGTTGTATGCCTGAACTCAAGAAAGTTCTGGACACACATGACTCGAGTCTTGTTTGGCATATTTAAGGCACTTAGTCAGTAGTTTAGATTTTCATCTGAATATATCCAAAATTCACCAGTCTCTATTCAAAAGAGTTTTAACAGAGCAGTATTTTAAACTTACTGTCTTAATGGCAATACTCACAGCTTGCATGGAAGGAAAGGTTGTGCTGCTGATTTTAGGGAAATGTGGCACACAAGTCTGCCTTTATTCCATAGCTGTCCCCTCCACAATGTAACGTTAGACTTCTCTAAATTAGGATGAAGAAAGGAAGACTAAAGTGAAACTTGCCAGCTGTGAGTGAAAGAAGAGGCTGCTGAATCTTCAAAACCAGTTTAGGGAAAACATCATACTAATACCAGACAATAATGTTAAAAGGTAACAGAAAGGATGTTACCAACTCTGTTATATTTTGACCTGCTCAGAGTAAAAGGAGGTTGGTTTGTTACCTACACCTGTCAGTATAAGCACACCCTTGATGCCAATTTCTGAGGAATTATATCCTCTTTCCTTACCATAACTGTCAACCACTTTCATACATATTAACTTTGCTTGAATGAGGTTCAAAACAAAGCATGACTGAGAATCATATTATTTGAAGTGCCATTGAACAGGAGATTGAGGAACTGAAGATCAGTTCTCACTACACTAAGTAGAAAAGGAGGATTTTGTTCACTTGTGGTTCATTCTGATAAAAGAAGATACACATTAAGTGTCTGTTTGATCATCCAGTATCAGCAACCAGCATGGTTCAGGATAAAATTCAGGTATACACTCAGCATAATTAAACTGGTCAAATATAAAACTACAGGGGAAAAACATCAAAACCTTCCCTGTCTGTATCATAAAACCAAATTAATTCTTACCTGTACTTCTATCTGTGTGGAAGGTGTTTGCTCTAAACAAAAGAAGACAGACAGAATGACTAGGCTGGAACAGAGAATTCTGGCCACTGAGTTTTACATTAAGAATAGTTCATCAGTCTAACAAAATAGGAAGACTGGCAATTCCCTCTAACCTCAATCTATCACTGCTGCAGTATCTTGTACTATTTTAGATACCTTGCTAACTGCTTTTAGCATTTCAGAGTACAGTCCCCACACCTGGACATCTTCCTATCAGCACAGGTACCACAGTGGATCTGTGATCAACTGGCCATCTACATATTCTCTCCACAAGCAGTTAGACACCAGTGAAGTGTTCAGAGACAAAATATACAGAATATTATTTTAGAGTACCAAGCAACATAATGCTGTGAATGCTTTTATGTCCACAAATTCCCTCAGTTAGGTAAAACCCCCCACTATTTGTGGATTCCACCTGGGCAAAAGGCAAGCAGGTGGGAAGAGCAGAACTGCTTCCCACAGGGGCCACCCTGCTGCATAAAACCAAGTTTGCCACCTCTTGCTTTGCATTGGAAGTATTTACTATGCTAAGTCCCTGTGACACATCCATTCATTGCAGCACTGTTCATTTAAATCAATTCTAAGCTACTGCCAAGAGCTATGAATTCTTCATGCTACATGCAGATTTTCCTAAACTCATTTCCTAGCTTACCTTGATGGGGGCACAAATTTTGGTCCTTGTACCATGTCATCTTTATAAGTAAATGAAACAACAGCATAAGGACAAACATGTCTTGGTCTTCGCTTGATCTCATCAAAGCCATATTCATAAAAGTAGTACTGGGAAAAAGAAGTGACAATGTTAAATCAGATGCCTGGAGCAACAGTTAATTTCTTTAAATGCTGGTATTTTAAATAAAGAGGTTTTTAAATGCTCCTCTCATATGTACTAGAGAATACAATCAATCAAGGTAGTTTTTTATCTTCTCCTTACTTTATCAACCACTTAGATATGGACAGTACTTCAGGAGTCAATCAAGAATAAAACATAATTGAAATGCAACATTTACTTGAAAGTATTCTTGATGACAACTAATAAAAACAAAAAGAAATCAGAGGAAAGTAAATATTGCAATGAGTTTTGGAGTCTATACTTAGTTCAGCCACAAAATTCTAATATAAAATGTTAATTTAGGCAAATTTGTAATGAGAAATGAAAAAATACATTAATTTTTTAGCCATCTCATTCAATGTCTAACCCAGTGATTTACAGAAGACAAAAGAAGTCGTTAATACTGAAGAGAATGCTTTCAAGCAAGGATCCTGAAATCTGCAGACTTGGTGGAATAATCTGACTGCAAGAGATAACTGCAGTAAGAGATAAACACCTGGAGGAACATAAATACTTGGAACTGATTTCATTCTGTCTTTCCTCATCATCTCCAAACCTGAGAATCTGGAAAGGGGAATAAGAAAAAAAAAAGAAAGAAAAATGCTATTCTTTCCTAGCCAACATTTTCCCTTTTAGGAGTCTCACTTAATGACCACAAACCAATTGTACTTTTACATTTCAAACTCCCCACATTAAGTCCTGTCTTCCAGCCTCCATTCCAGCCCCATGTACATTCCCCAGTTATTTCCTATTCCACCTCCACCCTACTCTGAGGGAGATCCTCGCCTGAGGTTCAGGATCACACAATGGGAACAGGAGAGGCTGCCATGCTGTTCTGGGATTTCTAATGCAGGCACCTGTGGACTGCTACACACACCCAGCTGCAGCTTCACAGGGCAGCTCAGGGTTTGTTGTACCTTCAGTGATTTTCTCTCCATCGTTTCAGCAGCTCTGTTTATGAAGGTTTTATGTAAGAAGCTTTACCTGAGTCAGTTCATAGGCTCGGTAAGCCAACAAGGAGTTGACTTTATTTGCATTCTTTGAAACATGACACTCGTGCTTTGGGGTGGGATCCAACACGCTCTTGGCAGTTGATTCCACTGCTTTCATACCAATGTGGTCATACATGCTTTTCATTCTTCCCTGTAATAAAGCAGAAGATTTGTCAGCATGAGCTTTTTCCTGCAAACTGGTAAAGTGCTTAAAGTACCAAAGCAAGTAAGAGCAAAGAAAATAAAACATGCCATTAAGAAAGCCACTTCTAGAAGTATATTATTTTCATACTTTCAAAAAAAAAAAAACCAACAGATTTTTGCCTTTTATAAAAATTTATTATGCTTTATTTAAGCTTAATATCAACATTGGATTTCAAATCTAGTAGAGGTCTAGTTTCTCTATAGGCAGATGATAGTGCAAATTAAAAGTAAGTTAAGTTAAAACCACCTGTGTGTTATCAGTAAGCAATGTAACCCTTCAAGAATAGCAAGATAAAATTACCTTTATTATTTTAAAAACAATCACATCTCCAGTTGCTCCAGATTCTAGAGGATTAGGCTGCAATAAATCAGCATACTTGGAGATATATACACCTGAGAAGAGTATAAAAATAAACCAAAATACATTATGCTGAATGTTAAAACATTATTAGAGGTTAAAAAGCATGGGATTAAATGGGATAAAATTACATATATTACATAAATTACATGGAATTAAAGCTCAATGGACACAAAAGAATAAAGATACAATTGACACTCAAGTGCAAAGGTAAAATAATTTTGTGGTTTTCCGCACTTAGTTATTTCCTAGATTTTACAGCCTCAAACACACTGTCATTTGTTGGTCTGGCTCACTACCTCAGATCAAAGAACTGTAACTGAACTCAGATACTCTGAAAAGCATCCATTTTGCTTAGCTTCCTCTTATTCCAAGTCTGTATTTAACTGCTCGAGCAAATTGCTCCAGACCCTTTACCAGCTAAACCAGTAAAAAATCATATGCTCATAAAGCTTTGTTCTTTTCCACCTCACACTTACTTCTGCTTTCAATATTCATGTCTATATTCATTCATAGTCTGCTTACAATATTCATGATACCTCTGTACCATGTTCCTCTCACACAGAACGAAAAATTAGTTCCTGATTTTCTATCTGAAAAGCTTTGCAAAAGGAACTTACTGCCTTTCACTCTCAAGACTCTTTAACACCTTGTGACTCTTCTAAGTCTCCAATTTATCTACACTCTTCTTGGATTTGTGGATTCAAGAATTTTAGTTCTATCTACGTCAAAACTGAGCTGAGCTACTGTGTCCATGAGGTATCTCTGAATGCACACCTACAAACAAACACAGAGGCAGCCAGCCACACACTGCATTAGCTCTTTGGCCCCCCAGGTCTCTTTCCAGGTTTACTGGAAAGACATGGGATATTGGTTTGACTTAAAGCCAAAATGAGAACTAGGTCTTCCCTTTGAAAAGGGAATTTAACTGAACAACTCAAAAACAGAGCTATGAAATAATGTTCTGATGTCCATTTCCTTTGCTAAAAACATCTTGCTGTGATATTGCTGCAGTCAGTGACAGAAAAAGGACTCAAAGTTCACACAACTGCATCACATTATCTGCCAACTGCTACTGCATAACCAGCACTTCTAATCAAAAGATAGTTACCCTTGGAAGGGCTGCCGAGAATTGTGATTTTGGAGTGGCCAACCTGCAGCCCCTTTTCACATATGCTCTGGATCTAAAGAGAACAAACAGTTTTAAGCAAGTCTGTTAGGAAAGCCAGGATATGAACAGAACAAACAGTGAGAAATTACAATTACAGAGTTTCAATTGAGATTTAAACAAAACCCCAACTCTCACAAACAGAGGTAAGATAAGTCTGAATTCTCTATAAAACTATTAAACTGTGCAAGTCAAAATCTGATATGGAGCAGCTACATAGACTTACCTGTATCTTAAAAAACCACAGCCTCCCTATACCTTAAACACTGTTTATGAACATTACTTACCTTCAATACGGAAAATTTTAATATTTAAAACAGAAGAACACCTGTCAAATGATTGCATGTTCAAGAAATCCCGACTCTATAATAGCAGACAAAGCACAGGAACCACCTTTCCATCACTTTGATTAAAAGTATGTGATCAAAGAAGAGACAGAGAAGACAATGTCCATTTTCTAATATTACAGGTTACCTTGTTGATGCAAAAAAAGAAGAAAAATACCACCAAAACCCAAATGCAATGAAAACACAAAATATTCCTCCTCAATTAAAAAAACCAAACACAAACCAAATAAAAACCTCACATGCCATCCAGAAAATCTATCCCTTCATTTATAAAACAGAGCCTAAACCAGAGAAGATACAGAGACACATAAAATGGAGTACCTTAAGTAACAGGGAATAAGGGATTTAAACAGCGACATATTAAATCCCTTTCCCATCCTTCTATACCTTCCAGTGCTGTATTTTGCAAAAGTAACTTTAAGATTGTGTCAATAAAACACTCTGGAAAAAAAACAAAGCCCCAAAACCTCTTAACTGCTGAAGAAAACATTTCCCCTGCAGTGCTTCATTCCTCACCTGGCACCGATCCACCATGAGGAATGCGTAACTTTCTGAGAGCTCCTTCTCCGGGCGCCCATCGAACCGCAGCTCCCTGCGTTTTTCTGTGAACTGTTCACACAGAAAGGTCTCAACACAGGTGCACACACTGCTGCTGGCACAGTCAGGTGTCAGTGTTTTAAGGCCCCATCTATGTTAGCAGATCCAAGTGTACAAAAATAATCAAAAGATAATCCAAATTAAATCACTGGATGGTGTAATTAGGTTTCAAAAACATTATACTTGTGGGAAATCTAATTGGCTTAATCTGCCCAAGTATTGTTTTTTTAAGAGACACTCTTCAAACAAATCTGTGCAGTAACACTTTAGTTTGATCTTTGTAGGAGAACTGGCTAGAACCATCCAGCCCAATGCCTTCCACATCACCTTTGAAACTCCAGAAATAAGAATTTTCTCTTTTTAGGAGACAGATCTCTTACACTGTGCAAATATTTTTCCAGATGCACCTCACTGCTGCTGAGGTGGTTTTTACCAATATTTCTCAACTGTAACCATGAATAATTAATGTAATAGCAGAAAATGCTTCCGTTTACTTCATAACTTCAAGATGATAACCACAGCAAACGAATTATATATTCAATTACTTCATATGTGAAGCTTTTTGGCACTGGGAATGAAAACTTCATTTGAGAGTGATGAGAGCAAGCCAAGACTGGATTTAAGAGACACCACATGAGGCACAAAAGAATGGCTTCAACCAAGGTGCTCCACTTACTAGATCAGTAATCAACTTTAGTTAAAGTACTTCTTGGAAAACAACAAAACTACAGAGATTATGGAAACTTGTATCAGGCACATCTTTTAATCTTAACTTCACAGGAAACATCAGCCTTGTAAAGAAGACATTAAAACATCTTTCCAGGTTATTAAAATACCTAAATAAAATTTAAGAAAAAATTTGAAAGCTAAAAACACACAAACTTAAGTGGTGCCAAATACAATTTTTCTTTTAGTCTTCTTGGAGTATCTGGCAGGCAAGAGTTTAGAACTATGTAGTAATAAACTCACCTGCAAAACAGCTGCTTACATTTCTGAGGATATGAGTTTGCAATTAAAGACCAACTACATAACTGAAAATAATCCCCAGGTCTCTGGCTCTAGATTGAGAAGAAGCACTGTCACTTGACTGGTACCTTATTGAGAAACAGAAGCCACAAATATACTCACTTCCTTTTCCAACAGTTCACTATGAACTAAGCTGGCTCTCTTGTATCTAAAATTGGACACTGAACTCTGATCCAAGTAGGAAGAATGTAGAATCTTCAAAATATCCTCAAATTCTCGAGAACCTGGACGTACTGGCTGAAAGAGTGCTATTAAAGAGAAGAAATAAAATAATTAGTGCCAATATACATGTGAAAACATCCCAAATTTTCCAGTTCAATGACAGTTTGTGCATGAAGATAAATGGTTTGTGATTCTATTTCAAATATAAAACACCTAGAATACTGGGCAAACATGGACTTTAGAAAGTTTACCTTAAAATTTCCTAGAATGATAGCATCTTTCAAAAATCACAATTATGTTACTTTAATATTACCCTTGAATGGCTACTAGTTTTCACAAGTTTGTAAGGGAAGCACCTCAAGTCTGAATTTACCCCTTGGAAAACATCTAATATGTACTGCAAAACACTGAAATGAAACTTTCATAACTCTAATTTGCTAATTAACTCTTTTAATTAAGAAGCAGGAACAAATTGTCCTAATAAAAACCTCAACAGGAGCTTCATAGCTTGGCCCCACTTCAGAACTATTATGAGGTTTTGTGTTTGTTTGCTTATGGCAATTAAGCTAAATATGAAGAAATCCAATCCTAGTTAAAGAAGACAAATAAGCTCCTATTATTAAAAGCCCCCACTGCCTGTGTTGATGCTTGAGGATGCTATCCCTTACTACACCTGCTTTAAAAGGAAAGCCCTTCGTGTGCTGTTGTACAAATTCCCTCTGGGCAAACCTTTGAGTTCCCACAGGGAAACAGTCATGTCCCTGAGCTTATTATCTGTGTTTGGGTGCCAAGGTGACAAATTGATCAGAGAAGCAACCCCAGAGTGAGCCAGCAGACGATGGCAGGGCAGATTTTGAGAGTAGAGGCCAGGAAAATAACATCTCTGTGGGAACTAAACTAGCAGAGCACAAGAAGTGGTTTTTATCCTCAGAGTAACTTCCAAAACATGCACCACAAGTGCAGGATTTTTACTGTAGTTACAACAGTTAGGAAAACAACAATAGCACTAGTCTCACAAAAAAAGACCCAACAAAACAAACAAAAACAACAAAACAACAACCTACCATTACTCTAACAAATTAAATTTAATTACATCTTCAGAGTATATTCTCCAATTTCATTAAATAATATGGCAGTAGATTTAGGCAGCAATCTTTCCTTCATGTGTAGAAAATATTTACTGCATAAGCCTCAATATAAAACAAAGGTTCCTAATGAAAACTGTTCTGTGTTATTTAGAAAAAGCTGCACATTTTAGAAGGCAACACCATATCTGCAAACTGAACTCAAGCAAGGATTCCAACATCACCAACGAGAAAGTGACTTTTAAGAGCGGAAGTTATGAAAGTCATTTAGAAACCACACTTATGTAAAATCCTTTTTAGTAACTACACCTTCACTCTTGAAAAGCTGACAGCAATATGGGAGGAGACAGAATTGAGAATGAATGGAATTCTCAACTTAGTATTACTGAGAATGAATGCTCCTGTACTGAAGAGATAAATGCTTATTAATAGAATAGAAAACAAGCCTGCTGCATGTACAAATGCCCTGGGAAAGCACTCCCTGTTCCACCCCAGCCCCAAACATCTCTTGGACACTACAACAGTAACTCCCTGTCAGAAAGATCTGGGGGTTTCACACACTCCCAGCTCCTCAGAACAACCTGTTAAGGCAGGTTATCTGTGCCAGCTGTTTGACCAAACTTCCTGTTTTCTTACCAGTGTTTACTTATCCCTTCTCCCTCTGTCCCTCAGGACACGAGCTCAGTAAAAATGAGCCTCTCACTTCCATCTGGAGCCCAAACAAATGGAAAGCATCACAGGGTGAGCTAGAAAGAGCCACCACAACCCATACACAATGTCTCAACCACTTTCCCAGATGCAAATCTAGGAAAAGGCACATTATTACATGAATTAAGATCCTATCACACACGCAAATATCATCAACCATGTTCCTATTTGTGTTTAAACATCTTCTGCTCTGCGGAAAGCTCTGGGGAACGAGCTGAGACAGACTTGCCCTAAACCAGCAAGTCCCTCTATTATTGTGGTTTACCTGCATAAACTAGTATACACTTAGCTCCCAGCACATTTATGGAAAAGCCCTACCTAATCATTTAATTATTGAAAACTATTGAAAAGCTTTTTTTTTTAAAGATTTTTGCAGTTCTTTCTTCCAGAACTTGAGGCACTGCAGACTTCATGCTCTCAATCAAAGTATGAAACACTACCCCAGTGAGGTGAGTAGCCAGGCAGTACCTTTCAGTTTGTCACTTGAGCTGTGGTGTTCAAGAACAGTGATGGTCTAAAACGTTCATGCCACCATAGCAGGGCCTGCACCTCACTTCAAGGTAAGAGTGCAGAAACAAGACAAAACTAAAATAAAACCAAGAAGTCAAACTAGACCTTGTACAGCAGTCACCAAGGCCTGTGCTCCCAGGCAAACCATGAAATTACTGAACTCATCTCCAGTCCTCCACCACTTCAAAGACCAGCCACGTGCACATACACATCTCCCAGGCTTGCTGTACAAAGCTGATGGGGGTGTACTGCACCTTTACTGCCCTGCGTTAATTAAACAGTAATTAAAGTAAGGACTAACCTGCAGCATCCTTACAAGTCAATTGTTGTGGGGTTTGCTGGCTTGTTCTGCACAGGTAAAAATAAGTAAATAAATACTGGGTTTGTTCAGCTTCTACCCAGGGCACTGGAATGTATGTCACTATTTTTATGTGAGAATTGAGTTTAGTTAATACGTACTAGTCAAGGAACAGGGAATGGACTGGATATTTGAAGTATGTCATGCCTAAGAGGCTCGACTTTTCTTTCACAGCTGTCTGATGTTTCAACTTGAGAAAACCGAGATGTGAGTTCCTGGGTTTGGTTGCTTAAGTCAGAATGTGAAGAGGAGCCACCCTCCTTGAGCAATCGTGAACCAAGTTTGAAGTGAAGATAAGTAAATTACTGATTTTTTTATCTTCACACACAAGTGCTCCTGCTACAAAATCTCCATTGAGAAGCAACCTTTTAAGTCTCTCTTTTTCAATCATCATTTTTTAAGACTAAGACAAAAAATATCTGTGGTGTTAATGAAGTGTGACATTTTAACCTTTAGGACTTTTTCAGCCCAAAATGTCCTGGCTCTCAAAAGACCTAAATAGTTACCAAGTTTAGGGACTGACAGAGTTCTCCACCTAGAAATATTGTGTAGCAAACAGCAGATGCACATGTCTACCAAAGAAAAGAAAAAGTAGAAGACAAAAGACAAGGCAAAATGATGAAGTAGAAAAGGGACAACCTGGACCTTCAGGCAAGTATTGCAGAGTTTCATGGGTAAAAGCAAGACCTTTTTCCCCACCTCAGCCTGAGAAACAGTCATTTGCTACTTTGACAGGCTCCAGAAATAAACATCCAGCTTTAATGAACAAGCAACCCCTTAGAGGCACTGACTGCCATGTCAACATCATTACTGGAATTATCTTTTGGTAAAAGTTCAGCAAGTTAAAAGTGCTCTTACACTGATTTATCCTTAAAATTTCCTTTCCTAATCCTATCAAGGACCTCTCGAGTTTCAAGAAAACTTGGAAACCTCTGAAGATCTGACAATTGAATTAGAAGAGGCCAGGACAAGTCTGAAGACAAACGATAGATAAGCTGCTCAAGAGAGCATAACATCATTGCTAAACTCTACGTACCAAGAAAACAAACCTCCAAGGAACTTCTAAGGAGGAAGACAAATGCAGGCACACCTTAAAAAAATAATGTTGCAGCCAATCCTTCTTTCTTTGTTTCCTGAATTCCTATGCCAGGAAAAAGAATGAGGAAATCAGAAGTATTTGCTGTGCAAACTGATCACAGTTGTTTTTAAGAGGTATCTTTCCTCGAGATTAAAAAGGATTTCTGTTGACTTTCAGCCCCTACTTAAGTCTCCAAGAGGGGAGATAAATTCTTAAATAGATAAATAAGCAGCTAAAGCCTAAATTTCCTAGGGTATTTCTCTTGCATTTCAGAAGCTTAGATTTGGAAGCTTAAATTTTCTCTTACATTTGTGCTTTCCAGATTCAATTTAATTTCTTCAATACCAAAAATTTTTCCTGAAACTTATGTTGGTGTTTAAAAATATTCAAAAATCCACCAAAAAACTCCACCTCCAAACAAACTCAAACACCTCTGACATAGTCATCCTGTACACAGCAGCTAGCTAAGCCTTCACAATCAAGGCAGCAGCTTTCTCCCAGGATGGTATGTCCAGGAAAGAAATGATGGTTTAAAAAGCAGAACCAGGACAATTCCAAGGCAAGGAATGATGAGGAAGCTTTCATGTGTATTGCTTCATGCTGGGCTTTAGAATCAAGCCAAGAGAGCACTTTTGAGAAGGACTGGTGTCATTCAGATTACTTTGCAATTTAACAAGATGTATTTAAACACTAGCAATAACGATGCTGCAAGCATGTGCCACTACAGCATGAGATGATCCACGCAGTGCTGATCTTCCAGTTCAGTTCCAGAACGGACTGAATTGCATCATTTTTTCAAATGACAACACAAATCCAACAGCAATTTGGTTGCCCTCAAACTGCACGTTTGGCAGTCCATGCTGTGAGAACACCACTCAGTTGCTGTGAGCCCATGAGCACCGAAGGCTGAATGGAGCAGAGTCTGCTCTGAGAGCTTTGGAGCCACCAAGTCATCAGAATAATCAAAATACCTGAGAGCCTTTCTGCAGGCTGAAAGGAAAAGAGGTGAGAATGGGTCAAACGGCCTTGACATTAGCAAGCCAGTTTCTGAAGCAAGGTAAGAATGGCTTCCTCTTCTACCTTAAAGGCCACAGAAGCCTGAGGTTTGAACTACACAATCCAAAACCTTCTGCATTCTGCAGATGGCTCTGCAGATGCAAATGATGAATCAGATGACCTGAGAAGGTATTTTACAGGTCTTCGTGCACATTGGAACCAAATTCTAAAGAGGAACTTCAAAAATCGTTGGTTAAGTACTGAACATTACTGAAATACATTTAAAGGTATTCACATGTAACCACACTCGGGTGTGACACACAAGACACTTCAGTTCCTCATGAGGCACCATCTATGTCGAGGTAGTTTTCTGTCAGATGAATTATAAAAGACATTTTTTTCTCCAAATCAACTCAGTTCTTTTTACAATGAATCTCTACCAGACTTGTATTACCCCAGAGCTGGGCAGCAATGGGAAAGACCAGGAAGAAAAAGGTGTCATTACTGCCAAAAGGAATTAGTCTATTACTGGAGAGAAAAGACTGGATAATGAAATAAACCTACCTTCATCTCTTCCTTACAGAAGAAAGCATTTCAAGAAGTTAAGATGTTACTCTCTTCTCTGAAGAACAAGAAGCCTATTCAAACAAGTATTTTTATGATATGGACTAAGTTACTGACTCCATATTGCAAAAAGGCAAGAACTAAGATAAATTTCAAGGAGGAAATCAGACATGTCTTCAACTCCACTTAACAACAACAAAGTTAAGCAGAAACCAGTGGAGTCTTATGAAAAGCAAGAAATATCACAGGCTTTTAGAAGAAGAGTTATTTAGAAACAAAAAACCCCAGACCCTGGACACTTGGAAGCAGAACGCTTCCAAAGCGAGGCATGAGAACGTGGGATGCTCCCTTCCTCCCTGCAAAGAACTTTCACCAGATAAGAACAGTCTTCTGCGTATCATCACTGAAGGACAACTCGGCTGTGTTTGTTTAGTCTATCCTAACCAGGTTTACACCCTTCTCCTGCAGGGAGGAGGTCGGGGAAGAGAAAAGCGAACCATCTTCGCTGATGTCGTTGTCCCAAAGGAACATCTTCTCCACATGCAAATGCACCTCCAGAAGCAGAGCTGAGGCCAACTCAAGCCCACCCTGATCGCATCCAGCTTCTCCTCCTTTTAAAGCAGAGGTCTGAAATTCAAGACGAGGTTTTGGTTTTGTTTCATCCTCGTGACAAAATAAAAGTGAGAAAAAAAGAGAAAGGTAGGGAAAGAATGTAACAGCCTGACACTAAAATCGGTTCCCCAGGAGCCTCGCGAGTGCGAGCCAGCAGAGCCTCCTCCACACCGCAGGGTTTGCATGCAGCCGTGAGGTGTCTGAGAGCTGCCTGATGAATCGGATGGAGAGGGGAGCGAGGTAGAAAAGGGAGGGGAAGGGAAGGAACAACCTTTCTTTTCTCTGCTCTTCCTGGGGATGTGAAAGTTCCTTCTAACAGGCTGGTGGTCTTCTGGGGGCTTAGGGAGAGGGGGCGGCCCGCCAAGCACAGCGCTGGGCGGCTGCTGCTGCTGTTCATTTGCCGTCGAGATGCTGCTCCTGCGCTGGCTGCTGCTACTGATGCTGAGGTTTGTGGGGACCTTGTCCTCTGCAGCAACAGCAGCCCTCAGCAGCGCCTCCCCAGCGCTACCGCTCTCAAAGCGCCCGCCATTTTGAGTGGTGTCCTCAGCGGCTCCTGCTCTGTTACTCTCCGCTCCGAGGACGCCCGCGCTGGTCTTCTCCATCCGCTGATGCTGCTCCGGCTCCATCTCGCCGCCACCGCGGATCACGGCATCCGCCATTCCCTCCGGAAAAGCGAGCCCGGTAGTCCGCTCCTTCTCTTCCCCCAGCACAGCGCCCCTGCCCAGCGCCAGCAGCGCCCGCGCCGCCACGCCTCCCCCTCCGCCCGCCTCACGGCAGCCCCCGGGCCGCCCCCGCCCCACCACACAACATGGCGGCGGCAGGGGGGGTGGCTCTGCGGCCAGCCCAGCTCAGCCAATCCGCTCGCGGCACACGTTATAAATAGGGGCGCGGCCGCAGCGCGGGCAGTGCACACGCGATGGGGCGGGGCGGGACCGGCTCGTTCGGGGGCCGCTACTCCCGCACCCGGCACCGCTCGGGACCCGCTCGGGACGGGCGGCTCCCGCCCCCGGCCCCGTTCAGGACTCTCTGCTCCCGCCCTCGGCACCGCTCGGGCCCCGGCGCTCCCGCCCTGGGGCACCCCTCGGACCCGCCGCCCTCCCGCTAAGCGGCGGCGCCTCCTGCGGGCCCGGAGTGCTGCCCTGAGGGGACGCCGCTCTCTCGGAGCCCCGCGGCCGGCACAAGGCTCCTGCCCGCAGCCGGGGCTGGGCGCTCGGGAACGGGCTCTCCCCGCGGCGAACCCTCCTTGGGCACGGACCCCGGCGGCATTTGGCGTCCAGGAACCCGGCAGCTCCGGCCCCAGCGCTGGCACAGCCTTCTTTGCCAACTCCCAACTCTGCCAGTTCACTGCACTGACTGCCAGCGCATATTTCTTACTCTCAGATTCAAAGGTTTTTTCCAAGACATTGGACAAAATGACATTTCACCTTCGAAGAATAAAAATACATTATCGTGGTTAAGAAGGGCAGGCAAAAAAAAAAAAAAATTACTTCAGCAGGATTCTTTCATAGACGCATAGTGAGTTAGAACAGCACTAAATAACCTATATTGGAGGGCAGAAGGTTAACATTTACTGTCCTTGTAAGGCTCACAATTTGTGGTGCAAGATGGATGTGAAAATGTGAAAGCCAAAGCAAAAGCCTTTCTTTAGGAGCTCTCAGAAATGCACTGGAGTGAACAGTGCCTCCTCAAAATAACCATTCTTAGAGTGCCTAGGAAATGCAACTACCAGATTTTAGTTTTACCTGTAAATAGCAAAACATTAAAAGCCCGTAATTTGTTTTCTTTGTTTAAAGTATACTGGTGCTGTAGTCGTTGAACAGATGCAAATATTCATTAGCTACTTACACCAATTACCTTTAATCCCCCTCACTGTGGCCATTCATGTCACCTTGAAAGCAGACACTGACCTTAAAAACACTAAGTTTTCATGCTTGCAAGGTGTGCAAGGAACAGGTATTTTAATCGGGCCCTTTTATTTCATTAATCTCTTTTTAGGTTAGCTGTAAACAAATGGCCTGGTGCTAGTGGCAGCCTTCAGGGTGTTAAAAGAAGATAAGCTATTAATTATTAGTAGTTCTTATAAGTGTTTGGGGACCCAGCAACTTTAAACAGGGTAATTACTATCTGTAACTACACATAAATTGCAGAAACATAACACCCAATATTTATCTACCTGCACAAACATAGTGTTCCATTATGTAGAGGTAATAAACCCCACAATTGCAGTGTTCATCCTATGGATAAATTAAGACTGTCTCCCTGAGAATCTGATGTCCTGCCTCTCTGAGGATTCAGTGCTGGTGAAGAGAATATTACAGATGTGTTGATATATTATTGAAATAATTTTGCCGTGTTTTACCTTGTTTAAATAGTATTTCCGTATACAAGAAAAAAAAAAAAGGAGATACCAATCTGGTCCCATTTAAGGCTGTGTTGATCCATTATACATCTCCAAACATGTCAAACTATCAATTTTGAGTTGGTAGAGCTGTTAAAATCACTTTCAGACTGTGCATGTCTTCAGTACACAAGCAGTTCAGTTGATTGGTGTTTGGACCAAACAATCTCTGAAGTCTTGCTTTTTTTTATTTACCAAACAGCACACAGTCTTCCTCATCACTTACTGTAACAAGATATGTCTGTAATTTTAGAATTATTTTTCTGTATTGATTAATCTAAGGCTGGGAGAGATCATCACAAAAATTACTGGGTAATTGATAAATGCTCCAGCAATATTCCAGATCACTGCACCACACTGTGCATCTTAAATCCCAATAGATATCAAACAGGTGCAAAGAATCCCAGTCCAGAAAACAACAGCAAAAAACCACCATAGGAAGAGGTTACTTGAACACTCTGAAGTGAAAAAAGAGGTTATAAAATCTATCACTTTATTCTCTCTCTAGTTTCTGGTTTCTGTGGTTTTTGATACTTGCCAAGCATTCGACCATGGCTCCCGGGCTTGCACCAAGTGGTTTTCCCCCCCAGTACAAGACAGCTGCAGATCCCTTTGATTCTGAAATCAGATTATTTTAACACATTAGTAATACAGATTCAGATCAGATTAAGAGCCACAAACACAAGGGAGGGCTGCATGCTCAAGGAGTAGATTTGGGTGCTTCCTCCAGACATTACTTCAGTATGCTTTTATGAATGCAAATTTAAATATTTGAAAACTAAATTAGACATTTGAAATTAATCAATCTGAGAATATTGTTACACTTTAAATAACCAAAAATTACTATTTTACTTTCCCTTATTACTCTAATGATGCAAAACACATGTAATTTCTTCAAAAGTTTAAGAGCTAATTTTGTGCCTACTAAATTTGAGGTGCCAGGAGATCAAGGATATAAGAACTGTATAATTAATCTTTCTTCCTAGACCATGCAAAGAGAAGACTCTTTGGAAAACTCAGAAACAAAATTTACTAAAACTAATTTACACACTTGGAAAGAGCTTTAGTATTGTTTACCAGCAAGGAGAAAATATGCCTATGATATTAAAATGTGAGACAAAATGGGGCAGTGGTCAACCTGGCTCTGTAAACCCAGGAATTAGTAGCAGAAATTCACCTAGTACTTTTTTATTTTCCTAACAAATATGTGATCCTCAGGTAAAAGACTGAAAATATCTACTTGTATTTTTTTAATACTTTAATTTCATAATTAATACATGTATTAAAATATTTAAAATTTCCTGTAATCAAATCAGCTGTGAAACTACACCATTATTTCCAAGAGATGGCAGCACCAACCTGTCGAACACATTATAGTATCTTAAAATCAGTATTCATTAATTCATCAGCATTAAATATGGAAGAGCTGCCCATTCTGGATCTAAAACTCCCTTTTAAAAGGAAACAAATCATTTTTCATATATCTGGAACTTGGTTTCAGACTCTGTTAGATCCTGGGAATCAAGATTTGTCTAAGTGCCAGGCAGTGTCACCATAAAACATCATTTTTATCAAAAAGTGCAATCCATGAAACTGCTATCTGAAAGTTCTGATACAGCTTTCAAATTCTAGGAATTCTGTGAAACTTGAAGCGAGCTGGTTCCCACTGTCACACAAGCATTCCTAAGGCAGCAGCCTCAGTTCAAGTGGGTCATGTTTAATAGGAGAAATGCTTTTTCTACCCTGCAGTTTTGGCCCTATCCTTACCCGGATTCCAGCAACTGTTCATGGTGAGGAGCTTCACAGATCTCAAACTGGCTGTTCCTGGTGGCTCATTACAGACCTTCGTGTTCCCAGTCACCCAGCTTTGTTCTTTTCAGTGCTGCAGAGCAAATCTACGAAACAAAGGCCACAGGCAGTTCAATTTTGTGTTGTAGTCCCAGAGGACCCACACAGCTCAGGGAGTCCCAAGGCCATCCTCTTTACTTACCTTTCTATTTCAGTCAAGACAATTTCTGCTCTTACCTTTATTGCTTCTGATCTATCAGGTCCTTCCCAAGCTACAGCTACCCTGACTCTCCTCACCAGGAGCAGAAGAGCCAACAGGTTGCTAAGATTTGCCACAAAGAGATGGATCTGCCCCCTCAGACCACTGAAACCCTGCTCTTGAGAGCAGGACAGCTCATCACTCACCCTTTTCCCCGAGTGTGAGATCCAGAGTGCTCGTGCCTCATTTAGATGAGTGTCTGTATCCCTCTCCTCACTTTGCCATCTCCTCAGGGTGATCCTTGAAGCACTTGACACCTCAGGCTTTTCACTGCCTCTTGCCTCTTCACTGCTGCAACCTCTCAGACTCCCCTCTGGACACCAGAATTACTAACTGTGACAATCACTTGAACATATTTATGTATAATTCTTCCTCTTTACTTCACACTCATAATTTTACATTTTACCCATCCTTTTTGGTACATTTTATTGCCCAAGCCTACCCCTCCGCCACAATCAAAAGTCATCCTTTCAAAAGCAGTGCCATTTTAAAAGTGCTAGAACTAAAACCAGCTTACCAAATCCAGCATGATATCAGTATTCTTAAACTGGAAAGCTTAATCCTTAGGATGATTTGAAGAGAAAAACCCAACATAATTAGGATTCATTAGATCAATCAGTAGCTAAGTGCATGTCAACTACAAAGCACAACAAAACCACTTGCACTCCAGAATGCTGAACAGTGAGTGGGTGGATAAATTATAGTAAACAAATGTGAATTAATCTTCTGAGATTTCCTGGCTGGTTGGTGGCTTCTGCATACCCCAAAATTAAGAATTTCAATTGTAACCAACAAGGAATTATGAGAGAGAAACTTATGACAGGACGGTAAATTTTTTTTCCACCTACTTACTAAATTAATTATGTCATACAGAACTTTGGGGAATGTGGTGAATTGAGTGCAGTGACTTGTTTCTGTTACTATTGTGCATTTAGCCAAATAGATCCAAATATGTACCACTTTATAAGAAACTAAATACAAGCCTTGGTCACTTACGTTAAAGCTTCACTGCATGTACCACTGAAATCTTCTTGTAGTCTTCTTGCACAACCAACCAAACCAAATAAAAATCAAAATGGTTTCATGTAATTTATTTGAAATGCTTCCAGAAAAGTTTAAGGCCATTATTTAAAAAAAAAAAAAGTCAATACACACATTCATTCTTTCTTTTGTATCTGAACATTTTACATGCTTTTTGCTCTTTTTCAAAATTTTTGCTGAACAACTTCCCTATGCCTTTTCTCTTGCAGATTTTTCCTTTCATCTTCACTGGTATACTCATTCAGCTCTAAAAATGAAGCAGTTGAAATAAATTACAAAGTCTGAAACAGAAAGAAAACTGATTTTTTTTTTAAACTATAAATACAGAAGTATGTTCTATAGGGTAAAAATGCCATTTTTTAAAAAATAAAAATACCTTGTTTTATATTGTTTATCATCTTGTCACACTGATTTCTGTAATGCACATCGGCATATATATATGTAAGATAACTAGTAAATTGTATGTAAACTTGTAGAACACAAGAAAAAATATTTTTGGCAATAACTTAGCAGTTTTTCTACTTTTGTTGTTACAGGTACTTTGCACAGGTTATCTTGTATAATACCAAGAATCATTTAAAATTTGTAATATATAATTTTCATAGCTTGCCATACAGCACTGGCATTAATTCTTACAGTAAGAAATAAAATACTACCCAGGGATTCCTGAAAAATAACAGGATGATCACTATGTGTTTTAGACTGCATTTAAGTGACTCATCTGCTTCTCATCATAATGAGTAGGTTAAATCAGCCACCAGAAAACACAGTAACATTTCCAATTACAGTACAAAATTAAATGCAACAAAAACTTTTAAAACAAAACTTGAGGAAAGTAAAAAGGATGTAATACATCCTAAAGGACAAAAAATTCCCTTTTTGTTTAAACACTCTCTACATAATCCCACAGGGTATTTGTAGAGCACCATTTGTATAAAATCATCACTTAGTTTTAAAAACCAACTACATGTAATTGTAAACAGACATTTACAGAAAATTAAAGGTTTTAACATTAGTGGTGCTTAAAACCAACAGTGGAGGTCAGTGGAGTGCAAAATGCTGAAGAGGGCCTATTCACAAGCAAAAGCTCCTTTCCATTCTTATTCTGTTTGGGATATTATATATATATAGATAGATAGATAGATAGATGGCACTGAAAGCAAATTACCAGCTTATTTACAAACATCCAGTATTCTCAGCATTTCATTTAATTCAGTGCTGGCTGTAAAGATTTGGTTGTGGTTTTTCTGGCTGATTATTTTTAGCATTACATGCTTCAAAAAACAAACCATCTTACTATGCTGACCATTTGAAATGTCCAGATTTTAGTAAGTTTGGCTGCTGGATCTTAGGACAGTGCTTCATTTTGAAAAATAAATCCCTAAAGAGCCCCTGGTCCCATGGCCTGCTGTTTATAGCTCTTGTTGATTTAATACCACAGGAGTTTGGATAGCTTATTGCAAGATAGTTTTCTTTTTTGTTCCAAGAAACTACTTTTTTTTGCATGCCTTCAAGAAAACTTACCATCTTGATACCCATCCTGAAATTCCATATTAAATCCACATCTTCAGCTGCCCCTTTAAAGGGCAAAAAAAGTACTTAAAAATTAGGGAAAGGTTATTTATGTAATGCATGTATAAACAGTAGTTTAGAGATTCTGTGTACAGCAGGACATTGAGAATAACTGGTCAAGTACCTCTTTCATCCACCTTGGGTGTTCATGGAATATAATCACAGGACACGAGTTGCAGGAGATTCCAGCTTATACAGATGGGCAGTTACAGTACGACACTCACAGGTACAAACACAAGAACTGCATTGACATTGTCACAAAAAATATTCTAAAAGTGCTTCTCCAAATGGTTCCATGTATGGAATGCAAATACTGTACAGGTAAGAGACAGATTTTCTTCCATGAGCTGTAAGCTTTTGTCAAACATTGGTTTCTATTTGCTTCTGGCTCTCACAGGAGTTCGTCTGCTCCATGCGCTCGCAGTCGGCGCTGAGCTCGCCGGTGTCCATGCTGCAGTCTGACTCGCAGTCCGACTGCTCCATCTGCTCCGGGCCAGCCTCTCCCTGCGGCCCTCTGCGCCCCTGCGGGCACACCAGGAGCTCTGCTTCCAGCCCGCCTGCCTTGCCTGCACACGCAGCCTTCTCCTTGGCCTGCCGGATGCAGTTCAGCCACTGCTGCTTGTTGAAGGAGTCATTGGCTTGGAGAGAGTGAGTCTGGCTTTGGGATCCATTTTTGAAGCTGACTCTAAAGAAGTTTTTGACTGAAAGAAACAATACACATCAAAACCCTGAATGCTTTGGCCGAATGGCTTTAATAATCAAAGAGTCTATTTAAGTAACAAAATTTGCACAATCTTTGCTTTAAGGTCAGACAAGACCACGTCAGATCAAAGAGAAGGGTCTGGGTATCTCCTTGTTTCTGGGAGAGGACCACAGAACACCACAAGCACTTCACATATTGCTGGATTAAATAATTTTGGTTCTGCAATGCATGGGCTATCCATAAAGCTTAAAGTGAATCGGCAAAATTAAGGCTTCTCCCACACTTTAATGTCTCTCCTACTTCTCTGCAAAGTGGATTTCCAGAACCTTCACTGAAGGCAGCATCCTTGTGCCAGCCAGACTGCCATATCATCTCTTCCATTCACTTCACTGATACAGTGGATACATACAAAAACCCCTTGAAAGCTTTGACCAGATGAGATTTAACGGACCCTTGTAATAGAAAAAGCATCTTCATAATATACCTAACTGGAAGGACATCAACATGAACAGCTGCAGTCTTGACCCTGAGTACTAGAGTATCTACCAGCTTAAAGAGTTATGGAATAGCAACCAGTGTCTCCAGTAAAAGGAAAGGCAAAACAGCTGAAGCTCAAGATTTCAAAATACACTTGCTTATAACTTTGCAGTTTTGCCACTACAGTCTGTATGTTTCCCCCTTCTAAATTCAGTACAGTGTGGAGAAAGCCTATTATCAATATAGTGATCTTAGAGAAACAATCAAAACCAAACAACTCAGAACATAATAAACCAGTGTGAAACAAAACGCAATGAATATTCTGATGTCGCACTGGCAGGTATCTTAAGGTTATGATGACCCTACATGAACAAATACAAGAAATTGTTGTCATACTTCTCTCGTTGTTGCTGAATGCTCCCCGTATGGATCCGCCCAGGCGCACCTCTCCGTCCTGCAGGTCCTCCAGCAGCAGCTCCCTGACGGGGATGGGCTGCCGGTACAGCTGGTAGCAGAGCTGCTCATTGTGGCTCACGGCCCGAGTGATCACCAGCACCTCTTCAAACAGGAACACATGCAGTTTCTGTTAAAAGATTAATACATAATGTAGCATTATTCCTTTCTTGAAACATAATTAAACCAAACAAAGTTGACCAGAAAAGTTGCCAGTTTCCTCCTGGTAATTTGGTATTGAGCTACCTGCCTGACCTTCATCAGGTGAACCAGGAAACAAAGCACCTGTTTCATCTTTCCCTCTCAGCTGGGTGGTGAAACAGGACCCTTCCACTGTATGCATAAACATGCTCCATAGCGGTTCCAGAGCTGAAAAAATGCACTGCTTACTTTATTGCTTTTTAAAATAAATGTTCCCTAAGTTTTATCTACTTCCATAAGTGTCATACTTTCATTAGTGTCAGTAGTGAAAAAATATCTTTTTCCATGGTTTGTCCATTCAAAAGTTGTATTTAACATTGAGGGGGAAAAATCTAGGAAAGACTAATTTCTCTTCTACTAATATAATTTTTCTTTTTTCCTTTTTAACTGAAAGCTCAGATTGTGAAACTTATCAGTAGTGCAGTGTCCCAGAGACTGGAATTCTAAGTAGCAAATTTCTCTGGTCAATAAACTAACCTTGATCTCAACAAAGAATGAAGTAAAGCATTTTGAATAACCATAGCCTTTGTCAAATTTAAAATTTATTGGTACATTTTGTGTGTTCTTTATAGACATTAATATCACATCTCTGAGACCAGAAATTTGGGGGGTTTTCCTGCAAGTATTGAAATTTATCAGATTTACAGTTTTATGCAGGATATTGTTAGGCTCCATAAGAGACAGAGATACATATAATCTTATTATTTCCCTATACAGACACTTAACTACTAACAAAAAAGATTAGTGTTATATATAGTAATGAATATTTATCAACTTCCTATATATTAGAGAGTGATGTTTCTCTGTGTGTGCCCACAGCTCTTTTAGCTGTCATGCAAAATGAAGATATCTTTTAAAGTTATTTATGACAAAATATTGATTCCTTACCACTCCCCTGTTGTTCTTCAGTTCCCCATGACAACACACAGCACGTGAATTATCAATCAGTGAATCCCTTTGGCCTTCCTCTAGATAAATAAGTCTCTCTTTGTAATACTGGCATTCAGATTCACCAGTCTTTATGTTGATTTCAGCCACAATGCCCTGAATTATATTTATCTGCAGAAACACAATGAAAACACATGACTTTTAATTACACAGTCCAATATTCAGCTGTTCATACAAATATTTGTGCTTTTTTATATTTTATGTAGTGTCCCTTAATTCACTAATAAGCTAAAACTGCTATAATTTCCTAAAAAACCCCAAACTCAACAGCAACTTACAGCTTCTTCCAGATGCTGTTGATCTGGATGATCATTTGGTGTGTGTCTTAAAATTTCTCTGAGCAGTAGTGGGTATTTAACCAAACGGCTTCTGGGGATGTCAAGGAAATTCCAAAGGTCCAGCTTGCGGCTGAAAGGAGACTCCAAGCAGCGCTGCAGGAAATCTTGCACTCTGTGATCTTGTTTCTTGTGATCTAATAAAGCTTTGGCTGCTACTTGATTGCTGCAGTAGCTGTCATAGGAGTTCAGGCAGGGAAGCTGAGGAAAGAATTAATCATTCTGTAGCTGGAGCAAAGCACCATTTCCTGCACTGAAAGGTTTGGGTGATTCAGGACATCAGAATTCATGCCGAGACTCTTTTAGCTGGAGATTTATCCACAGGTCATTGATGTAATGATTCTAACAAATATAACCTTTACAAGTGTCCTCAGACTACCTGTTCAACATTTAAGTAATTTAGAAGCACCTGCTCATCACTCAGGTCCCACAGATCTCTGTTACTATTGCAAAGCACTAAAAATGTAAATTATTTAAGACTGAGCACTGTTTAGTGTAGACAACACTTGAACACAGAAGCCTGGCTTTAATATTGAATGCAAATAAAAGCCTAGGAATGAGTACTCCCAAACCTGGCCTTTTTCAGATCAGCAAATTTCTACAATCAAACTTCTATATTGCCCACAGGAACCTTGACCAAACTAAGATGATAAAACTGTATATATAAAAATCTGAACAAAAATAAATTGTCTGTTGATTAGAGTAATATGTACATTTCCAAAACCAGCTGTGTTAACACCTAAATATGCAAAATCTTTCAAAAAAGGAAATTAGACCTGAATATGTTTGAACCAAGAGAAGGTCACTCATGTTCAACACACGTCAGAAAATATATTTTAAATTAATTTATGCAAAGAAAAATGAGATTATTTTGACATTTACAAATCATTTTTCATTAACTATTTGCATTATATACATTATATATATATATATAATGTATATATATAACAATGGCCTTGTTGACCATAGGCCACACTTTCACATAGAGCTGCTAAATTTCATTACTTACATTTACTTAAAAGCATACTTCTCACATATCTAAAACCAAAAATAATTCTGATTACAATGAACAGTTTTATCAACAAAACTAACAAAAGCTATTTCCAGTGTTTATGCTGTTGCATGCTAGTGAACATGAACCTATCTAATTTATCTCTCATGAGGCAGCAACATCTCTCTTGTATCCCTGTCTGACTCTCCAAGGAAAGCAGAACAGAAACAGGGGCAGATTCTTAAAGGACCTACATAAGGAAAACTCTAGTCTGACTCTTGATTTTTATATTTGAAGTATATTAAATAATGCTCAACTCCTGAACAGCAAAAGCTTTAAAAGCAATATCTCAGTCTGAATCTTTTCATGGAAAATCCCTGAAAAGAGAAAATATTGTGTTGTGTCTCTAAATGGTTGCCTTACCTTTTAAAAGTAGTTTGAGAATATCTTTTTGACATATTAGAGAAAGGAAACTGTCTGAGAAAAACTACGTTACAGCTCCAGACTAGAGTCCCAAAATTGATTATAAACTCTGCCTTACCCAACCCACGAGGATGTGGCCAACATGATCTGTTGATCCATCAGGTTTCCTGACTTCCTGAAGTCGCCTAAGAAGATCTGAGAAGGAATAGAAAAAAAAAGAAGAGAAACCTCACTTAAATAAACCTGACTTTAAATCTATGTGCTATACTTATGCAGACAAAGACTACTCGAGTTTTACCTTCATGCAGAGGAATTAGAGAGTCCAGTGTTCCAAAAATTTGGTTCAGCTCTTGCTCTGTCATTATGGAAAGCTTAAGCATTGGGTCATGATAAGCCTGAAAAGAAAAACAAACATTTGTGGTTTGTTGGTAGCAAAACTTGTTACAGAATTTAGTGCTCCCTGTAAGTAAGTTTCATAACCTTATATTAAACTATCGATTTCATATTAAAAAAAAAAAAAAAAGGAATGGGAAGATTGAAATATGCTTTGGATTTTTTCCTCTTTTACTGTCTTAGCAATTACAAAAAACAAAGATTGTTTTAAATGTGTTATGAACCAATTAGTAGTCTTTGTTGTGGTTTGGTTTTTGGTTTTGTTTTTTAAACATACCTTTTTTGCTAACTTCAGATCTTCTATCAAGTCTTCTTCTCCCTGGGAAAGTTCAAAGATAGCCTGTAAAAACAGACAAATATTAGAAAATATCTTTATTTAATCTATGCTCCACTTCCTGGGTTGATGTTATAGTTTGAACAGCTGTCTTAACACCATGTAACAGCATTTCTCTGCTAAATCTACAGAAATAAATTAAGGCTTTATTCCACAACTACAGAACCAAGTGCACTGTTTTTTAAAACAGTTATACCAGAATGTTCATTAAAAGCTTATGTCAAATAGACAAAGAATTTTTTTTCCCAGAGGGATGTGTTCCCAGATGTAGGAAACTGCTTTCATTGTGGTGTTTTTACTTGACTGTACCTTAACCACTTAAACAATTGCCTGCATAGGAGTTTGTTGTTCCATTTTAACACATGCAGTGACAGAAGTTACAGGGGATTCTACCAAGTAGGAGAGAGATACTACTTACAGCATTTCTCCATGCTGAGCACATGTATTTTGGTACCAGCTCATTGTTTTGTTACAAAGGCTGAACTCTAGTTGACAGTTGGCTCATGTTAGTTACTCCTCTTAAATCACATTTGAGACTTCAAAACTGGCAGATCAAAAATAACACCACCCTAATTCACTGATTTATCAAACCCCCATTGTTATTAACTTATTGCATGATTTCCTCCTTAAAACTGGGAGGAAATCATGCAATATCTTACTGGGGTACAGTAAGAGTTAAGGACATTTTGGGCTAGAATTCCCTGCTTTACAGTGAAATCTTTCGACCAGTATAAATCATGGAAGCCCATCCCCAGCTGGAGCAATTCCTGGGGCTCAGGAACAGCCATTCCTACCAGGTTTGCCATAGTGCAGCTCATGGGCAGCAGGTCAGCTGTCCCAGCAAAGCCCACAGGATGGGAACAAACACACAGCAGAACCCTCCTGCTAAACTTGCTGGGATACAGCTCACTTATTTGGGTTTTACCAAGGATTCTGGCTCCTACCCCCAGACAGCAGTGACTGCTATATGTGTACAGTTTCTACAGTTTATTTTTCAGCAAGCTGCCTTTGAAGTTCCCAATTACAAATTTATTTCCTGTGAATTCCTGTACAATGTTAAAATTTGCACAAGAAATGCCTGACGCTACTGTGTCAAGTATGTGTTGTCAAGTATGTGACACTACTGTGTCAAATGCTGTTGTTTGATTTATGACTCAGGCCCTGAAATCTTCTCAGGGAGACTGTTACAAGCTTTGTTGATACTGCTAGAAATTTCTTTAGAAAATAAAAATACCTTGATTCTGAAGGAGCTCTGTGTTGACTATAATATGAACTATTTAGACTTTGTCTTGTCTGACACATTAAAACCACTGGCATGCTTCTTTTTTGCTGTGGAAGACACATCTTTTGATCAGTGTGTCATCTTTCTAGCACTCCAAACTTCCTCAAAGACAGTCTTTTCCAAAGGGGAAATGATGGTGCATTTTTGTGTGTCTGTATCACCTGATGAACACCTGTTCCTGGCACAGCGTGCTCACCTCACGTTACTAGAACAACAAAATGAAACACCAGAATATCAACCACGACTACAGAAAGACAGAACACGTGCACACATGCAGCCCATCACAAGACAACACATCTCAGTAACTTCAGCTTTGTTAAGGAAATACGATGAGCTGGATTGAACAAAGAACACATTAATCTAATATAGCTTGAGTCATAGAGACTAGAGATGGAATTCTGTTTCTACTGGAGGTGACACATTTGAATTGCAGGACATCTTCAAGTGCTATCCCAATCCCTACGAGCATTCCCAACTCTACACTTCGAAGGCGACTTTTGAACATGAAATTTATGGTAAAAAAAATACCCCCATATCTATATGTATACCTCTTGCCGCTTGATCTCCTTGGATGTGAGCATGTGATTGACACAGACATCAAAGGTCTCACTCCAGAGCTTGCTGTCCCTCCTCTTTGTGTTAGCAGGGGGCACATTTCGAGACCAGGGCCGCGGGCTGGACAGGTCGGGGCGACTCTCGCTGCGGAAACTGATGGAGCGCTGGGAAGAGACAAGTGGGTTTTTGTTACCTCAGCTTCATGTTACACCCTCACTTTCCTCATTTTCTAAGGAATTCATGTACATAGCTCAGTACAACAAATGTGTCCTCTGATTAGTTTTTACTTTGAACGTCATAGCACCATTTAGTTGGGGTTTTTTAGAAATTATTTTAATACATCCTCATGGAAGGGCAGGGCCTCCATTCCTGCAGTGAACTCTGTCCATGTCCTGTCCTCAACATGTACAAAACTTCTGCAATGCATACAACAAGCACCAAGAGTGTACTACAGGGACAATGCAGAATGGTGCAGCACACTGAACTAACAGAACTGATCAAATACAGTTTCAATTCAGTGAACAGACAGGAATTACTCATACATTTCATATCTGCTTCATCAAAAATTTAGAATTAATGCAAATATCAGACACTCTACCAGTGTGTATCAGCATCTCTGTATCTATTGTGTGGTCTGGTCCTAAACTTCAATAAAGCCAATTTCCATTTTAGGAGAGACTTGAGAGTTCTAATTGCCTGTAACTCTTAGAAGGATTTCAGGTTAAAGATGAATACTTTATGCTTTTACTATTCTATTTTGAAAAGGTTTCTATTTTGCTTCATGCTTGAACTTCATTTTGCTTTAAAATGAGAAGCTTCTTCTTGAGGTCATACTTCTGAAATGCTTAAACTATCTCACATAATTGAAATACTCTACATTTTTATTGTTATTTAAAACCTGCCTTACATAACAAAATCATCTTTCAGTTGCCTTGGGTAAGAATATTTAAAACAAAATAAATTCTCACAATTTCCAGGTTGAAAGCAGCATATACAAAGGACAATATCTGAAATTCTTCTCTGAAGATAAGAGCCCATGAAATGCAAACAGAACCTATAAACACTATGTTTTTACCATATAGAAGACATGATATAAATAAAAAACCTGTCTTTTAACAGAAGTCATTCTGAGCTGTATTTGGAATTGACAAAGACCTTAACAATAAACACACACACCCCCCTTCCAAAACTTTGCAAGCCAGGTGCTAGGCTTTCTTCAAGAGTTAAGAAGCCACAAACACACATGAAACTACATGCTTAATTTACACTTGTTATAATGAGCAAACTCAAATTAGGCAGTATTTTGGGAAAAGTGACCTTTCTGACTTACAGAATGTTCCTCCCTGCTGCAGGAGAACACTCCATACAATTCTCCACAATCCTAAATTGTCCTCATGGGGAAGAAGGGGCACAAAGAGGCTAAAAGACTCAAAATGAAACCAACTCCCCAAAATCCTGCTTGCTTGTTTGCTTAGCATCCTTGCTACCTAGACACAATGAGTATATATTTAATTGATTTCTGTCATACATCAGCCTTTTCATCCACCAGACCAAGTGTACATTGCTTAATAAGGGACACAGGACTGAGGTTATTTATTAGTGGAATAGAGCCTAAACTGAAGTTTACCAAAAAATTCTAAAAACAAGTTTGAAGATATTCTCATGCTATCTTTGCTTTGTACTTATCCAAAAGGAAGAAAAAAAAAAAGAATCAGTCACGTGATAGAATCCCATGAAGGAACTGCAGGAATGTCAAAAGAGCATTTCTGGATCTCCAGTCTTTTAAAAATATTTTCCAAGTTTCTGGCTTCCTTAAAAAAACATGTCCCACTCACTGTTTAAAAATTATGGCCCTCTGGGATGATTAAAATTTCCATATAATTCCAAAATGAGTTGGAGCTGCAAAAAGGAGCTGCAGAAAAATCCATCCACAGCCCCTCATTTTGTTTACCATATTTCTCTGGTGTAACAGATTTTCCTGGTTGTTATAAGACTGTTTTTTGAAGGGTCTATGTGTTAGCAATGTTAATTAATGCAATTAACAACCCTTAATTAGAGCTGCAGTAAAGCAAACAACTTCATGTACTGGGCAAAGGCCACTACTGATCAAAGCCCTGGCATTCAGAACTGATATTGAAAACAATTTTATTCTTGAGGATTTTTAGAAATTTTTGGTGTCCTAAGATAGATAAAAGTAATTTGGACTCCCTACTTCAGTTTCATCACACTGATGAAAATGAAGTTGCAGAGGAAGCCAGCCAGACTTTAATTTCTTTCTTCAGCATCAGCTGGAGTTCTTTTTCTGATCCCATTTTCTGCTTTAAGCCAAACAGCACAGCTGTGAGTAAGACCAGGCAGATCATCATAATCATTAGTCTAGCTTGATGGAGACTGAAAATCCAGCTATGAAATGAACTGGCTTCTCAGGCAGGTTAACAAGTAAGAACACCTGCCCAGCATCAGGTATCCTGCAGCTGCATGACAGGAACAGAATGACTACAAACAGTCAATAACAAAAACAAATACACAAAAAGGCCCAGAAAGAAAACCTGAAAGACTTCAAATATTTACTTGGAATTCTTATGAAAAAAGTATTGAAAATAAGTGGAAAATTAGAATAAAGTGAAGTATACACCAAAAAATCAAATACTTCTATAATCAATAGAATATGCAAAACATTAAAAGTAGCCAAGAACATATCTTAGAAAAAAAATACACAAATCCCAGTCAGAAATTTTTCTCCTCATGCTGAAAGTCCACTAATGTAAAGTGGAAGGCACATGTACAGAGGTAAGGAAAATTATACACAATAAGCTTTTTTTTTCCTCTTACATGTATCTTCCGTTTAGAAGAATATCTAAGAAGTTTTGTTTGAAATGCCATAAAGGAATCTCAGAATTTTCTAATTCATTTTACTGCTGCTGTTGGAGTGGTCTTTTTAGATGGATATTCTGTTGACTTAGTTTTGTTTTCTTCCAGGGGAAGAAGTTGTTTGTTCTGCATGTTGTGATGACCACAGTAGTTTTCTTCATTTTAAAGACACAGAACATCTAGCAGCAATGCAAGAAGAAACATGGGCTTTGACTGAAATAACAATGAAGATACATAAAAGTTCACTCACTAAGAAAAATCAACTTTTTTTTCCTTTTTTACAGGAGATCACATGATGAAAAAAAACCTATACTATTCTCAAGACACAGGGACAGCTATGTCAAAACATAATGAAGTGAAATAGCTATATGTACTTCCCAGAATGTTTCTTGTAATTCCAAATGGGACACCTGAGCACAAGGTCAGTCTTTTTTGTCCCTGCTCGATAGCTATTGAGAAAATCAGATAAGAAGTCAATTTATAGCTGGGACAACACCAGCAGGATCTGAAGAACATAGAAGGTGATTTCTCATCACAGCTCCTTCAGGCACATAGTTAGAGGGGATGGTGTAAATAACATCACTGTTTAGTCTGCTAATTAAAATATATTCTTATGGTCAGTATGAACAGAGCAAAACAGAAATGGTTGCAACAGTAGGACTTGGAACAAAACCCTTATTTTCTCTCCTATTTTTGACAAAATTTACCCTGAAACACATTAATATAGTTCTCATTTCAGCAAGCTGCTACTGCATACACGAAAGGATAGTTGTTTTGGTTAATCTGAAACAACTTTATTAAATAAAACATTGTTCTGGGCACTGCACTGTGCAGTCCCAGAGGCTTTCACTGCAGAACAACAGTACAGGTACCTAAATGAGGCCAACAGCTGCCTAAGGCTGTGGAAAGGGAAGTACCTCACTCAGCAGCAGTTTGGCCAAAAATTAAATCCTTTTCCACACTCTTCACAACTGGAATTTTTGATGTGGCCCTTCCAGAGCTGGGCCAATTTCCCCTGGAGGCAGACTGCAGGAGATTGATAGAGCCCAGGGGATGGAGGGGGCTCTGCTGGGGTCACACAGACCCCACCTGCACCGAGCCAGGCTGGGGGACAGACATTTGGCTGATCCTCCAACCCTGGGCAGAAATCTGAACTTTGAACACCAAAGGAACCAAAGACAGGAAAACCAATGTCAGAAAACCCTGTAATATCGAATTTCTGGGTAATTATGACCACTGAAAAATGGAGTTCTTTCCCACGACTTTTTATTTCTCAAAAGACTCTGAAGTTTAATTTCTTTCCTCCTTAACAGGTAACTTCAGTAAAGCTCTAATTTAGGTAATTTTGATTAAGGAACATTACTAACACATTCAAGCTACTTTTACAGCTCCTCTCGAAGAAATTAAGCTTGTTAAATAATTTTCTTTAGATCTTTGATATGCCTTCTCACATAAACTCTTTTAAGGAGGAAACAGTGGCTTTCTGGGCCAGACCCAGGGCAGTGCTGCAGCTCCCAGCTGGCACTGCAGCTAGGAGCTGAGCACCCCAATACTTTGCCATCTCTAGGTCTGAAGGCACAAATGCTTTATAAACTAAAGTTTCATTCATCTCCAAGTATGCACAATATTATACACCTAATCTGTAGCATAGAAACTGCATTTAGATTTTTTAGGCCTTTATTCATTTTCATCATCACCTTTGGAAAATGACTTGGAAATTTCTGATTGCTCGCAAACTCTTTTGTTTAAGTAAGGTCAAAGTTCACTCTACAGGAGGAAATTTAGCAGTCCTACCTGACCAACTATACCAAAAATAACATTTTCAAGGAAACCAACCAACATTAAGAGAAAGCATTATGGAATATTCTCTTCATCAAATTTAAAAAGCAACTGTAATCCTTTAGTAAACAATTTTTATATGCTACAGGTGCAATAATTTTCTTACTGCTAAGTGAAAAACACTAATTATCTGGACAGAGAAGTGGTTTTTTTGAGGTGAGAGTTGAGAGTTTTAAGCTGAGTGACCCTGTGGTGCCAAGGTGCCTAAGGTGGGTGTCCATGTGCACCCCTGCTCCCAGGAAGGCTGGCAGGAGCTGCAGGAATTGCTGCCATTACCTGCAGAGTCTGGCTGAAGCGCTTCAGAGGAGTGGCTCGCACAGGAGGGATGAGGCTGGCCAGGGATGTGACTCTGGAAAGGGGCTTGACCCGTTTGTTACTGGGCTCCTGCAGCACAGGGAGGAGGAAAGGAAAAAAAGTCAGGAGAGTGTGAGCATAATCAGATGAAGATTGCTAACAGTTCTGCTGATTTTCCTAAGAAAGCCTTTGTAGCAGGAGTGTTTGCAAACCTGGTCTGTAATTAGGGCAGTAAATAAACAAAAGCAGTTTCAAATGCTGACAGTGACAGATTGCTTTTGGCTGGTACATACAGGTCCTGGAAACAGCTGAAAAATGTAATGATGGAGAAGCTGGCAGGGCCAGGAACAGGGGAAGGGAGGTAAAGAAAGCAAAAATAATTTGATTAGTTTAACTCTTTCTTAGACAAATTTTCAGCAGTGCTCTGCAGCTAGTGCTTGTTATTATAATCTTCTCACTGAAAGGAATATTTTCAAATATAAACAATTCCGTTTGTACCTTTGCTTCTGGCACTGTAGCATGTGACTAAATGTATTTTCTTCCAGAATATATAATTTGGACAGAAATCTTTAACTCTTACTGTCTTTGAATGCATGTTCTTATGAAAATACTCACATATACAGACAAACTCATTCATAACATGCTTACATACACGTATTTTTTTGCATAAAATATAAAGGAAAATTAAACAAAATCCACCATAAAGCACTCAATTCAATGTTGTTCTTTTCATATATATTTTAACAGCACAACAACACTCCAAGTAATGTATAACCAAAATAATATGTCACTTGTCCTGCAGATATTTTTTTTTTTAAAAATTAACAGAAATCGTAACACAGAAAAAAGTGCTTAAAAATACATAAAAATAGAACAGTTACCCTTGGCTTCCTAACCTCCATCTGACATTTAATCGATCTCGAACAGCACATGCAAAAGGTAACAGAAAAAGAGCCAAACCTTCCAAGTGAAGTTAAAAACCCCATCCAACACCATATTTCAAGGACATCCTAAAGCAGTTCATCTTTCTTTTTCAGCCATGCTTACAAAGTTTGTGTAGGTTTGCTATGCCTCCAATTGTCTGGACACAGCTTTAAGAAAATGAAGCATGCCTATTATCCTTTTCTTCAGAAATAGAAATCCTTCTGGAAATAATGCAGATTTGTCATCCTTCTTGATACCAAATAACAGTACATCTCAGCAGCGATGATCACCATCTGTATTGCTGGCAAGAAAAATTCTCTTCCATTAGTGCAGCAACAGAAGAAAGGTGAGAAGCAGCTACATATTTAATTTACTTCTCAGCAGGCAGACCTGGAAATCCATAAAAGCCAGCTGAGATGAGCGACAAAGTGTTTAACCCTCTAGCAAAAATAATTTATTCCATCACACATGACACCTGGCATTTAGGAAGTATAGCAGTCTAAAGTAAGTAAAACCTTATCTTCATCACTGCACTGTTATTCATAACCCTTCCTTTTCAGCAGCCACGTCTTTGAGGCAGGTTTCAGAAGGAGCATTTTTACGTCATTGCAGCACTCACATGCTTACATATTCACACATAACCACCGCATACTTATCTCCCACCCCCTCCCCCACGGCCCAGAACAGGAAAAATCTTTGAGATTCCGGTGCATTTCTCCTCTGAGTGCTGGCACAAGCAAGAGGGTTTCTGACTGTTCAGAGTGCTGGTGGCCAGAGCACAGCCCGTGGCAGGCCAGCTGGTCAGCAACGTGCTGCACTGCGGTGCCAGGACACGGAGCCCGGCCGGGCAGCAGCGCCCTGCCAGCAGCACAGCCTGTGCCAGCAGCTCTGCCTCAGCAGCACAGGACCTCAGGCACCAGGAGCCCAGCCCAAAAGCTAAACCTGGAAAGGAACATTGTATGGACTTTCCAGGAGACAGGGAGAGGAGGATTAGGATTAATAGAAATTATTACTCTTTTATGGTGTATCCCTGCCGGTATCCATTGCCCCCATCCATTTCACAGAGAAAAGTGCTAAAGCGGTATAATTTTTACTAATGTTCATGATGCAAAACCTCACTGAAAACAGAAACTGATTTCAAAGATGAACTCCAAGCAGAGTTTCAGCCACCATCAAACACCACTAAGATCTTCTGGAACCTCCTGCAGTGAGCCACTAGAGGCCAGCTGTTCACCCAGCAAGCAAAGCCAGGTCAGACAACTGCAGTCCTGCCCTTCTGTGTCAGCACCCCACCTTGAATTCCTCATGCAATCCATCGTGTTCTGATTTCATATGGAAAATTCTGACCAGAATTCTAAACAGTTAAATATGCAGTCCAAATTTAGAATTCAATTTTATAGAAAGAAATCATTCAGCATTATTACAGGATTCTCTCAAATAACACTACTTCAGATGATTTCAGAAGCCTGAGACTTTACACCTTTACCAATGAGTTCTGAAAGAAAATCTTGTTAATCATAAGTTCTTACGTATGAGAAAAGCTTTTCTGAATCCTTCCAACATGATTTTCCCCTTCATTAGAAACTGTGTGGTTGTTTAAGATACTGAGCTGGAAGTGAAAACTCATCAAATTTTAGTGTTCCAGGTGTCATTTTATTCAAGGAAGTCTCACAACAAAAACCACCAGCACTGAGTCACCCTTTCTACTGTAGAAAAATGAAGTTTGTACAAATATGGCTTTGACTGTGCAATGAAAATACAGCACTACCAGAGTAATTATAAAACTGTCAGACAGTAATGCTGAAACTGCTGCACATTTGATCACAGGATTTCTGCTGTACTGTCTACATCCATTCTGCCTCTGCCTCCTATGTCACCTCTCCAAACCAGCACTGCAGAGAAGCTGAACAAACTACTGAGGCCAACAATCTGGAGAGGAAAAAATTCCACAGTCAAGGGCAAGGACTTGTGGTGGATGATTTTCTCACCAAGGACTCTGTTCATCACAGCCAATAAAACAAATGGAAAGAGGGGACTGCTCTGCTTTACCCAGAGATACAGACCAGAATCTGCACTTGCACATTAGTCCAATATGTTCATTATTTCACCAATTTGTCTCTGAAATTCTCCAACTTCCCAGTTAACTGGAAGTCCCACAGCCATGAAATCCTTTGGGGTACAAACCTTGAACAGTGTGCCCAGCACGGGAGGCTCCAGGGAGGACACACTGCGCTGGAGGAATCAACCCCAGACTCCAGGCGGGCACTCTGGGTGTGCCCAGGAGACTCAGAGCTGCCAAAGTCATCACTCCTCCTCTCCTCCTGCCTCCAACTCACAGCTCAGGGAACTTAGAGAGGACCAAGAGGGAGGATTTAGAGGCTGCATCCATTGCAACAACCATCACCTGTCCAGACTGGGAACCAGCTAAATTATGACAAAAACTTCAGGAGTTACAATGTGCTGCCTTACCTTTTAAAGCCATTATGATTGGTATCTAAAAAAAACTTATTTCAGAGTTTTGAAATTACTGCATGTTAGACTGTATTTTCAGAGTTATGAAGGCTTGCCAAAGCAATACGGGAAGTAAGTTTTAAAAAAAAGACCCAGACTACAGTTTGGCAGAGTTTCCAAAATGTGGAGCTGGTATATGTGAACAAGTAACATTAATCTGACAGGGCTTTAAATTTGATATAAGGCTAAATAAAGCTGAGGGAAACATGAGTGCAGGAACTTCAAAGACTGAACAGTCAAGTGAAGTCAAATTAATACCTGACTGGGCTAGAACAATGAGCAGATGGCTTTTGGAGGGAGCTGTATATTTGAACTCAGGATGACTTCGGTAACATTTGAATTCAGAGACAAAAAAAAATTTAAGCTGCAAATGCCGTGAATACATGCAGCCTCAGAAAGAACTTGAAACTGTGAACAAACTGATAAAAGAAGCAAATCCATGTCCAAAATATGGATGGTTCTGAAAACCAGACAATGGACATTTCAAACACCTACTATGTCCTTCTTAGTACATTTGTCTAATATACTTTTCTCAAGAATTAGTAGGAAGAAAAACTAATCACCATAGCATAACCAGTGATTATCACCAATTTAAGATGGGAAGCTCTCAGACAAGAAGTTTCAAAGATGCCATGCCTCTAATTAGGCATGAAGGACACAGTGCTTCCGATTGCTTCTTCATTCTAATTTACTCCTTATGTATAGTACAATTGTATCTCCAGTATCTTCTATATATTAAACTCTAATCCAGTGGTTAAGACTACTGAGTAAGCAAGGAAAGCTTTATCTTTTAATGTATAACTCTCAAAAAATGACCCTTCTGCTGTGGGAGAGCAGGAAATGCAGCATTCAGCTCCAACTACAGCTTTACTGGGAAGCCACACTGAGAAGAATAACAGCTGCCAGCTCCCTTTTCAGTAAAATTTAAGTCTTTTTGCCTTGCAGAACCGAGTGATATCTTGCCTTCTAAACTGTGACATGGCCATTTCAAAATGATAACATCCTGACAAAAAGGTAACTTTTGTATCATTATTTTGGGTCTGATGCACAGACCCAAAGACAGATTACCATTTAAAAGCCTAAATCTTAGCATACAGCACCTGCTCCCGGGGCAAGATGAGCATTCAAACATCCAGCAAAGTGTGTTAATGAAGAAGATCCTGTGAAGAATTAGGCACATAGGTTAGCTGCAATGCACTGACAGCTAAGCTCATGCTATTTCTGCTTCTTCATTACTGAAAGTGGCACCTAATACTTGGTTATATTGTATCCAAGAACACACTACACAGATATGAAAGCTTCTAGAAGGCTATTTAGGGGAAGAAGGTAATACTTTGGTGCTCTTCATTGCAAAATTTAAAAAAAACCCTTTTACTAATATATGTAAATAATGGAATATTCCCAAAGTTCAAAGCAGAGTGAGTTAAACCCATTTAACTGTATCAGTTTTTGATACATTATCATTCAAGACCACCCAGCTTAATTATCTCACTTTGGTGGATAAATTATTCTAGCAAAATACTGCTTTTCATTTCCTAACAAACAGAAAGAAGGGAAACAAAAAGAATGAGGCCAGATTCCCTCCATATTGCCCTAAGAACATCAGAACCAATGACCTGGATAACACATGCTGAATACTAGTCTAGGTCCCATATAAAATGTCATCACTTGCTCCAGTACCTCACTTCAAAATTCTTCCACTCTGTGCTCCTAAAGGGCTTATCCACTGATTTCCTGCCAGTGAAGAGCAAATTATGTTCACTGCTGCTATGATTGTTTTTCCACCTGACTCTCCCATCTCTTATCAGCAGCTTCAACAACAGTCTCCATGTCGGAGGACTGGTGCTCAATCTGACAAACAAGGGAAAATGTTTCCCTGAGGGGCCATTAGTCTTGTGTCTGCTGCACTACTGTGACCAGGATATTGTGTTGATTTTTCTGATTGTATTTAAAACCAAACTCAACAAAAGGAACTTAAAAAGGTTTTTACGCAGCACAGAAAATAAGTGCTATGTGAAAGCTGGTACAGAAACATAGCATTTCAGAATAGTAGGATTTATCCTGTTTAACTTTCAAAGGCCAACTGACCTTCTCTCAACCCACACACAAAGTGGCTGGAATTGCCAATGCCTGTTACAATCTCAACTCACTGGAGTTCAGCAAGTTCTGAGACATTTACAGCAGTAATTCTGGATTTAAAGTAGCTACGTTGCTCAACATTTTATGAAAAACATGCTGGTTGCCTTTTTTCCTTTTTTGATGTGAATCAGGACAAACAGACATCCAAAGCATTAATTCTGTGCTATGGGAGCATTCATTAGGGAAAAATGTTTTAACTTAAATTAGTCTCAAGAGTGTTAACACTCTAATAAATAGAAGACACCATAAATTGAAACAGTACAGTAACCTTTGTTTCAAACCTAATTCACAAGCAGTGCCAGTAAACTCAAACAGAACCACTCTGTTTCAGATTTCAAGTAACTGGCTATATTTCCATATGCCATAAAGGTTTCCATACTTTAAAGGTTACTAGTTTTTAGTCAACTTTATAAGGGTAAATCAACATTTGTCATGGCAGGAAGCCCAACAATATTATTTTTGTTAGTCTGCTACTAGTTAAATTGGCCTCAGATTAAACAGCTCTAATAAATGCCCCGAAACTTGGAGTTTAATAAAAAAACCCCACATTCAAGCTCTGTTCCACAGGATGTTATCAGTATTTAACCTTCAGCAGGATAAAAAAAAACAAAACAAAAAAGGTTAAAATAGAAAAAGCAACCTATATTACAACAATCCTTAACACAGCAAACACTCAAACCTAAAAATAAATTAGACCAAGCATCTCAAGCTTTATGTACCTTCAGAGCGAAGCAAGTCTAAAACCAGAACAACATTCTCAATTGATTTTGGCACTAAAAAGACTGGGTTTTTATACTCAAACAGCAGAGAATTTACCTTTGCTTCATAGATCTTAAAAAGATTCTGATTGGAAAATTATAGAACATTGCTTCTTCTAGAACTTAGGTGTTTGGTCAAGAAAAACAAAGTAGGTGACTCTAAAACAGTTTTAAGTATAGTTCAGTGTTGTACATAAGTAACTAAATCACCCACATGAGTCCATACTAAAACCTGGGAGAGGCATCCCACTACTACAATGCCAGCATGTCAAGGAGAATTTATTAAGCAATTTTACTAAACTGACACAAAGGCAACTTGATCATACAATTAAGTGTGTGCATACAATTTCCCTTGAATTCCATAAGGCCCCATGCACCACCTGTACTCCCTCATGGTAGCAGAAGAGGTTTGTTATTCCTCCTCAGTCAGTCTCCCCAAAGCCAGCAAGCAAAGGAAAATACAGAGACATTTTGTTTTAATCACACATTACAAAGAAGAGAACCTGAAATGATAGCTGGGCTACAATGAAGAACCATTTAGGGAAGTGGTGAAATTTTCCTGGTCAAAGACAACAGTGAGGTTTGCATGATGTTATCCCACCGTGTGTTAATCAGAAATTGGCTCCTGGCTGCTCACAGGCTGCCCTCGTTGGTCAGCACCCTCAGGACCTCAGATTTCATCTGCCACAGAACCACTCAAGTGTCAGCAGCACAAGCACAAGTTGCACCCAGCAACTTAACTGATTGTTCATTTGTATGCAATATCCAGAAATCAATATATCTATCAGGAGTTAGGAAATGAAGGCAAACTAACAGAAAAACCTCACACTGAGGTGAATTAACACAAGCAGCAGAAACCCTGAAAAACCCAGAGAACTAATGTAGAGTTGATTAAATTCTGCATTTCCTCTCATTAGAAGCTGCTAGTACAGCCAACCTAAGAAAGATATTTTCCATTCTGGAACTGACTGGATATTAACCTGGACTGCCAATTAACCAGCAGATACCATAAAGTGATTTACTGAATGGAAAAACAAAGACAAGCTGTTTGTTTCACACTGCTGTTAAGCAGAACAGATCAGCAATTCCAAGTGCAGGGGGTTGACACGTTTCCAGCTACACTGCACATGAACTTACTTGAAATACGTCAAAACTGCAACTTACTAATATTTCATTAAAATGAAATACATACATTTAGGAAGATCAAAGAAAATTCATGACTTGGAGTTTATCTCATAATCTTTTGGCCGCTCTCCCTCTGGCTCCACGCCTGGTTCTCCTGTTAATGATGTGCCATGGCCTAGAGGATGGTGGATTCCCCTTCCCATTCCCCATCCTGCACACTCCCCACCCCAAATAAACACCGTCCTGAGCACCAGGCAGCCCAGAGCTCCTGCACACCAGTGCTGGGAGGATGGCAGGAGACAACAAAAGACAGGCTGCAAACAGCCCTGGCTCTGAGTGTAAGATTCTGCACTCTAAGAGCTGTAAGCAGACATATGACACACTGGAGACACAAAGGAATTCTATGCCCCCGTTGTAGTTTTTGGAGCCTAAATCCAGGTACTGTGTTGGATCCTGTTTGGTAGGACAGGACATCCTTACTCTGAGAAATTCAGGAGTTCCTTCCCTTGACTTCACATTCAGACCTGCAGAGCTCAATCTGTAGCTGTGAATGCTCCTTCTCACCTGCTGCCCACCCAGTCTGGGCTTTGGCTTTAGAAGGGGTGATAAGGGAATCGCTTTAACCAGTGAAAAACAGAAAATGGTGTTTCTCACCGGGAAAGGAGTGGGGCTTTTTATAACTTAGAGTAAGCAAGTTTCAAATTTTACTAATTGTTGCTATTTTTGAATTATAAAAAAGTCGGGAAGAGCCTAACAGTTCTGCACTGTTCACATCTAGAACTGTACTACAGGATTTTGTGTGGGGCATGTAATGATGCAAGTAAAGACCTTATAGTGTTTGCCATATTAACTCAGGTGTTTTGCTGCCCTTAAACTGCACTTAAAAAGACCTACGATAACTGGACTTGGACTAGAACAATAGTTTTTTATCAGAATCCAGATTTTAGTGTTTACATATATTTTGGAAATTTCATTTGTCATTGTTTTGTGACTGTGCAACTTTCCACAGAGTTTATCCCAAGGGAGCTGGCTTAGCTGAAAGAAAGAGCCAGAAGCAGAACCTCAGTCCTCTTTCCTGCCACTGACTTGTTCCTCAAAACATCTATGTAGCAGAAAATCTGTTCTAATCCAAACATACCAACATTTATGCACAATTCGAATTATTAAAAAAAAAAATCAACCAACTTCATATGTTAATAACTAGAATGAAACTCGCGTTCGCAAAGGAGGAACGCCCAGCCCGGACACGGGAGCGCTCCTCTGCAGTAACACGCAGCTGTGGTAGAAGGCGCTCAACAGCTTCAATTCCCCTTGTTAATACTAAAAACTGAAACACCTTAATGTTAGATCTTAAGGATTTTTCCCCCGTACAGATTTCAAAGAAACAGGCTGCATACACCGGTCCTTATAATGCCTTTCTCAAAGCTTACCTTTTATTTTTGCTTTCTTAATCAATTTTTTTTGGAGTGGTGGGTGTTCTTACCCTCCTAAGACAGGATATTTAAAAGTTTCTTTTTCAGAACGCTGGAATCCCATCCTACTCTGAGAAGGCAGCTCGAAAGCATTTTCTTACTCGTATAAAACACAAGCTGTTTTCACGTTGTAATTTTGATTGATCACATCTGTTACTCGATATTTCCTCAGGCTCTCAGCTTTCATTGAGTCTTTTTCTCTGGAATTTGACTATAATCAAGCTGCTCTTCCTAAATGTAACAGAGCAACACTCAAACTCTTCAGATCTGCCAATTCTATTAATTCACAAAAAATCCCTTCATGCAGTCAAGGCTAAAATCATGTTTCTTTAACATTATCATTAATATAATGAGTACCCTTGAGAAAAGCATTTAGTACCTAACAGCTTGTGTTTTCCATAATGCATACACACACTCAGGGTGTTACTTTTCAAAAACACATAGCTGAAAAGAATTCCACTTCCCTTAACCTCAATAATGAAGTCTCTCTATGTAGAAGTCCACTGAAAAGCAGGAGTGCAGCATCATCTCAGTTCTTAGCTTAAGCATCATGATTAAATAAGGTCACTGGGCTTATGTTACTTTTACTTTAGACCTATTCAAGTGGTGAGGTAATTAATCTTTGATGGAGATGTATTAAATTAACCCAACTTAATAAGCTGTCTTCAAGTTACTCAGCAAACAAGATTAACAAAGAAACTGTATACTTAAGTAATAAAAACTTTCAGATAAATGTTCTTCCTTCCTCCAGAGCAGTCACAATCCTTAATGTCACTGGTTTTTTTTCCTAAACACAAACCAACATTAACCTAAAGTATCAAATATCTTTTTCACAAACATTACTGAATTTGAGTCAGTGAGTAAGATTTTTAATGTCACTTGAAAGGCTTCCATGCTTTTTAAGAAATAGAGCAATCAATCTGCTGATAGGGCAGGGTTTTCAGTTAACTGTGCATCAAATTAATTTTTTGTTTATTGTGATGAGGAAAAGACAGTTAATGTAAATGACGTCTTGAAGTTAATGCTTTAAGACACCATTTTACGGATTCCATTCCAGCTCCTAGATAAGTTTACTAATTGTAAACATTAATTACTAATTTGTAAGCGATGCTTAGTCCTGGAATAAAATACAACTAAATCTCTTTATAAGCTACTTATGTAAAACAGGTACGTCTCAATCAGCTATTTTAAAGATTAATTTTCCTAAAAGTGACAGATTACAGAAATCTAGATTCTGTTTCTGGCGTTATTCCAAAAGAAAGGTGAATACCTAGAGAAGGCAGCAGAGGATGCCTAAACAAAACGGGTATCTGTACGCTGCAGCCTGTCCTCAAAGCACGTTACTTTCCCCCAACGCAATGCAGGTCACACAATAAAGAAAAATAAAGTTGCAACCGTGTCAGCAGTACCTCGGTCTCTTTAGCTGGGCTCGTCACCGTCTGCGCTTCCAAGGCGAAATTGGCCCTCTTGGCGGACAGGTAGAAGGGATAATCCTTGGCCACCATGGTGGCTGCAGGCGCGGCGGTCCCGGCGGTCAGCGCCGGCTCCGTGCGAGCCGCGGGCGAGCGGCGCGGGCGCGTCTCGGCCCCCGGCAGCGCTGAGCCCGAGCTGCGCCCCGGCCCGCGGCTCGGAGCGCATCCCCCGCGGCCAGCCCGCGCCAACTGCGGCAGCGCCGGGGCGGGCCGGGAAGGGCCGCGAGGGGCGGGCTCCGAGCCCCCACACCCCCGCCTCCGGCCCGGTGCCGCTGCCGAACGAACGAACGAGCGGCTCTGGCCCCGCCGTGCGCTCCCCTTCTCGCTCTCCTCTCACGGACACAGGGACACGCTGCCCGCAGGATGGCTGCGGGGGCGGCCCGGCTTTTCTGGCAGCCCAGGGTCCGGCAGGAGGGCAGGGCTAACAGCGGCCCTCAATGGCACAGACCCAAACCTGGGCTCCAGACCTGCACACGGCAGCGGTCCCTACATTCAGTGCGCTGTGCTCCCGCTGCTCTGAGCGGGCATCTGCATCATGTCACGGTGCCACAACACACAGCATTGCTTTTACTTCCTCCCCAGCATGCTTCTTTTTTTTCTTCCTCCTATCCATATTGCTGCTTTTTTCCTGTCTGGCAAGCTGGAGTTTGTTTCTTAAGCTCCACTTTAGTTGCTCTCGTTCAGCCCAATTGCTCCCCTGCCCGCACCTCTCATTGTATTGAAATGAGAAAGTGGAAAAACACCTCTGCCTAAGGTGTCTCACAGGGCATTTCTGTGTCCGTGCAGCCAGGCAATTCTGTTTGATGGCTACCTTAAAACAAAGGTAGTGAAAATTTCCTGAAAAGGGAGAGGAAGCATTAGGGGCCCTGTCTGCAACACAGGATCAGTCTGACACAGACTATAATATGGGAGACAAGGAAAAGGAAACTGAATAGGAAGCTGGATGAGGGAGAAAGGAAGAATATTTTCAGCCACAGGGAAGCAGCCCAAACAAGAATAACTTGACCGACCTTGAAAAAATGAACTGATTTTAAAGGGAGATCATGTGATGGATGTGGCTTGACAATCTGTTTTTCTAAAGGATGTTAATCAGATAATGATGACTTTAGAACAAGATTAGTGAAATGGCAAATCTAGTCTTCCTTTGGACACCTTCCTTTGACTTGACCAATATCCCAAACATATAACAAGCTCTCCCACTTACCCTCCTAGGCCTTTTGAGGAGCAGCTGCAGTACATCCAGAATTGTTCTCCTGTGTCTATCATGCACATCACTCTGTTTTATGGTAGTCTGTCCTTAAAACAAAAACCCTACTAGCTTCCCAACCCTGAAATTCCTGCAAAAATCACTAGAGCAGTTACCAGTACTTCTAGATGTGCAATGGTTCTAGATGAAAATGTGACATTTGAACATTTGGGTGTTCTGTGCCTCCTCATCTGCATCACAGTAGGGCAAGACAAGGCTGACTGAAAGTGGAAGTGGTGACAAGAGGCACAGAACAGCTTTTATGCAGATAATGGTTAAGCAGACAGGACATACAGAAATGAGAGAGATTAGAGCAGATGTGATAAAGACCTACAAACAACAAGTGACAGAGAAAGCAAACACGGAATGTTTCAACTACAGGGAAAAAACGGTGCATCAGATTAAACCAGATGGTGGCAGATTCTGAGCAAAGGAAAAGGAGCTAATTCTTCATATTATATACAACTTCTGTATTATACACACTGGAAGTATCTGTCACAAGATGCTGCTCCTAAGAAACATTGTCAGACACAAGTTCTTGACTATTGGGGCAATATTTTGGAAAACACCATGACAGGCTATTTCTGTTTTGGACTCTTCTCTAAGCATCTACTGCTCACCACCACTGGATATTTGGTCTTAGGTTTGATCAATTCTTGCAGCCATTATGTTACTTTCCATATTAAAAAAAAAAAAANTTTGAAGACTATATACAAGTCTTAGCTCAGGATTTCTGAAGCTATGAACAGTTACTTCAGTCACATGAATGTACACTCACTTCTCCAAGTCTTCTTCCATGTGATGTTCAGAGGACACAACTCTGAGCACAGCCTGTCAGTGTTGTGTAGTTTATCCTCATATTTCAATCACATTAAAATACCATTACATACAAATTGTAAGAAACGGTCAAGAACCTCCCTGAGAACACTGCAGCTGCTGTGTAACCATTTAAACCCAAGAAGCCTTGATTTCAAACACCATCTGTGTATGTTTGTTTATCAAGGTGTATGTTACCACCATTTCAAAAATCAGCTTCACTTAAATCATTTAGACAAAATACCTTCAGGGCATGTTCTCAAAGCAACCTAATCCTATAACATGCTTCATGGCATGAACACCACTTCACACAGGACAAGACTGAACTGGTTTGGAGATTGAAATAATGAATCTGAGTTTATACACCAAAAAAAAAAATATGCCAAGAAAGGGATTCTGTCATTTCTCCATTAATCAGGCCAGTGCATTTCAGCTTAACTAAGCCAGTAAGTTTCAGAGCATCTTGTACCTACAAGATAGGCTTCAATGACATGGAAAGTAGGATTCATCAGACTCCATGGACATTTGTTTACTCCACCAGAAAAGTGTAAATACAGTCTTAGAAATGAAATTTGGACCCAAAGTTCATTGATGAATGGCACTGAGCTTTATAAGTATAATATTATCTGATGGAGTAACAAATGCAAACAACTCTCAGAGAGCTAAATGTCTGTAGAATGCTATGTGCATTTATAAACAATGAAGTATGATTACAGTTTAGTCATGGTATTGAATCCCTTCTGAACTGCATATCAAACACTTGGAGTCTCTTCTGAAATATCTTACAAACTCAGTGTGATTTATCTTTCGTTTCTACATGAATTTAGATTGCACAGTGGCTGCCCATCAATAGTCACTGCATTGTGTGTGCATGCAGGCCCAGGCAGAGCCAAACAGCAGTTCATAAACTTGTGACTGAAAGACTCCCCAGAGAACTCCAGTTATACAGCTGGAGAAACAAAGGTTTCAGTGATTCCACTAAGCGTGGAACCAGTGAGTCCACTCATTCCAAAAATTATACTTAGACTACAAGTCTACACTAACACTATAAAAATTGTGAATCTGAATTGTAAGGTACTTTCAAAAAATAAACCACTATTTCAGGTAAAATGGTGGTAGTGATTAGATTGCAGAGCAGGCCAGTGCATCAGTTTTGCCATTTCTGGAACACATTTTTTTGTGGGTTTAGTTCAGTGGGGGAGGTGTAGGAGGGTTTTTATGATTTATTTAGGCCAACAAAGAATTTAATCAGACACTTACCTGTCAGGAAGAAGTGAGGAAGGTATTTGGTAAGCCTGGAAAGCCCAGCTCAAAGGTGCCTACCACTGCTGACCTGGTTGAGATCTGAAGTTCACTGACAGAGCTGTTCCTTGGCCACAGCATTCACACCTACGCCTTTAGTTCATTTCCTCACAGATTCATCACTTCAGCACAGAAGTAACTCTTGCAAAAACCTCTCTCAGCACAGCAAAGCTCTTTGAGATGTGTTCAGGTCCAAACCTTACAAAAGCCTTAAATTAAGTAGAAGTATTGCATACACATTTCAAGGAAAAAAAACCCCAGCAGTTTGCAGTTTATGGAATATGTCTCATATAATATACGCTCCCTTCCTTTCATTTAAATTGAAAGAAGGTAGATTTAGATTAAATACTGGAGAAAAACCTTTTCACTGTGAGGGTGGTGAGACCCTGGCACAGGTTCCCAGGGAAGCAGTGGATGCCCCATCCCTGGCAGTGCCCAAGGCCAGGCTGGATGGGGCTCTCACCACCCTGGCCTAGCGGGAGGTGCCCGTGCATGGCAGGGGCTGGAACGAGATGAGCTTTAATTTTGCTAAGAATACTCAAAGCAAAGCTACTATTCCTCCTATTCTGAAATGACCAGTGAAAGTCAGCCAGGCTAATGCTGCACATACACACAATTCTGCACCTACTGAGTATCCCTGAAGCCTCTCTCCAACATGCTTCCATACCTCTCTTTAGGACAATCATTAGGAAGCTTTCCTTTCAGAAAAACAAGACAAACAACCACCAAAACAACATTCAAACAATCCAAAGAGAACTTTCAAAGGAGTCTTTTTAATCAAACTTTAAGAATTTGAATCTGCTTAGAAGATGGAATGTAAAACCACTGCAAGTGTTGAGTGAGAAGCCAGAAATCATATAAACTGCTAAAAAAAAGAGCATTTATCAGGCAGTTACCCAACTATTCAAGAAACTGCAATTTCCTCATTGCAAATACAGATTGTTCACATGGTAATGAGTTACAATATACTAGGTAATAAATATGAGGAAGTGACTGCTTGATTAAACACTTTGGTGCTGAGAAATTCCAATAAAATATTAGAGAATAAATTATTACCATTAAAAATGTGTTCTCAAAAACCACACCTGTAATTTTTCTAGGTAGAGTGCTAATCATGGAAAGATCAGTGCAGAAAAATGGAACACATCTCTGTGGAACATGTGACATCACAAAACTGAACCCCAAATTCCTATTCTATCTAGATTCTCCATTTGAAGACCTTTCACGTGATCCTTATTTGTGCCACGTGTGGAGTAACATGAGAAGGAGGAAGTTACATTTCCTCACTATTACCATGGGCTGTGGTTTGGGATTTGCAGCCAAGATGCCCTGAACTATTCCCCTAACTTTTCAGTGAGTAGCAGCAGTCTCCCTTGTCTCCCCTATGAATGATGGCTATTTCAAAATACCACCTCTGCCCTGAAATACACTCATGTCTAAGTGATGGTGAGCCATGATTCTCATGCCAACCATCACAAATGGTTTATTGTATAATCACACATCCAGTTCAGGCTGCAGGCTTTCACACTCAGTGTTTCTTCATACAAATGTCACTGGTAGAACAACTCTGCACTGGAAGAGAAACAGATCAAACAACCTGCCAAGTTGATTTGTTTTTATTTTGCTAAATTCATGTAACTTTTGATTACCACAGGAAATACTGGACAGTTAAAGGATGCCTAGCAACAATCACTTTCACACTGAGGCAGAAGCACTCCTTTCACAAGCTAGGGATGACAATAAAAGCCCATTCTGAAATCTGTCTGAGACTCATATACAGAATCCTTTTGGTGACTGGTCTGCAGCTCAGTGCTGAGGATGGCTGGCCTGGAGACACTGGGGAGGGTTCACACTTCTCCACCCCACTACCACACCCAGCAGTGCACAGCACTCTGTGGTCCCTGAGGAGGGAATCACAGGGTGTGGTGAGGTTGGCTAAAATGATCCTCCACGAGTCACACTTACAAACAAAGAAGTTGGTTGAGTTTGTCTGAGTACACTTCTCTGGGGAGAGCAGAAAGGAAGAGGTGGGGAGGATAGCACTGATTTATCCACTGGACTTGGAGCAGCTGCTCGAATTCTGTAGAGGGTGAATTGATCACTAAGTGGAGCATCCTTTCCTGAATTTTTCATTGAAAGGCATTCCAGGGAGAGGAAATTACTGGAAACACTTGTATCATGTTTAAATGAGATTAAATATAATTAAAATACTTTTGTTTAAGTTACAGACAGCGGGGGAGCAGGAATTTCTCTCCAGAGCACTTATGCTGACTGGAAAACTAACAAATTTCTTTACAAGAAATCATTATCCCTAATACAAAATGTCTAGCAAGACATCATAGTATTGGTCTATTTTTTGTTTTGATTAAATTTTATTACAATAATGGTTATATTACATGAATAACTCTGTAATATTAGTCCTCAGAGTGGATAGTATTTTCTAATTTTGCATGTATGTTTTGCTTATATATGTATGTATGCCCAGATAAGAGCAGGAAGAAAATTCTGTTCTGTTCAGAAGCAACAGGAATTTCCCCTCTATAACTGATCTCACAGTACTGGCCAAATGCCACTTGGTTTGTTCTTCCAACCATCCCCTCCAATGCAATATGTAAAGCAAAGTTTGGGGTTTCTAGGGTTTATTAGACAAATCATGCAACTGGGGGAGAAAAAAAAAATCAAAACCAAACCAAAGCCTACAAAAAAATCCCAAACACAAATAAGCAAACAAAAACCCAACCAAACAAACAAAAGAAGAGCTTTCAGCTACATAGGTCCTTTTCAGGTCAGAAATAAAACTAGCAAAAAAGGATAAGACTTGGGTCTTTTGAGTTGTCTTTTCCTATTCACCTCTTTACCTAATTATACTTCAATCCTTATTACACAGTTCTTTGTGTAAAAGCACTAGAACTCACTGAAGATAAATGGTGAAAAAGCTCTCAGGTACAAATAAGGACAGGACAGGGAAAAGGCTGGTTTTCCTCCTCCTAGTAGCTCAGCTTGTTTCATGAAGTCATACCCAAAGAATACTGTCATAATTTCATTTTTTTGGATGAGATATTTGGATCAGAAGCCTTATTTATTTATTTTTAAAAACAAACCCACCTATTAATTTCCATAACAACTGTGCACTGTTACTCATCTAGTCAGTCATTTTTGCCAGTTTGACTATCTTAAAATTAGAACATTTGTGCTTCTTGAATAAACATTTAAAACACAAACCTTGAGACTGATTTCATGTTCTCCTGAGCAATAGAATTAAGGTTGGAAAAGACCTTTAAGATCATCACATCCAGCTGTTAACCCAGCCCAACCCACCACAATAAATTAATAGCAAAAGGTATCAGAAAAATTAAAATTTTCAAATTACGATCACTGTGCAACACTAGAAGTATAGAGGTAATGTGCCTTATGAAAGTCTAACAATTTTAGAAAATGAAATCAGAAGCATGAAAATTACAGTTCATGTACCCTTTTCTAGACCAAAGCAAAGATGTGCCAGCAGTGTTTCTAGACCCTAAATTAAGCAAATAAAAATTATTTGACACAGATTACCAGACATCCATGGGAAAGGGTGGGGAAAGTCAAGCAAAACAGTGAGACTACTTAAGTGCTTTATAAACAGAAGCAAGAGTCTGATATATCCACAACAGTGAAGCAGCCTTGAACCTGTGAGGGTTTTTTTTTCACACTGCAATACTGACTGACCACCCAGTGCAGAAAACCTCCACATTTGGTCCTGACCAGAGTTCCATGGATAACTCCATGCCTTACAATCCAGATTGTTACAGTGATCACACCAATTACAATATCCCACTGTAGTGGTCCATTAATATCTTTAGAAATGTTCAATTCCCATATGCTGTGACCTACTGTACAAACACAGCACACAAAAATGAACACAAGAAACTAAATCATCTTTCTGTTACCCACATCCTCCCCCTAAGAGCAGGCAGGAAAACCATGTCATAACTTCAAAAAGAAGTGTCCTTGCAGAAACTGGTAATGCTTCAACAACTGATAGAGCTACTCTACTCCCAGTACAACTGCACTGCAGCCCTGTATCCTTAAAGATGATGTGGCACGAAGTAACAATGTGACTCATCTTTAAAAGACAGCTGAAACAGGGCATAAATCTTCAAACAGACAACAACAACTTACACTAAAACAGAACTCCTTTGTTCATATCCCTTTATCAAGAATTAGGGAATTGAGAAACCATTGCCGGGAATAAAAAAGGTTTTATTTAAAGTTACAAAATAACTGTCTTCCCAAGTGTTAATATAATGATGTAATCCCATGCCATGGTACAGAAGTTACTATAAAAAGCTTTAATTGATACAGAAATTTAAATAAGAAAGTTTTCCTGAATACTTTCCTGATTTAAGAAAGCCAGCTGTAATTTCTGAAGGCTATCTCCTCTCTGGTCAAGTTGTTAACCACAAACTGCTCTCTGGCACTGATCGAGTTCATCCATCCTGCTTTTATGTGATCTTCATTATCAAACCTCCAACCACAACACAGCACATTTCCATTCCCATTCCATTTCCATGCACATTCAGCTATGAATTTTGGACAGGTGACTAATGATCACAGTTAATTTAGTTCCCAAGATAGCAGAGAGAGTCAATAGTTGGAAATATGTCTCTGAAAGTAATTCCAACCATCTCAGAGAAAATATTGTTTACTACTTTAAAAGCTAAGAAAACTCAAAACTGCATCAGAACATACCTCTTGTATCTAATAATCCTGAAAACATAGCAACTGACTGAACACAAAACCAAGATGTTTTAGCAAACATTCTGATTTTATTATATAACTGGGATTGGTGTTAAATTACACGGATATCAAATACTGCATCTTCAAATCCCCACCAAAACATGAACCCTTAATAAAACTCCTACCCTAGTAAACAGTGAAGTGTTAATATAAATTACCATAGAACAACATGAAGAGACTTAACTATCAACCATAGCCCCAAAATGCCTTTGTTCTAAGAATGAATGTTAAACAGATAGTGGGGGAACAGAGAAGCCATTTACTTTTAATGCAAGGCACTGCTCTCAGGGCTCAAGAACATTAACAGCTGACAAGTTTGTTCTGACCAACCTGTAACTTTCGGGAAGGATTCTTCTGATAACACGGGGATGTATAGGAGGAGAAAAACACACAAATTTTAAAAAATAAATAAATAAAAATCAAGCTGACAATTAAGGCTGTTATTCTAGGCCAGACAGGAGTGAACAACCTCAATGGCAGGTTTGTGGGATTTGTGGGATTGGGATAAATAATTTATCTCTCTTTTCAAAAGCCTTTGTAGTTGCTGTTTGATGCACAATACAAGTCATTAGAGCAATACAAAGAGGAGCACAGAACAATCAAAGTAATTACCTAGGAAAATGGCAAATAATGTGCAAAATTAGATAGAGGGTATATAAAAGGCCCTACTTCTCAGGTGAGTTTGATATCATTCAAGAACACAGCAAAAGAATTTTATAAGAGAAGGCACTGTCACATTAAATTAATTCTTGTATCTGAATTTTATGTGTAGCAGTATGTGTTCTGCAATTGATGGGTAGACCAAATTTAGTTTTGTAGGCTCTGTACAATGAACACCCCACTGGCAACCCACACACAACACTGCCCAGCATGAAATTCCCAGAGACAGTCCTTTTACTTAACGTGACCTTCAGCCCTGCACACAAGCAGCAGTTTAAGTAGACATGTAAGTGAGCTTGAATTTAAAAAAAAAAATCCCTCCTAAGGAATCTTATTTCACTCTTTAGCTATCAAACCACGGTTTGTGTACAAGTTCTAGGCTACTACAGAAGACAACAAGGTTACATAACACTTTTTGGTAATTAAATTAGCTGTAGGAAATGGGCTTGCAAGCACTTTAACAAAAAACTGTTTTCTGTAATAAAAAACAGAAAACAAATTTGTAACCATCTATAACTGCTAATTTTGATTGATGAAAAAATATTTTGTCACCTATAAAAGTTGAAAGAGGAAAAGGGAAGTAAAATATGCAACAGGAGTAAAGCCTTTGTTTTTCCAGGCTGCAGGATACAGGACTTTCATTTTGATTTTGATTAATAATTATCCATTAGAAACATGATAACATTTCACTTACTGTATACTTATCTTAATCTGGACATGGTGGTTAAATAATGAACAGTATAAACCAAGTAGCAAACAAGTGGGATGAAAAAGTGACCTGGCATGTGAACGTGTTGCAATAAAGCAGAAGGAAAAATGTTAATCCTTGTGTTGTACTTCAAGCACATTGTCACACATGGTACAGGTGTTCTCAGTGTGCTCTGCCAGCTCCCCTTGAATTCACTGCTCCATTCCTCCCTAAAACAAAACAGGATCCAGGAAGAGAGAGCACAGACTGGGTGTTCCACACTACCTAAGGGAGTTGGCAATGATAACCCACAAAGAAAAAGGGTTAAGTTCTATGAAATGTCCAGCCATTGCACTGATGAATCCAAACTGAAATGCTGAAAGGACAGCTTCATAAAAGCATAGCTGTACAATAAAGATTGGAATGCACCTCATATCTGCAGTAGAAACACAGGTATGTTATTACATACTGTTCTCTGGAATTTGGGTTTGTTTTTGTACAAACACTTAGAGACTACCTGCTTCTGTTCCTAATTGCTTCCTGGAGATCTGGTATTTTTATTAAAATAAAGGATATCTATCCAAATGATTGCTGTTCTGCCACAGTAAGAATCCATCTATTTTGTTAGTTCAGGAAGTGCCATTTGTTTCAGTACGTGCTATCTAACAGCAGATGTGCATTAAAACGTGTCATTGCAGGATATATTAACCACATCACATGAGTAGGCCAAACAGCTGAAATAAGAGGCTACAAAGACCTTTTTGAACATGAGCAGCCTCCCTGATCTCTATGAAACTAAATCACTAATCTGATATTACTTGCACATATGGGAAAGATACAATAACTGGGCAACAGATCTTATGGAAAGCACAGGCTAATGCTTTGCACTTGTTTTACAATTGCTACCTACCCTACTAGCACCTCTTTTTTTGCCCTGAGTTATATACATTTACATACCTACCGTTATCTACAGCAGTTTTGATTCAGATATTATTTCCCCAATATACAATAGCTCGAGGAGGGAAGGTTGCTTTATTTGTGGTGTACAGGTTTGGATTTTTTTAATCGCTGCCTTGCCCTCACAGTCTTTCTCAACATCTGCAGCATTTGAGCAGCAAAAATCTCTAAATCAATCAGCTTCTGACCCAACATTTCTGTTAGAATTGTAATATTGTTATACTGTAAAATAAAACAACTGAATTGAATGACACTCAATACCCACACCCCCAGTACTAACCAGTGGAAAAAAGGGCAAGAATACTAAAGAAATATTTCAAAGAGATAACACTCTGATGATAGTTTTTAAGACTCTTATACAATCATTTTGTTAAATATTTTTCCATATGTGAATGAATTCCAATACCTAAGACCACAGTTTCTTTCCTTCTGTATTCAGTTCTTCTAGGGTGAAGATTATGTCTTGTTTGTGAAACTGGCTGGAAGTTTCTAATAGTTCTTTTCAGGAAGCATGCATCTGTTTTCCAAACCTGTTCCTTCCTAAACTTGCTAAAGCTGGCCCCAAAAATGTATCAGGAAATAACTGGAGGATGGGGGGATGGGGAAGAAACTTCAAAGACACCTTGCCTTAATTAAATCTCCAAGTGTTACTTCTTCCTGTTGAACCGAGTCACGCAGGGCTTGAGCTGTCACACCGGGCTTGAGCTGTCACACCTGACAGAGGGAGGGGAGGTGTCAGCACGGACAAGAGTTTGTATTTCAGCCACCTCCTGTAATTGGCAGCCACGAATTAATTAATGAAGCGGGCACTTGAATGCAGCACACAATTAAGCACTGCAAGGAGTATTGAAAAACACTGCTGCTTGCTTTAATACTCTTTTACTGCTACAAAACATGGAGAGGTAAAACAGGAAAGGCAATGCCAATTAACAGAGACACGAGGGTGCCTCTGGCAGTCACTGGTACCATCTGGGTCTAGGTCTGCTGCTAAGCTATTACCTGAACAAGCATGAGAATAGTTCTCTTACCTAATAAACAACAGCCTTTCCCATTTTCAGTCTTTTTCGTATCACAATTATTTTAAATATTCTGTCTAAAGCCCTAAGACTCATGTGGCTGTTCCAAGTAGTCTCAGCTGGAACCTCTCAGTACCCTGTATCAGCATTTCAACTACTAATTCAGCTGGAAAGCCAGGGTCAGGAATGTGTCAACTCCATAGATTCAGCGACTCATGACAGGAATGTCATTTCTGAAACCTTTCTTCTTGTTGAGCTCTTAGTGCTCAGCACAAGCCACCTTCCCATAGATAAGGCCAAATATTTAACTTCTGTATTTTAAAGAACAATCTTTGGAGAGATACAGAGAAAAAAAATTTCCCAGTTATTTCTGGAGCATTTCCTTCCATTTATTTTTGTTGTTAAGTAACAGCAGATCTTGCATGCATATTTTTAGTACTGGGTTCTGCTTTAACTGCCCAGAGTATTGCAAAGCAGCAGCTGATTCCTTCACAAATGATGTACCTAAACAAATCACCACAAGTGATTTTGTAAATTTACAGCTACATTACATAAATACCTACCAGAACCCAAAAGTGCCAGTGGCTGCAGCTCATAGGGTAACTTAGTAACTTACACCCATTTGCAGCTTCACAGAGTTGCTGTTGATTCAGTTTTGCTGTACATAAGCACCAATTCCAGTAGTTATTAACTCTATAAAGGAGAAAGAAGCCATTGAAGCAGTTTTCAGGTGATGCCATTCCAAACTCACAAGTGCAAGCTTGGCTGGCTCAAACTGTTTCCCTATCAGGAAATGACAGTAATCTGAGAACAATAAAGGGTTCCTTCATTAGCTGTTGTAATCCCCGAGGATAAGACCTACTTTTTCCACACAGAAGCTTCCACATGGAAGAGCTATAACATTTTAGCTTTTCTGATGATCCTTTAACACACAAAATATATTAATGTTGCCACTAACAATTTGTTCCGTCTTCCATTTCCTTTTTCTTTACCCAATGGGAAATTTCAACTCATTTTTTTAGTTTACTTCTAAGAAGTGGAAAGTGATGCAAGGCAAAACGAAATCTGTCATAGCTTCATTACCAGTGTAGGTGTACCAACATATACCATAGCAACTATTTCATAAAGGCTTTATCAACTCTCCCTTTCCCACTTGCATATAGGTTTACCTTTTGGAATGACCTCACACATCAGGTTACAAGAAAAAAAACCTGAATGCTGCTGAATGCACCAATTCTTTGCTTCTTAAACTAAAGTCACTAAAAGGAAACTAGACAATGAGAGCTTTACCAGTAAATCCATTCAGCACTTGTATATGTACACTTTGTGGTCTGTTTAATGTTACGAATTACTTTATAAGATGTCCTAATCCCTATCTCTCACTTGTAGAGGGTTTTTTAGCCTACTTAAGTGAGCACCACAAAGAGGAACTTATTTTTAAAGAGCACTAAGAAGTGACAAACATGAGAAAATATATCCAGCAAGAGATACATTGTTGCTTAAGTAATGGATGAGAATTTATTAATATGTTGCCATCATGTATGTTTTCTGCTAATGTAAATAAAAAACACTAAAACATGACAACAGTAAGAATCAGAGTACAGCTCTACAATTGCTGCTGAAGAAATTACTTTGGAAACAAGGCATCTCATTTGATGGAAGGGAACATTCATTCATATCATGTCATGTCATACCCCCAGACACAGGAAAGAAAAAGTCTCCTTGCCAGAGCACCACAGGGAAAACTATTTTTCCTGAGGCAAACTAGCTTAACTTCCTGAGGAGTTAGGCAAAAAGTGGCCAGTTAGGCACTTAATCCTACCCATGGCCCAAGATTCCGTTGAGAAAAATCACTGAATTTAAAAAAACAAGGTAGAGGAATGATAAATGACAATGCCAACAAATAGCTGTCTCTGACCAGGTTGGAACTTCAGTAAATGACATTTTTAAAGCCTGTGCACAGATAGTTCAAGTGGGAATTTGATACAGGTGCTGGCTAGAAAGTACTCTGGCAGAGATCACCACATTTAGCTGTGCTCTAAGGGCCCTTATCATTTTGGGTTTGGGCTTTTTTTTCCTTCTCACATTTCCTTCTTACTTTTTTTTCCTTATATGACAGAAAACCATTGCATTGACTTCATGAGGAAATTGATTTTAACAAAGTTGTACTGAAGTACTTCCTGCAACTGCTTTTACTTTGCTTACTCCACAGCAATGCATCCTGCATCAAAAGTCTGTCTCAACCACAGCAGGTCCTGCAATTCTGCAACCAGGCCAAGCTCAATTACGTCATAAATGAACACAAGAATAGTAGTTTCCATTTCAGTAACTTTTCCGTATTCCTTTAGGTTTGATGAATTAAATTTTTTTAACTTCAGGCAATGTCAAACCCAGCCTCCACATCACTTCCTTGGCCAATTCCACATAGATATGGGCAGCAAGTTCATTATCATTATCGTAAGTGTTAAAAACTTAATGTAAGCAGAAAAGGACATAAAAATCTGCTTATTCAGACAAGAGGTTCTAATCTAAAAGCAAAAATGTCTCCAAGCATCAAAACATTCAAGCTGCTCAAATTCAGAGCCCATTTCATACAGAGGGCAGGAAGTCACTGTGCTATTCTGAGTGATGGTACCAAAAACAAAAAAAGCCACAAAAGAAGCACAACAAACATGCTGTAAGCAATCAACACCAGAATATAAGCCAAAAAATCTCCCAGAAACAACACAATGCATACAATAAATAACATAACGTAAACAATATATTCCAATACAATAATGCTCTGACAACTCTCAGCTTTATGCCTCAACATTGACTCATTTGTCTTAATTAAGAAGCAACTATGGAGCTTTCATAAAAGAGGTAAGAAACACTTTACCCAAGTACTCTGTACTGCCTATAAATACTTTAATAACTGTAATTAATGGTTAATTAGTAAATAGCATAACAAACATTTGTGTAGACTGTCCAAGAACACTTCTGCTCTCATGACAAACCCACTTCACACAATTTGCCCCTTCCAAAGTCTCATCCTGTTCACATCCCATCACATACACATCCCTGACCACCTCTGGATCCAACAACAGATAAAAATTAGACAAAAATTATCTGATTTAGAAGATGAAATATCTGATACAAAGATATCCATAAGCAATAAATAAGACCATATGCCTATTCAAACTTGCAACTTGTCTTTGTTAATATTTTCACACAATCTGGGTTCCAACTCCTTAGATGAAATCAATAGTTTCTGGAAGAAATTCCATTAATTTCACATGAAGAAGATATTTACTGCCAGCTTCTCCCCCTCCAGCTAAGCTTACATTTGTTTTGTTCATTACTGAAGTTCTGGGAGTGTTTAATTTATTTTGTTTAATTTATTTTGAAAGGTCTTCACTAACTTTTGCAGAAGAGTAACAGGTATGACAAGAACACAAAAGATCTTGAGCAAGCTTATCTTTTTAAGCCTCAACTATCCTACCCTGCCATTGCCTGTCTCACAATTCAAAGCTACACCAAAGCCAGTGAGATCTCCTGAAAGATGGAGGATTCAATAAAGGCCAAATAACACATAGCCAGTTTTTACATTTCATTGAAGAACTCACCTCAAACACTGAAAAGGAAAACCACAGAATTAGACCTTTGGCCTTAAGCAGGTGAATTATAATTCCAGCAGTCCTCTGGACACTCTCTGTAATTACCAGGGTCCCTACACAGCCACCAGCTACACCAGCAGGAACACATTCTTGTCTTATGGAAAATTAATTATTTAAAGCTTTAATAACCAGCTGTTTAGCCACAGAATTGTAAAACTAAACCATCATAAATTGGAAATTTATTTCAGTAATAGGCAGCTGATATAGGAGAAACTTAATATTCACAACAGCACCATGATGCTTTGTATTTTACTTTATCAAGTAGATAAGTGAGTCAGGCTGTACAATACCTCACCGGGTAAGTGCCCTGCATATATTAAGATCAAGTTTGTTCTGAGCACAAGGATGACAAATTTACATTTCTTTACAAACATGATTCAGTACAGTAAGGTAATTTGGAAGGGAAAAATCTCAAATTTAAAGTTTTAAGAGGAAATACACAAAAAGTTTAATCAACATGCTAAAGAAAAGCCAAATGAACGGACTGTTGCCGTCTTCTGAATTACATTTTTAGAAAATCAAATCAAAAGTCAATTACATTCTCATAGTGAGTTAAAATTGAGTAGAACCATTAAGGACACAGCAACAGATATTTAAATATATTAAGTTACCTACAGTCAAGTTTGGAAATTAAATGCCTCAGCACCTTTGACAATTCTATGCAGATTAATGCATTAATCACTACCTAAGCATATTTTTTAAAACCTGGCATAAAATTCTAAGTAATGCAAAGGAATATCTCTGGCAGCTCCACTGCCTGCATTTCAGGAAGGAGAGCTTTAAAAAGATCATGGTTTCATTTCCAATTCTATCAAATGATCACTAAAGAAGCCAGATGACTGAGATAAATCAAGTGAATCCCTCCTCCAGGAATGGATTAAGCTCTTAGAGGCAAACAAAACTCACAGGACAACCTCTACCACAAGTACAAAGCTAATATATACTGTTTAAATAATGTATTTTATGTACAAAAACAGTAGATGAAAGTCTGAACATTTCCCAAGACAAAGTCAAATCCTTTCAGTATTGAATTCTTTGAGAAGAGTGGTAAAAAATATCAGCTAGACTGTTATAAACACTGCCTTAAGAATTAACAGATCAATTAACAAATAGACCTTTTAATACAACTAATGTCTGATTTAGCAATAAGACAGAAGAGAATATAGAGGAAGTAAATTTAAAATCCTCTAATGTAGCAGCAGATTTACATTTTATCCTGCAAATGCAGAACTGTGTGAATGAACCTTGCAGGTTTACAGCAATTTTTAAAAATTTTTTGCTGACTAATTTTTGTAGTCATGTAAATGAAGAAGTTCAAATAAATGTAAATATCTCATAAGTTACCACTAGAGATGCTCTATCCTCATCCAGGTGGGATGACTTTACAAAATACTGTTGTTCAGCCTTCTTTATGTTAGTGGGTCTATCTTAACCACCAAGAGTATTACTCTGCAAGTTTTAGTTCTCTTTTTTCTGCAGTTTTGTTCATCAGCAGTAGAGGTGACGTCCTAATTTTCTATTGACAAACACATACATACTCCTGTAAAAAATAACATTTTGTAAAATACTCTTAGAGCATTTAGAAACACTTGTTAAGCTTCTACTTGCTGGGGGCTTTCCCCTCCTGGCTGCTCTCCACACCATGGGAAGGGAACAGGGTGCAGGTGCATAGCAGCCAGCAGTTGTAAGCAGTGACCCTTCAGATGTCCTGATTACAAATTCACAGTGATAACAGAATGATAGAAAAAACTATAAAAATTTTTCCTTAAGAGATAAGAAGATCTGAAGGCTACCAAATGAAGTGAAAAATCACTGCTATGCAGAGATAATTTTCTAGGATTATTGTGGCATTACCACGGCATTCTAAGATTACCCCAGAGAAAAGTATGAAACTTTTATGACAAATCACGTTACACTTCTCTGTTATAAGATCCAGCTGCTAATGTCTGCAGTGCTGTGCACTGGAGTGGCCCTGGCTGACAGCCTGCAGTGGGATGTACCCTTCCACTGCAGTCACAGCACTGGCACTACAGAACACTCCTCCAGGAATTCCTGCGCTTTGGTCTCAAAGCAGGTTAGGAAAACAAACACACATTTGTTGCATTTTTCAGTTAAGGATCTGACCAAGAGAGAAGTCCAATGATCCACTGAAGGGCACACAGAAAACTTAATGCTCATGAGGGAATAAAAACAAGTCAAATAGACCATGTAACCACAAACATCTGAGTGAAACTTATAGTTTGGTTTTTTTTTAAAAACTACTTTCACCAGCTAAAATCGGGAAGTACCTATTAGAAAATTTTTAACAGTAACCCTGTCTTTGTTTTCCTTGTTGCTAAGTTCTTGCTGAACAAGTTATTTGATAATGATTTTCCTGCTAAAATGCAGCTTGTTTTAAAAAACTTGAAGCCTAATATAAGAGATTTCTTCAAAAGATGGAGGCAGATGTTATCTATTATTTAATGAAAATCACCTCAATATATTAATAAAATTACTTTAACTTCACAGTAGCTGAAACAAAAATACCTCCTCTGACCTACCTAAGGAAAAGGCATTATCTGAAAGAACTGGACATCTGTAGGCCCTGGCTATAGTTAAAAGTACTGTATAGGATCCCCTGCCCATACCTGTTCAGGGGATTTTATACTCATCTGAATGCTCACACGTGGTGTAAGACAGTGCCTTAAACTGGGGTTTGTGACTAGGAAACCTTGTTAACAAGAGACAGAGAAGCTCTAGGCTGGATTGCCTGCAGGAGTAGTAGAGGCTTCTAAAAAAGACCATGCAAAACTGTCTGTAATGAATAATTTCATTATCATTTAATTCAACCACCAGGAGATGGATGGGACAATGCCTGTACAAGGCCTGTCCTAATGCTGTGGTGCAGAGAGGCATCCTGCTGTATTCATGTACCAACTACATTTCCTGTTACACTTGGTCACTTCCAGAGGCACAGCCAAAACATAGCTGGCATTGCAGAAATTTATGGACTTGAACTACACAGCCATGCTAAGTCCATGAAATCCTGACTTTGCTTCCACTTGAGACTTCAGTAAGCACTGGACCATGTCAAGCACTCCCAGAGGATATTATTTGAGGATGAATGGACCATCCTTTCCCTCTTCCACAGAATAAATATAGGTAGACTGCTTCAGTCAAAAGTTTAACATAACCTGAAAAATCTCAAATCTTTGGCTCCGGGCCAAACACAGCACATTGCTTACATGGTGCCTTGCATTTTCTTACAAATTTTGTCTGCACAGTCCATATTAAAAATTCAATATAAAATACAGTCACCAATAATGATGTTAAACTTAATTTTGAATAAATGATAAAACTTAATTTTAGAAAAAGTATGGCATTATAGAATATTTATCTCTATAGAACTAATATCGGGTTTTATTTTGACCTCTAAATAAACCAAATTACAGCAACTCATTACTTGATTCAATTTCATTATGAAAACCTCCTCTGCAAATCTTCATCAAACCAACCACCACACACACTGCTTAATAAATATCCAACTTCATATCTGCCAATAACATCTGGCTAATTTCAGTCTACAAATGCTCCCAATTTGCCATGTGGAAAATAAGCAAATGTCAAGCCTGTTTCTGTAACCCAAAAGTAATTTAAACCGAATTCTAACTTCAATTGCTATTTTCTGTTATGGTAGAATATGATAAATTACACGTCTATTACTATACAAAGCAGTTCTTTGAAACAGAACACAGACTTATGTACACGGCTTTTGACTGAATCAGAAAGATAAACAGTGTTACATGCAAATATCATAAGAATTACAAAATCATATTTCTGAAGATAAAGTTATCTTTCATCTCATATTTCTCACTGAGGTAATTTGCTGCTGTTGAGAGCTAAGTCCACAGACTGAGTGGATGTTTTTGATGAAACCTTTCTGATTTGGAGGCAAAACCTTATCTCCTTTTCTTCTCTTTTGTCAGTACAGCCAAGGGAAGAAAAAACTGGCATCTCATCAAAACAGACCTTACCAAAGAATTAGTATAACCTCTGTCCAGATTTTTATCAGAAGTCTTCCACAGTTCCCAAGACTTTATCATAATCTAAGGTTTGATCAACACCTAAACCCCATGGAAAAAGTATAAGGGATAGCTTTGCAGTGTCAGAAAACCACCAGGTTTGAGGCTTTATCACATCTTTCTTGCTCCACAGTTATACATGTTTCAGTTTCAGAACAGTAACACTGAGCATGCTTCATCAAGGAAAAAAATTTGAAGAAAAATCATTTTCTAGGAACCAACAAGTTCCCCAACAAAACTTGCCCCAAAAGTTCCCCAATAAAACCATTTTGTGGCTTTACTTCCCCCTCAGAGACTGCAGAATGCCAGGAATTGTATAAATAATCTCAAAGGAAAGGAAATAGCCTATACAACAAATTTATGATGTTGTATCAAACAATGCCTTGCACATGAATTTAAATAGGAGCAGACAAATAGATGCCAGCAAGTCACAGTAAGATACTGTTATAGTTTCAGCTAAACCATAAAAAAGTTAGTTTTAATGATCATACTTCATTTAAGGTATCTATAGACCAGCTTTAACTTCCAGAAATCCGATGAATATGTACAAGAGACACATTTTTTTACTCAGTTCCCAAGTATGTTTCAAGAATGTTTGGTGTGTGTTTCCAAAGGTTTGGCATATTTGTACAGGCAGATTGGCACTGAAGATGTCAAAGTTCATTGCGCATTTCCTGTCGTCACCAAAATAATCCTTGAGATTTTCTGGAACAATTAGCCAAATTCTGATAAGTTGTTCACATAAATAAATAGTAATTGTATAACTACACAGGAATTCTGAGATCATACTAGAATACAGAGGGGGAAAAATGCAGCCTGACCAGCAATTTACACTTTTCTCCAATAGAGCACTGTAACCTTATTTAATGAGAAGAAGCAAGAGAATAAGAAAACAGAGCCTTAAGGTACAGAACATTACCCCAAATAACACCAGCAGCAGACAGGGTGTAGTCTATGACAATCATATGAGGGATTAATAGTGGATTAAGAATAGTCACTGTATAATGAAGTCTGAATCCAGATGAGCACTGACCACCCTGCTGCATAGCAATATTCAAAGGTTATGAATAATTCAGACATATTGTATACATCTTACTTGGCAAGCTGAAGACCTTTTATTCTATGAACATGCAACAGACCACAGTTTATAGAAATAAAAGACACAGATACAATATATATTTTAATTATCTTGACTCTGATAAGCTGATGTGGAAGTAATCCTCTCTAAGCTTATAAAGCAGGCTTGCCATACATTAGCAATCAAATATAATTGAATTTATAATTAAGTTTAATTAGGTCAAATAATGTTTCAGCTATATGGACTATTAAATACATAATAAATGATCATTTTGCACTAAAAGCAATCAAAATTAATGAACTCTGGTCTAGTGTATGCAAATGTAGCTTAAGTCTGGGTGCCTTTTTGTTTGTATTTTATACTGGGACATATTTTATTAACTTGCAAGTAACAGATGAGCAGTGAGACATTCCCAGTTCACTCAATAGTAAGTGACTATTTGGCAGAGCTTAATTTTTAGTAATGATAACTACTCTATATAACAAAAATAAATAGCTCTTCTGAAATTTTATCTTCTTTATGAAACTGTTTTAAATGTCTAATTCATCATGTATTTGTTGGTGTTATATTGAGAAGGAACATACAACTTCCATGAGTTTACAACAAATCTGCATACAACCAATTGCAGAGGAGAACTGCACACCATTGCCCTGATTCTTTTTCTGGATGGAATTTTGCTCAAGTACAATTTTATTCTGAGAAGTCCAAGTTTTGTGTTAGGTTTCACCAGCTTTTTGTTCTGGACATCTCCTGAGTTACTTATGATTTCACAGAGTTCAGACATATGAGGCACACGGTATCATCACCATTACATGATTTCAACTATGCAGTTACCCCCCTTACAATAGCCATTAAAAAAGCATTGCTGTTAAATACCTTGCTGATGCTCTGTGCAATAACCTCCACAAAAGAGTGTTCACCACCACCTTGCTCAGTGTGATGGATTAACCATATTTAATAGCTATGGAATACAGCTAAAGAACCAGCTGCCTGTGCCTGAGTAAGGAGCACAACCCTCCAGTGCTGCACCAGGCTAACAAGAAGGCTGCACTGAATGAAGAACCACATTTCAAAGCTGGATTATGAGGAAAGAACAAAAGTCACAGCAGCAACAAGGAGCAAAAGCGCAGACAGAAATAATCCAGAAGCTGCTCAGAATTTAACTAAGGAGAGAAACAACAGCAACAGGAAGAATATAGAGCAGAGCTCATGGGGGTGTTTTAAATACAAAAAAGTACTTTGCCCTCTATGATCATTAAAGCTGTCTAAGTTTACCTGCCCCAATTCCCCAGCCTTTAAAGGGATACCAATAAAATCTGAAGTTTATGCAAGCCAGGTTAATTACATAATGTCTGTAAATCTTTATGCATACACAGATCAAGAAGCTATCACCATTTTAAGAGCACAAGCATGAAACACCACTGGCTGAGTTAACTGGACAGACTGAAGTCCATTAGTTAAGCCTCCCAGTGGAGGCCAACATGAACAAAGCCATGTCAGATACCAGGCACATTTCTCTGTAAATAAACTTCCGACTGCTGTGGCCTTGTATGTCCATGCACTCAGCCCTCACAGTCTGCTGGCCACATCTGTCACAAGTTATCACAAACTATTTGACATTGAGGAGATTTGCAAATCCACTTATTTAAGCTGGCAATAAAATGAGCCAAGTCCAAGCAGTCAGTTTAATAAGCCAGTTTATCAACTCCTGAAGCATCAATGCCAGTCCAGATCACTAAACAAACACAAAGATCATTTAACATGCTTAGGTTGCCAGTCCTTGTCCTGAGTCAGCAAAGCTCCAAGCAGTGTTTCCTGTGAAAGGAAATTCTGTCAGTATGACTTATTCCCTTGGAAAAGACAGGTACGTCTGGCAATGGTCAGTCACAGAAAAAAAGTTTTAAATCTATTTTTGTAAAAGGATTGTAGACACATGATGATGTCATTGGCAGGATGTTGCTTTCCAAGGTATGAAGCAATCCAGTCATTAAATAGTTAATAGCCTCTTTCTTTGCCACCCCCCATCCTCTCCTGGAGAAGGGTGGCCACCAGATACATTTACACACGCTGGAATTGTTAGACAGTAAAGATGGCCAGATCTTTCCATTGCCAAGCACAAAAACGAGGCACATCCCTGAGGTGATGCCTGTGAAACCAGTGCAGAGTGAATGCACCATGAGCTTTTTCCTTCAGCAGCTCAGGGAGCTGAACTGACCACACCAGGAGTTGTTCATCTCATGCAAACCAGACAGTGTGCTGCACAGGAGAGCCTAATATACTGATTTGTTAAATACATACAAGATTTAATAAAAAATAATTTTATTACAGCACCTGAAAAATTTATTATCTGTAAAAATTTAATGATCTATCATTATCCCACTGAAAATCTAAATTCATATTAGGGAACACGCATTCAGATTTTCACATTCTTATGCCTGGAAAATTAATGCATTCATTGAAGATATAAATATAAACAATTTGGCACATCTTTTCAGGGCATAAGAGAGTTGCTAGACACTGAATATTTAATTATTTACATCATGCTATAATCCAAAGACTACAATTAAACATAGAGCCCTCATAGAGTAATTTCAAAACGATCATTGCTTGGAAGAAAAGAAGGTATTGCACTGGGCTAATCAAAGTCTCCTGAGAATGGCCATGCCAGGCTAAGGATGGATCTCAGGCCAGCACCATTTCCCTAGCAAGAGTGAAAAAAAGCTGTCCAGGGAAGGATGTGAAGCAGAGTAAACCCCTAGTGACACTCATGCAGTTTGCTCTCCCAGACTCAAATATGCAGCTTCCAGGGCTTCCTCAGACGGATGGTTTCACTCAACCTAATAGCTCTTGGCAGTTTTTTCTTCCATTAATTAACCTTATTTGTTTTTTGAACTCCTGTAAAATGTCTGATATCCACAACACCCTGTGCCACAACTGTGCCACTGTGAGGTAGGTGAAATGGCACCACTTTTGCTTTGGTAGGAACCTACAAACAGTTTTATTTTGTGCCCTTAGTCCCAAGAGAAGGAATAACCTTACACAGAATATTTCTCATGGAACTAAGAATGTGCCAATTTGTTCCCAGTATATTTGATTTCAGTTTATAGAAGTTCCAGTATATTTGCCTGGGTTTTTAAACAGAAACTGTTCCAAACTTTTAATTATTCTAGACATTTCTTGTCACACCCCTTTCTTCAGCCCCCTCTCCATTTTTAGGAGTAAGTTACTCTGTATGTGAGGCAACAGAGAAAGGAAAATTGACCTTGCATAACACCACCACAGCTGGCTTCTGTGAGGTATGAACTGATTAGTTTTGACATTTTTCTTTTTCTTGAAATTTGCCATCACAAACATGAGAACAAAAGACAGCGAACTCTCTGCCTTGTATCAGAAATCTTAATTACCTATAATATAAGCTATGGCGCTCTAAAATCAAAACCCAAAACACAAAAGACACATCTCTACTCAATATAAAGAGCATTTAAGCACACACGGAGAACAAAATGCTTTTACAGGTAAGTATTCAGCCATGGGCTGCTGGATTCCAGCCATTTCTTTTGTGCCACAACATTCCACAACGCAATTACAAGACCCTCCAATATTTTCTAAAAACACGAGACATTTGGTATTCCATTCGAGTTGCATCCTCAGCACTGTCTTTATCATTAATCATAAGAAAAATATGATGTGCAAGGAAAAATAAAAGTTTATTTGCCATGTCCAGGAGGCTCATAAAGGTGACAGTTCTCCTTTACCTGAGGGGATGATAATCTAACAGGCAGGAACACAAGTCATGAGAAAATGTGAACTCTTCCTGCCCAACTAGTTTTATTGTCAACAGCACCTCGTTTTGATGGGCATATTTGAACCATTACCTGAAGTTAAAAAACCTGAGGGTGTTGTTCTGAATTCACATGCCAGGCTCATTTTCTTAACCAAAGGCACCTGCCCTCTCCCAGTCAGTCACCAGGACAGTTGAAGTCTCCTGTCACAGCCAGAGGCAAACCGGACTTAAGAGCAAGTCCTGTAAGTGTGAGGGCACAGTATGGATCCCATGCTGAACAGGAACCTGCAGCATTGCAGTGTACAAGAGTTCAGGGCAAAGTGAGTTTCAAAGACACAAGAGACAATCTAGTCTGTACAGCATAAATCAACCAGCACTTCCTGGTAACAGAAGAAGGGGTGACAAGCTTGAAGTTATCTCAAGTAAAAAAAGATAAATCTACTAGTGTTTATATAAATTGTATATTTAAATAAACTGATCGATCATGCATGCCCTTTCTATCCTCATGGGATATTCCCCACCCTGTTGACCTGAGTGATTCTGAAGCACTGTAAGGAAAAATTCAAACTTCTTCACCCATTCATTTCTCACCCCTATTTTCTAATACAGACTCCAGCATGCATTTACATTTAAACAGTGAACTTCTGCATTGATAACAGTGGGAACAGTTTTCTTAACAACCCTTCAGACATTTTACTGACAAGATCCCTCTAAAGTAGGGATTTACAAATCTTTTAATGAAAATCCAAATTCAGTAGTTTTATTAGTCATTGTCTTATAGATCAATGTTTAGTGAACTACTTTATCTCTTCTCAGATTAATGTTTGTCTTGCCAATAATAATGGTTACACAGAAAAGCAGTACCAAGAAAATAATATTTTACCAATTTTAAGTGGTATTTAATAACTGCAAATGAAGGACATTGCTATTATTATTGCTCATCAGTAAACCACAAACCTCACTTTGCTCAGTGCTCTGCCTGTATTTCCATGGGGCAAAGTCAGAGCTAAGATCACATTAGATCACCCTCCTCCAGGAATTCCATCAGCAGAAATTGTCCCCTTCAAGCAGTATTTAAATCTTTAGCTATTAGCCAGAGGAGAAGACTATATTCATCCAAGTATTTCTACAGCAGTATAACAGATTGCACAGAAGGAAATTTTACCTAATTGTCTTAATCATAAAACAATAAAATACACACTTTTTCAAAAAACATAAAAATAGTTAAACCCAGCATTTTCCATCCCAGATCAGAGTTAAGCATCTAAAAATGATCAATTTGTCCAAAATAATAACAAATAGTCAACAATTTCCAATTTTCCCTGAAGAACAACAATTCCTTTAAAACTCCTTTAAAGGAATAACAATTCCTTTGAAGTTGGGCCCAATGTAAGGTCTGATGGGATGAACTAACATTAAAGTATTAGCTCACAGACAAGGTCAGGCTACTGTGGGTTTATGATTTCCAGAATAATGCTGGATTCTACCCAGCTCACTTGAAGTGCCTGCAAGAGCTTGTGTTTGTCTGCAGCCATCCAGGCAGGTGAGCCCTTAAATGTAATTAATGCTTAAAAAAACAGGTATACTTCAAACCAAAATTAACATCTGATCATTAAAGAAACTACAGCACTAGGTTTGACTCTTGCTAATAAATCAAACTGTTAAAACAAGCAGTGTTTATTCTCTATTTTTTTCCATTACTTTTTCTGTCTGTACTATATGAGAGGTCTACAGAAAAGGAAAACTGGTTTAACAGCTGACTGTAAATAGAACACTGGAAATATTGATGAAAACACTGAACAGAAGGAATGGCAAATTTTCCTACCTCTATTTTAGTTCCATGGATTTGAAACAATAACTTCAAGCGTACCTTTATGTCACAAGTTTACAGGAAAAACAACACACATTGCTGTTTACTGCATAATTATCCTCATTAACACTTTGATTCAATATCCACCATAATCAACAGAAAGAGTTTGGTTCTTACAGCTTGCATTAACCATCACTGAGAACTGATACACAATTTCTCATACACCCATTCAACAGTACAAAAGGTCTGTATTTAAATCCTGCATTCACAAAGTCCTTTTATCATGTTAATTATTTACTAATAAGAGATTCAATGCTTTACAATAAACTGTCATTATTACTTCATTTTTCTTTTAAAGGTTCAATACAGAAAATGAGAGCAGTAATATAACAAACACCTTTTTCATAACAAGCAGAACAAGTTATTCATGCTACGTATGAAAACAACACAGCTGAGAATATGAAACACCCTTATTTCAGAATACTCCCAACAGCTATATTTTAGTTTCAGGGGGTAGTGAGGAGGGCAAAAAAGAAAATTAAATTACTCACACTTGTATCCAAGCTGCAGATACTGATGGTATCTTCATCTTGAGTACTCTGTTTCCGTTTTTTCTATAAAGCAAAATGAAAAGAAAGCTCAGTTTTGATGAACAGTACCAACTGCCATTGGCTTGATCCCAAACAAGTATACATATGATGTCATACACATAAATATATGTGTGTATGTATTTACTCTCACCATCACTATAATCACCATGTATATGAATATAAACTCTCTTTTCAAAAGTTGAAAAGCTACCTATTAGCACACAGTGAATTAAATGCTGTTCCTTTTTTGCTCAGGTATGTTCACTTCAATTAAGAAACTTAGTTCCAACTAAGCATAAGTAATTATTCCATGTTGGAAACTGTACTTTGGCACTTGATATGAACTTTTGTAACTAATAAGACTGTCAGGAAGACAAACTCATATTTTGTGCTGAAAGCCTATACTTAAGATTTTTCCAAGACTACCTTCAGCAATCAAGTCCTATCCCCAGACAGTCAATATAAAAGGTGAGGATAAAAGGTGAAATGTACTGCAGGAATTACATTAGTGTATGTTAGGGTTTCACTCTCCATGTCAGGGATTGCATTCTGCTCCATATTCAGGTTTTGGGTTTGCAAATGGCAAGCCCTCCCTCGTGTCATTTCACAGCTTCACCACAAGATTCATCTTCAAGTAAGTATGAAGTGTCATTTAACAGAGCTCTGCATTTTCTCCCAGGCCAGGAAGATTCAGGAAACAAGAGAAGTTACAGAATACATTATTCTTATTTATCCAGCTATGTTGTCTTCCACTGTAAATCAGAGATAAGCAGTTACACATAATTATAACTGGGATCATCCCTCACTTTATTTCAGATCTTCTACTTACAGAAAAGTAGAATACACACTTAAAATAAAAGCTACTGAATAAAATGTTATCTGGAAGCCTGCAATTATTATACTCCTTTATAAGGTTCTCTGTTAGTCTCAGTGGTTATGCAACACCAGTCATTTCACATAGAAATTGTTAAATATTAACCCCTGCAGGCAAGATTAATGATTTAATATTTCTGAGAGTTTCAAGGGCTATTACCATTGTATAAGGGGGAGGCAGAACTCCATGGCAAAAAAAAAAAATCCAATAATTGAGTTGCCAGATCACAGATAAATTTCTTTGCCCATAATAAGTGGATTAGAAGCAAAGATTGCAGTGGATATTGTGCAGGGAGCATAAGGTGCTCATTAAATTAATCCCTACTCTTTGTGAAGATCTTTTCCCCAAAGGGGTTACAAGTCCTGTCTCAGCTGTCACAGCACAATGCAACCGACCCCTGAATTTGCCACGTCCCACAAAATCACCCCTAAACTGTTGCTCTCCATTTTATGTTTTAGCTCACACGCTCCTGAAGCACCACAAACCTCTGAACAAAGCAGCCCAGAAGCTCAGCCCGGTGTAGCAGCCCCTGGCAGAGCCCAGGGCAGGGCTGGGTGAGGAAGAACTGCAGTGTCCCACAGCAAGGCAGGCTCTGCCCTCACTCCAGCTCTGCTCCCAGCACACTCTGACATGGGGATGTCCCACTGCAGCCTTGTGTGACACACTGAACACCCTGCTAACTCCACCCTGGCCTATGAGCAATGGACAAATGCCATCTCAGCACAGAGCATCTCTTTATTAGAATTTGTATGTACATGAGCAAACTAAATTGAAAAATGTTGTGATGCTGTTTGCCTTGCTGGGAAACCAGGAAAGCTTAGAACACTTTGATAACTCTTCTTTTTGCACAGTGTTTAGACACCTCAAAAAATAGGTACACACCTGCATGAAAATATTCACAAGTACATGTTCTGATCAGAAATGTGTCTGTGTTTTCTGACGGACCACACAGGAGCATTACCTGCATCTGAACATGTACCCCTAGGCTGAAAAAGCTTCTTGTACCATAATTTTGAATCCTAATGTTTGTGATACTGTTGCCCAGAAGGCTGTGCCTACATCCACAGTTACAGAGACAGGACTCCTGGCCTTAACATAGCAGGAAAGAGTTGCTTTGCATAATTATCTCACAGGAGATGAGAAGGTAAGATATCCAATTATATATTCAAGTAATCATTTCATTAAAGGAATATAAGAAAGGCTGAATTAACAGTCTCCATGACAGTCTCCATCACGAGGTTTTACTTATCAAGACCGCAGATTTGTACTTTACCACCTGGGAGATGAAATGCAAAGATGCACAAAAATAGCTTGACAAAACCCATCCTGTGATGGGGCAGGAAATGCTTTTCAGAAGAGGTGCTGACTTCTGTTAAGCCATCTCTCCATTCTAAATGCTTAGAAATGTGTCTGCACACAGACTGGTAGCAACATAAATAACAGTTCAGGATTTGCACAGGCACATCATACCCCTAGACCTTCTTAGAGACAAGCTCATTTCAAAACTGAACACTAAACAACTTTAAGCCTTTTTTTTCATACAGAAATCCATTCTAATGAAATAGACTTTTCCCCTGCCCCCAAAACAAAAAGTCCAAAAGAAAGAAAAATTAGAAGCCATTCAATCAGTCTGTATTTCAGATTATTTTCATATGAAAATTTTTAAAAACAGTCTTTCCAGAACATACACCTGAACACACTTCAATACTGCTAATTGGAAGAAAATAACTTTGCAAATAATAGAGTTATATGATTTAAATAAACATAAATAAGTAGAAGTGCATATATACAGACGTACACACACACATAAAAATATACACATGCATATAACAAGTGTATATACATATACATTTGTAACTTGCAATAATATAGAAAAGGGAATACCATTTAGCTAAGAAAGTTTTGTATCATTTTTATTGTTGAGAAAAAGGCAGGAAGGGATTCATTGCTCTGGGCTTTATGTTCTTCTCTAGTCTATGGTACACACTTTTATCAGGGACAATATCTGTATCACACTAAATTAAAAACAAAACTACACAAAGAAAAACAATTTGAAGAGATCAGGTAGAGAAAAAATAAAACCAAAAGAGATTAATGTGGAAGGATGGGAAAAAACTGATCCAATACTTAATAAAAAGTCAAACATCACATGGTTTAAGCCACACTCCAAAGGGTGGATTATGTCTGCATGAAAAGCAGCATTATTACATGACTTTTTTTTCTTTTCATTTTAAAAAGCAATCAGTATCTCCTGAGCCAGCTGAGAACACCTCTACATCTACAAGGAACCTTCCCACCCAAAGCCTGATGATGGCTTTATACCCCAGGAATCACAGCTGGGGTTAAGGCAGGAGTACAACATCATTCCTTTATAGAAAGACATCAAATCACAACAATAATCCAGACTTCCATGTGAATTTCTGGTCATATCGTTTTTATACAACTTTTCTTTTTAAATCCAGTTAGCTTATAAATTCTCCTGATGTGTAAATACTTTTTATCAGCAACATCTACATGTGTATACTCAAATATACATGTGGATTTCTAAGCACCCTTCTAATTCTTAAATCTTTAACATGTACAGAAGCTGCTAAATTCAAAAGAAGATTCAGACACTACAATTCTCCTTTTTGCTTTGTAGTTTGTCAGTGCATCCACACCCATCCAACCAACACATTGATCTCTCTTTAAAAATCCCTGAAAAGTACCACTTGCTAAGACCATATTTATCCTGTTAATGACTCCAAAAATTCCATCTGCTGTTGCTCCTGTGTCATAAGATCTGTTTCAAGTTTTCACTGCTTCCATTTCAAATCACATTCAAATGATCTCAAAAGTATCAAGCTCCCTGTTAGTTACACCACAGAGTATGGAGGACTCAGGGCAGAGTCCAGTGATGAGGCACAAACAGTACAAAACAGATGTTAAGAGGAATGCAAAAAGGGAGGTAGGATGAAAGAAAAAACTACAAACTGGGCTGCTTCAATGTTTCAATTCTCCTAGCTAATTTTAAATGTTTTCAAAAGTCTAGCAGATGACATAACCAGAAAAGTTAAAACATTTCAGTTTAGTCTTCCTAACACAAGAAAAACATCTGCAAACGTCAGCATTTTTCTTACCCAGTGTTATTACTCAGCTAATGAAATATGCCTTGGATCCATCTTAATTACTAGGCAAGAGATTAATAACCTTCTGTTAAGGTTAGTTGAATAAACGTTAATTTAACATTTCCTGCCACAGGTGATGGGCTATAATTCCACCAAGCAGAGCTCAGAAGAGAACTAGAAGAGACAGCAGTGGTGTTGCATTGCCCAGCTTCAGCCAGAATGATACTGATATTGAAAAAGAGTAGGCCTCACACGAGATTACACTTTCCATCATATCACACTCCTGCTGCACTGGCATTCAAGCATTTAAAAAAAAAAAAAAAAGCTTGAGCCTGGCTGATATAATGCAGAATTCTAGAAAGTCTGTATAGCAGGAGAATGTGACATATTCAGTCTGCAGTCCCCAGCAAGAAATACCTGCATTTCCTGTTAAATAAGGGGCTTGGTTCCAAGATAACCAATTACAATTTCACAAAAAAGTGACAACTCATTCCCTAGAGTTTAAGCCCTTTCAGAAAGAGACAGATCTTCCACCACCTTTATAGGTCAGCCCTCTTTGCCTTCATCACAGCCTGTCACTCACCTTCATGCATCTCCCACTTCCGTGCCTGTACCACTGACAAGAGTTTGAGGGATGGGGAGACAAAAACATCTTAAAACCAGTTTCCCCAGAGCATGATGCTTTTTTTAGCTGAATAATGCACCACATATGCTTTTAGAGACCATATCCTCAGAATATTGAATCCTAACACAAATTTTTTTTGGAAGTCCAGAACCTGTTACCCTGCACTTCAGTATCACACTTCTTTATGTTATATTGGCAAAAGGAACTTGCAATCAAAAATTCTTTAGTGTTATAATAAAACTGGCTTCCATGTATATTTCCACTGCCCTCTACTGTTTGGAATACCAGACACATTGCAGGTTTCATTTTCTCAAGAGTGACACTAAATCCTTAACTGCTTTTAAGCAGAAATGTTGCTGCTTTTAAGTAGAAATGGCCAGATGACCCCAGTGCAGAGTGTGCACTGAGACTGGGGCACAGCGTGGACAGCCCAGCCTCCCACCCTGCACATGTTCAGCTGCCAGGAGCCCTGGACACCGGTGTTAGGAACAGAACTTGCTTCTTCCTGATATTCCAAAGAAAGCAAACAAATGAAAAAACAGACTCTGCTCTGTTACAGCACAGCAAAAACTGAGATGGAGGTGAGGTCATCTCTGCCACTGATGCCTTTCACCCTTTTCAAGCACTTCCAGGAGTCATCACATCTCTGCTGGCCAAAATGGCAGCTCCTTGGCAGCCTCCCCTGGCCACAGCCACAGGCTCTGATTCAGCACTGCTTGTTGTGATGGATTGGAGATTTTCCGGTCAATGTAATGTAAAAGGAACACTGAAGTGAACAATGAAATGAAAGTTATATTCAATGTGTTTAACATTAACAACAGGAAATGGGTGTGCATGTACGGGATGCTGTAAGGACAAGGATTAGCAGAGCTTTGTTTGAGGACTGGTATTTACTCTGTCTTTATTTAACCTTCTTCCTTCCCCTTTTTGGAAGGCAGGGGAGAGGACCAGTAACTGGAATCTAGAACAGTTAAATACACTCAAACTTTTGCCAACTTTACAGTAACGTCCAAACCAAATTCAGCTAAATAATGGAAACAATAATGCATATTGCTATAAATATTCCCTTTTAAGCCCTAGCATCAGCTGAAATTCACATTTTCAGGCTACAAGACTGAGGCAGAGATGTTTACATGGCTATGACAGATAAGCAGAAGCAAAGACCTAAACCCATCACCCTGCAGCAACATATGACCAATACAGAGAGAAAAACAAACCGTCCTCCATCCCATTGGGAATAGCAGAGTATACTACCTCAACCTTTAGCAAATTTCTTTCCTTACATAAGGAAACACTCCTGCCAAGTAATATGTTGGTTTAATCAATACCCAATCTTAAATCCTGGCGTGCTTGGAAGGAGTACCTGTGCAATTCCAACTTCCACACAAACAATAAAAAGTTACACGATCCCGATTCACGCTTACCTGATGATGCACAAATAAGCAGCACCACACCATGAGTTATTTTGTATTGTACTCGGATTTTAGGAGGTTTCTTAATTTTCAGCGTGACAGTGGAAAGTCTTTTCTACAAAGGAGTCCCTGTGTCTGTCCTTCAGTTTTCGGCAGGAACTCCTCCCCATGCAGCCACACACTTTGCTCTCGCTTCCTGTCATGCAGTGCACTGCAAGTGTCAGAAGCTGATCTGCACTGTTGTGTCTGTCTCTGTCGTGGCTTTTATCTCACACAATATTTTAAACAGACAAAAGTGTTTTACAAACAGCCAATAAGTGAACAGCACCCATATGGTGAAGGTAAAGATATCACTAACTGGTTTCTAAAATAACAGGTAGGTGTTTGGGAACTTGGAGCCTCAGTAACTCAAACAGTTCCTCCCTACCTGTGCAATTCTTAAACAGCAGCAATGGGCTTTAAACTCAAGGGCAGACAACTATGTCCAAATGTAGATGTCTCAGCAAACAAAACAGCTGGTAGATACTGGGCAGAACTTTTAAATATTTATTTTACAGATTTTTGTTTTAGCATTTGCGAAGTTATGGGATGTGTTTAGGATGAGTTCTTAAATTAACGGAGGCATAATGGTAAAAATGAAGTACAGATTGTTTTAGAATCAGCCCAGAATAAAGGAGCAAAGACAGGCATGGCAGAGCACTCCAATTTTGCATGTAAGGACAAGTACAGACATTGATTTTATCCCTAGTAGTTCAATATAATTACAAAGAAAGAATTACACTTCACTCTTGATCTGCCCCTATCCCCTTCGATCTTTTGTGACTTGCTCAGATGTACAAACACAGAGCTGGTTTTGCTATCAGCAGAATTCTGCAGTCTTCCAGTGGGCAAGAATGTAAAAAAAAATTAATTTGGCTAGCAAAATAACAGGAATTCAAATTTCATTTTAAAGAAAACAAATCCTTAGTGAGCTGGTGCAATCTTTCTTCAGAATAAAAAATTTCTGCTGAGCTTGGAGGAGGAAGATAAAAGGTAAAACTGATACCAGTGAGCAACCAGTTCCTTTGAGCCACAACATCTCTGCAGACAGAAAATACTGACTGCAAGACCTTTCAGAAAACAGACATTTTAGGCCAAGACTTAAAAAATTACTGAAGTACCTCACTCTTGGTTAATGCTATTGGCCTGTCTTCTCTGCCCAAGAGTGAGGCAAAACCCAACTTAGCCACCTTCTTTTCAGACCCTTCCAGCAGAATAATGTATATTTTTCCAAGAAAATACATACAAATTCTGTATATAAACCTGCAATATTTTACAAATATTCTTTAATCTCTCTTTATTAACTTCGATTAAAGGTATTTCTTAAATAATCTTTTACCCCACATAGGAAACCCTAATCCTCTGCTATCAGAATTTGGTAACACCTGACCCAGGATCAAATATAGGAGTGCAATTTTTTCAGGTGTTATGATACCTGTAGCACTTTAACTGCACCAAAGATGAAGACAGGTAGGCAGGCATTTCTCAATCAGATTTCCTGGTAACATTTGGATTTCTGTATTCCACTTCCTGGAGACTACAACATGTAAAGACTTTAACTTGCTATACTTTATATTTGCACTTGCACTACTCCTTAGGCCACCTATAACCACCTGCCTCAACAGCCATCAGAATTTAAGAAGCCTAAAGGCAGATATCACAGATTTCAGCTTTATGTCAGGCTTTCTCTCATCAATCTAATAAACAACATTTAAAGCAGTCTGGCCGCCTGCCTGTATCAATCAACACAAATGAATGGCATGGCAAAATCTGCTTTCTAAGGTCTGAGGGAAGAAAACATTCTATCTGTGTTTTTCCCTGCAGTTGCACAAGAATCACCTCCAAGGCTCTCTGCACTTTGTTGGCAGCAGCATCAAGGGCATCCACTGAAAGAAAGTGCATCTTGAACTCACTTATACTGTAGGCAGCCACACAAGTACCAAGGAAGGAAATTTAAGATATCCTATCTCGATTCCAGACAGCAACTTCATCAAAAGAATGAGGTCCAGAAATCAGAACTGAACAAGCTCTAAATATGTTAATACTTGAAAGCTGCTCCTTTGGTCCCTGTGCAGTTACAGCAGTTCAGCCCAGTCCAACAAAACATGAAATGAAACAAGACAGCACCATGAACACAGGATCAAATAAACAGCCAAAAATTCACAAAGCTCTCAGTAAAGGGAATTAAATATTGCTGTAACCATAGTTTTCAAGAACAGAGAATGAATGCCAGCTATTTTTTTTTTTTTTAATTAAAACAAATAAATCTGACAACACTATGTTTCAGAAAGTTTCCTGCCTTAGTATTCTCACTTGTAAAATGCCCAAAGCACTGTGGTGGCACAAGGCTGAAGCCTGTCAAGTGTCTGTAACCAGCAGCACATGACAAGTCTTTATTCAGACAGCACACAGACAGTTTCCAGTTGCTGTGTCAAAAAACACAGCAAAATGCAAGCAAATCTTCCTAAGCAGATTCACTGTTGCTTTTTTCTCCAGAGTTCTTAAAGATATTACAAATAGGAAAATAAATACATAAAATCCTTCTTCCAGGGCAGTATCCTACTGCTGCAGGATTTTTACTGCACAAAGGGGACCATAAACATCTCAAGTGCTCTGAGGTTTGACCTGGCTCCTTCCAAGGGCTGGCAGAGATGCTCAGTGGTAGCAAATTCACTGCAAGACATCCAAATTTGCCCATCCCATCTCCCAGAGTACAAACCACTGGGTTTGCAGTTTCTCATGTGCTCTCCAGAGATAAAGATCTGGGGAAAGCTCAGACAATGCTTCCCAGAATGTGAAAAAGATTGCCATGATTTGCTGAAGACATTTAGAAGAGAATAATTTTTATTTTTGCTCCTAGCACTGTAGTAGTCCAGAAGCAAGTGCCACACCAAGCTGCAGCAGGCAGTGCCCAACTGAGGACCCTCAGGAAGCACTGCAGCTCTCTCCATCTCCTTCCACCATCCCTGCAGCCAGGACATGCAATCTAATCTTTTTAGGATCAGTACAAGTGCCCTCATTTCATGACCTTTGCACAAGGCCACAGCTCTGCTTTGGGCTTTTGGAAGGGGCTGGGAGGACACAGGGTTTGTTGAAACTTATGACTGCTTCTTCTGAGGATATTTAAAGTTGCAAACAACTGAAAACAGTGCTTGGAAAAGAACTCAGTTTTGTAAATTCAGTGGGGAGCCTCCTGGCACAGAGATAGATTGAAATTGTTTTCTCATTGTGCATTATGAGTGTTTTAGGAATGCTAAATTTAAGTCTCTCTGAAAAGCTTTGCAAGTAACTATAATCTAGAAAGAGACAGACACAACCTGTGTACAATTTTTGCATCAAAAATAATGTAGTAAATATTTTAAGTGTGCATTTTACATATCCTAAGAACATTACCTCAAACCATATTAGGATCATATTATATACACTGAATATACAGACTGTATATATACAGATCATATAATATTCATCTTCCATTAGAATGGGATATCCCATTTCAAAACATGTAACAGAACCCAGGAATAACAAAGATCTGTCATCATGAATTAAATTTAAGAGCTTCAACAGATCTGAATTTACTTTAAAAATTTCATGTAGTATTATCAAAGAAATGTTACAGTATATTCTTACACATGCTTAGATTCTAAGTTCTTTAGAGAAAGACTAGTTTATTACTATGTTTATGTAATATCCAGCAAAACAGAGACCTGTTTTTCTGGTTGCTACTGTAATAACAAAATTTATTTCCAGGCTGCAATAAATAGAAGGCACCATCATATTGTTTTTACTAAGCATTTCTGTCAGATTTTAAAAGATGGCCATCATTTTTAACGGCTGTGTACATTCTAACCACAGCATTAGCTTTCAAGAAGAATCTTGCTCTTACGTTTAGAAATAATGAGGATTCATTCCACAACTGAGATGTTTGACCAAATCAGGTTGTGAAAGCACCTCTGTGTTTGGAATGAACAGGAGTCCCCATGGAGAAACCAACAAACCCACTCAAAATGCTTCCTCCAGTAAAACCAAACACAACAGCAGTTCAAGCCCATGTGTGCAGCCCTTCATTTGCACTAGACAACTGAAAATAAAATTCTTAATATGAAACAGTGTAGCATCAATAAAATACCAATGCATAGTTCAAAATTGCTTCTAAAATGTTGGTTCCTCTGACTGAGTGGCATCAAATTCAGCTGGACAAGAGCATCACTCCGTTAACCATTACCAGGTTTCTGAAACAAAGTCATAGGAAATAGTAATTTCACATCATGTGTTCTCAAAGAGCAGCCACTGGTGGAGTGGGGAAACAAAGACAAAGAAATGGGCAGAGTTTAGTTTGAGTTAAACTGAACAGGGGTCAAGTTCATCTGCCCCCAAACAAAGAAAAGAACAGTAAATGACAGCAGGAGTACAAGGTAACACCCAGTCTATGATTAAAGACAGGAAATCTGCTCTATAACAGAGCATCCAACTTAGCATAAGAGAATCACAATTGGACCTATCTGCTTTATCACATGCTGCTCCTAGCTCAGTATTGTTTGTATGTGCAAAATAGCTGGCATGGAGGCTTTATAGCATATACAGAATATTTCTACTATAAATAACAAACCACACCCGGAGCAAAAATAAACTTGTTACAAAGCACTTACAAAGACCCATAAAACAAAACCCTACAACAGTAGCAGAATGACTGTATAAAGTATTGAAAAAAAATCCATTCTTTGAAATGATAAAGCAAAACTATATAAAACCCTTCCAAATGGGAGATATCACACTATTTTCATCATCAGAAAAATTCAAGGTAGTAATTGAATAACTAAGCTTTAGTAAGCAGAATACCTACCCTTTACAACAAGTCATGGGTGAAAAGTCTTGTGGATGTCAAAATCTGTGGAGGTCTTCTCAGGAATGCCTCAGCCAAGTGCTCTATAAGGGCCTCAATATTCTTGCCCCAAGAAACATAGAATCTATAGTGCATTTTCTATAACTGCCATGGAATTAACTTGGAAGCATCTCTGTAAACTAGGTGGGCAGTTTAATGGCTATGTACTTAACTCATAGATGACTTGAGATGTAAAAGCCATGGAAGTTTAAGAAAACAGCTACTAAACTGAGTTAATGAAGTCAGAACAAAGTCCTACACTCCTGAGGTAGCAGGAGCAGTAATAGCTGATAAAACATGCACAGTTTTGTCTGCCCAAGTCCCCAGCTACTGGAATCTTGGAATGCTGAAGTCTAAAGGCCAGCCAGCACCAATCTCCTTTGTAACTAATTTAGAAACAATTCACAGCTGCCTCTCCAGCACATTCATGATTGTTGCCACACAACTGTATGCAGGGGACCTTGGAACTTACTGTACCCATTGACCCTACAAAGAAATATGGTCATTTATCACAGGCCTAAGAACCAACATATCAACAAACCATGTTTGGCTGGAATTTCAAATAAAAACTCTAGCATGACATGGCTCATCTTGCATCACACACTGTGGGTAGACGTTATGGTGATTAAACCATGCTGACTCAGCACATGGCTTTGGAATAATACTTTTTTTAATTCTTAAAAATTGTCTAACTGGTCACTTAGAATTTGTTTTTGAATTCAATGTATACATTAAGAATACAACAATTCTGATGTGTTTTGAAACTGCAGGTGGAACTGACTGCTACCCAGTTACGCAAATGCCACACAATGAATTTCTGATAGCATCTCTATTTGTTTGCCAATATAAACCTTGCTGTTCCAAGAGAAATTAGTCTTGTGACTAATCAACAACAGTTCCAATGGTTTGTTCAAAACCAAAACCAATAACAAGCTAAACCATTTAAAACTCCGCCCATAGATTAAGCAGGGAGACATCAAACCCAACTCTTTTACAACACAAAAATCTGTGTCCAGGGTGAATATTTGCTACCATTTATAAACTCCTGTCTCCTGAACCAGAAATTGTGTACCATGGAAAGATATTTGAAATGCACTTTACGTTGCTGCTATCAGTGGTGTGAAGTAAAGTTTCCCTGCTCCTGCAGTGCTCCCAAGAAAGAACTGCAAGAACAAACCTAAAGAATTGGTTCTTACTACTTGTGGTGTCAGGTATCAGGGCCATCCTGGCCCTGTGAAGGTCAGTGCTGGACAGCAGCACAACAGCTCCTCCACAAGGGCAGACTAAAGGCAAGACTGAGCAGAAACAGGCAGTAAAAGAGAAGGGTTGAGACAAACCCTGAAACAGAAGAGCTTGAACCCTCTGTAACTTCTTACAGAGGAAGAGATCTAAAAGGAGCAAGTGGCAGGAATTCATCATCTGTTGGAAAGCAGAAAAGGAATATTGAATTCTTCTGTTCAAAGACAAAGGGGGAGGAGACAGGTCAGGGATTAAGCATCCAGGTACATTTAACCTGCTGCAGGTTGGAAGACACAGGACTCTCTGCAAAGGCAAAGGGAAGAGGGCAGCCATGGGGAGCAGGGAGCCCAGCTGGACTGCCCTGCTCAGCCTCTCCATGGCACGGGAAGGAACTGACTCCTGACTGCTGTGTCACAACAGGGACAATTATTCCACTCCCAGCTATGCTGTGAGTACACAAAGGAATCACTTATAAAAACAATGTCAATGACAAAGTAACCATCCTCCTCCAAGGAAGCCGCTTAAATTGTGCATAGGAGTAAACTGAACTAACAGAAAACCACGTGTTGTTTCATGCATATGATACCTTGTGTTTTAAAATCATACTGTACATCCCAAGAGATTATGGTATTTAAGCACATCTGATTTAGAGACAATAGTGCATAACATTGTTTCAACAAGTATGAAAAAAGGCCTGTGTGATACCACTTCTAATAAATTTCTGTTATAGGTAACATCATTGCTTAGGCAAACATCTATCAGTGAATACAGAAATTAAGTAAAACCAGGCAGAATCCAGGAGATGTACAGAGGTGCTTTCTATGGTAGCAAATAATTATGTAATTTATGCAATTATTCATCATTTTAAAGCCAAGATAAAACTTCTTTTCTCTTTTAGAAATTTTTATCCTGTTGAAATTCATGCACCCTGAATAGGATAACTGAAGTGTGCCAATCTGCATAAAAATATACTATGTCCCAAATACTGTCTGAAAAGTGTGGAATTCTTCTCATTTGACATGACAGACACCTTTTCCCCCACGAACACTTGTGCAGTAAAACCAGCGCAGAAACCACTTACGGGTCTAAAATTGACTTTCAGCATATTTAACACTTTTTTTATGTCAGGTTTCTCATAAATTAGATCAGCCTTCCTCACAGGTGACCACATCTGCAGCTCAGTTAGATGCTTTTGCAAAACTAGAAAGGAAACAAGAATGGAGGAAATAGAAAAAAGTCTCATTGCAATAAATTATCTTTAATCTTCAGCAACTGCACACTAAATACATGCCTCAAACTATTTCAAGTACAAAATGTTGGTTTATATTTCATTACTTTTAGCACTGAAGATCTTCAGCCAGATTTGTTGTGTGTGGCAGGGAGAAAAAGAAACCATCATAGTGGTTCAGATGTTTGCTTAAAGCACGCAGGAAATTATGTTCTCTCAGTGGAACAGTGGAGAGGCATTTCAGAGACAAGTGCAGACAAAAGCAGCATCCTCTTCAGTTCTGCCTACAGCCCAATATTCTTCACTAATCAGGTAACTGCTTTTATTTTGACTGACTGGCAGTTTCTTCATTGTCACCTCAAATATCATCATAGCAACACTGTGTACCACTACTTCTGCAAATGCACCAATTTTCCTTTTTTTTTTTAAGAAAAACAATCATTTGAAGACTTCCATTTGCATATCTGAGCCTAGAAGTTTATCCTGCTGGCATAAACAAAGTGGGTGCTTTTAAGGGAGCACAGGAAGAGAGGCATATAAATCAGCTCAAGTCTCCAACTCTCAAGAGAGATTCTTATTCTTCTTGAATTCAGAGCTTCCTTATTTATAAAACTGACTTCTCTTAGCGTGACAGAAAATAGCATATAAGCATATAGCTCAAGACTGTGCCATAACTACCAAGAAACCACAGAAGCTTTAATCCTCACATCTTCTAATTGTGTGTGGATGACTGTACAAATGTCACCCTCATTTGATGGAATGCTTTGTGAAATGAAGCTGTTTCCCACTCTACACAGCAACATATCACATTATTTCCACAGACACTCAGAGCAGTGTATTGACCTGCTCTCTCTTTCCTTGCAAGCACCAAACAGGGATGCAGAGGAAAGCCACTTATATCTGCATCAAGGTTTTATGGGAAGGGTGGCACGGAGATGAGAAGAACAGTGAGAGTTAATGGTAATCAGAAGATAAAGCAAAATTAGAATTAATACTATTTTCTGTGTCAAGATCTGTGCTGGTGGTTTCTTTATATTCATTATTGAGCTGCCTCTGAACTGCCCTATGCCTTCAGATATTTGTGCTTCTTACCAAGTCCCAGCCACAATTTGTCCCCACTGACATCATCTTATCTCAGGGTCAGCACTTTCAAAGGCTGAACTGATAAACCTGCAGTGCTCTACAGATTTCTGCCTCCACTTTGTACTTCCATCTCTCTGATTTTATACTCACTAGCTTTGCTCCATTTCTCTATTCTATCCATTTCCACTCTCTCTCACAATTCTTTCACAGCTCTTTGCTGTCTGCACCCTGACTATCCCTCTTTCCATGTTGCAGATTCTTCCTCTTTCCTTCTCCAATCCTGCACCGAGGACAGGATTTTGTTTTCATTCCTTTTCTATATTCTATATTTTCTATTCCTTTGCTTCATTCCTTTTCTATTTTATCTACCACATCTAATACCTAATCTCCCATGTTCTGGTCTTTCCTCCAGTGTGAGATATTCTTATCTCCACAGGTTCTGTGTTTCTTCCTCTGGAATGACAGTTGTCACTACAAATATTTTCCCTTTACAATAGTCTATTTGCTGAACACTCGACTATAAAAATCTCTTCAAACCCCAAATTAACCTGATGCTTTCTGTGTATGCAGGAGGAGCTTACAGCAAAAAGATTTCACTGCTCAGTAACTTAAAGTCTAAATTTTATCTCAACCAGGTTTGGTTCATTCAGTTAAAAAAAAAAAATTTATAAACTTCTTATCTAAACACAGCCCAAAATTCTAGAAGTCACTGCTATCACTATCTAAAAACAACAGAAACATGATATCATTCTGACATGAAAATCCCCATTGAGAGAGTTAAATGTGATCTCTAACCATAGAGCTCAAAAGAGCTGCTTAAGATGGAAACCAGCCTCTTCTGATAAATTTAAGTAAGGAAAAGATAAGTGTAGAGGAGTTTCTTTGGTAAATGTGTCACATCCTGGCCTTCCTTATCTTACTCTGAGGTTTACATTGCTGTATTTTCCAGGTTTCTTTAACATCTCCTTTTATCAGCGTGATACAGAGACATTGCAACTGAGTGAACTGACTGCAAAGCAGGACAAGGAGATGAACACAACGTTGTAATTCTGTGCTAATCACTTCATTCTTTATTATTTTTTGTGACTGTTGAAATGATCCTGTATTACAGTATGTAATAATAGAAATAGCAGTTAAAAAAACATAGCCATGAATAAGTCAGCTCCAGAGTTGTGTTTGTTATACTCAGCTGTGGCTCTGCTCCACTGTCAACATTAACCTAGTTATTTTAGCCAGTAAGGTTTTAGTCCTGTTAGAGAAAAGACATCAAAGCCAATCTATTATCTTACACCATCTCTACGAAAACCTGTGTGACTTCAAGTCTGCTCATTGGGCATTTCATAACACAATTTTTCCATCCATGGAAATCAAATTAATGCTTACACAACGCAAATAGCAACAGACACTTTGCTCTCTCTTTTCCAGTGCTCAGCTGTCTTGGCTTCAGCATCCAATCAGATCAACTGAACAACTCATACAGGTTCTTCCCTTGATGCAGCCATTTGTGTCCAACAATTACCTGCAACTGCCTACTGTGCACTGTATGAAATATTACAGCTGTAGAACTTGACACCTGTGTTACTATCTCATAAGTTTCCTTAAAAATAAGGTGTCAGCCTTATTTTTAAGCCACCTGCCACAGATCTTCATTTCTACACATGAAGGAAGCAGTTTGAAGATCCATTAACTTGTTGCCCGTGATTTTTCGTCTATCTTTTCAGTCAGTTTCTTTGGGAACACACAAGTTTCCATATTTCCTTAATCAAGCAAACAGAAATAAAAACTATTCCCTTTTGCCTTGTAAGAGACCCACATAAGTTTTGTTATGATTTAACTGTACTTCTGCAAAGTTCACATATACAAACTTGCAATAACTTTACAAATATCTATATTAGAATAAAACAGTATCAGTCCAGTTTTCATTATTTATTTTCAGATATGAAAACATACCCTATTTTTTTCTTATTTAAAGTAGGTTTATGTACAGTGCAATTATATCCTGCATCCTTCAGAATAATACAATCAATCACATTAGAAAAAAAAAAAGCTGGCATTTTTAGAAAGCCTTTTAGGAGGGTACAAAACTACAAGTTCCTGTCTAATTGTTTTGTCATGATTTTAGTCCTAACAGATCATGCTTTAACTACAAAGTTACACTGTAACAGAATGCAGCAGGAGGGAAAGTTATACCCTGAACAAAACAATACGAAACTTACCCCTCTGAAATTCCAGCCCTTGGTGGAAGAAAACAAGGAAAAATTATTCTGTTGCTGCTGTTTCGGCCTGCAAGATGAGACAAAGAAAAGTGTTTACGTTTTCAGCTGCCATATTTTCTATCTCGGTAACAGAATGACAGTAGAGGGAGAAAAGAAAAACACATGCTTCAAGTATTAAGACACTTGGACTTCCTTGGCTGTACCTCTGACAGGTTTCTGTCTTCAGTGTAGTTACAAGTTTTAATTCAGATTGAGCACTAAGGGACATGGCAGCCTTTCAAGCGTTCAGAGATGCTCTGACTTGATGTCTGACAGCAACTTATTCCTCCCACTGATTTTCAGCAGAGACAACCCTGACCCAAACAGTCTGTGAAGCTGCAATTACACCAGGTGATGCAAGATGATGCAGCTGGACTGGAGGGGGACATTTCAGAGCCTTTAATCCTGACAGTGGAGCTACACAAAGCTGTAAAAAGCAAGTTATCCAGCCTCTTGTGTGACGCTAAAAACTAGGAACTGACTTCTGTTTTTACTCCTTCCAAAAAAATCTTTCTCCTACCCTATAATTAACCCTGTACAATTAGTTCTGAAAAGGAACCATAACATGGCCCACTTCTCTCCTAATGAGTGCTTTTTACCAGTCAGATCTCCAATTAGTTCACAAAGGTAGGCAGACATTGCTGAGATTTTACACATGAAGCCAGATCAAAGCTCAGTGCCCTGCTGAAGCTGCCCAGACCAACACATGGTTTGGCAGCAGGACCCAAGTGCTGAGCACGCTGCAGCTCCAACCCTGCAATTAGACACGTTACAGAAGCAACCACAAATAGCAACAGGAACACAAAAACTTGGTTAAAAAATAGCTAATTAAATGGCTGCTTGTCAAATCCCACCATCCAACAATAACATGACAGATACTGGAGTGAAAGCACTGAACCAACACACAAGTTCTTCCTGCTGCTTACAGTTCCTGAAGGACTCCAACACAACATACCCCGATTTCTTTTTCCTAGAGTCAGGATAGCAATCCCTTCCACTGTCTTTTTTTCTGTCTCCTCTGTTTTGTGTAAAATATTTGGTGTGTGAACATTTTTGTTTTCATGTTCATTAAAACACATCACAGAACTGTGATCACAGTAAACATTTTTAGATGCCAGCATAATGCAAAAAATTATAATAATGGTAATTAATTTTTGTAACATCAAAGGCTGAGATGAAAATCTTAGTTTTTCACTGTACCAGCCTGCCAACCAGAAAAACCATTAATATTGAAGTGTATTGGTAAGGTCATTACAGAGCACAAGGCGGCACACACAACAGACTTTGTTAAAGACTGTCCCACTAACAAATCCTCCACTACAGCTTTCCAAGTTAAAATATTTTGAAATTTCATTTCTAATCTAAAAGCCTCACTGGAACAGTAACTGCATTATAAAAAGAGAAAAATGTGATTAACAAGAGCTCGTTACACAGATTATCAATTGTCCTAATGGTGTTTTGCACCTTTCTATTCACAGATGATTCCACACCTGAACCAGTTAGGTTTTTGAGAAAGTACTGTGATCTTTCTATAGAGTTGTGCTCCTTAGTAATTTTTAAAAAAATGTATGTTTGAACTTATATTTCATCATTTTTATCTTATATTTTAATGCTGTCCACACATTCATTTTACCACTTTGTTAAGAATTGCAGTAGTTCTGTACTAATTAAGATTAATGTAGGGGAAGCAAAAGACATTTCAACTTCAATAAAGCAAGTTTATGACAGTTTAGACAGTATTTCCAGGGAAATTAATTACTTGATACAAAATTATCTGACCCCACAATCATTCTGTAATAAGAACTGAGAACTCTGTAATAAGCAATAAATTTGTCATATTATCTATCTACACTCAAGTCCATCCAGCAGAAGGATGACTAAGCAATTGTTATCATCAACTGGAACTTTCCCATCACTGACAGCAACCCAGACTACACAAAAACAGTCTTTATAAAGAGCAAACACATCAAATTCACATTTTGCCAATTTTCACAATAGGTATTCTCTTCTCTCTTATCAATCAAGAGCCTTACTTCATTTTGATGAGAATGGATCTCCCCATCATCAAGATGGTTAACTCTTCTTTTCAATGGCGTTATTAAAGGGCCTTAAATGTAGCAGCCTAAGGAAACAATGTAGTTTTACCAAAAGGAGTTAATTAATGAGGGAAACATGGAGGTCACTGTATGTCCCTCCATGACTTGCTGACCCAATCTGATACAACCAGGGTACAAAAAAATTCTTCACAAAATATTTTTTTTCCCACCCAATGTGTGCAGCACTCTTTTAAAACCAGACTGAAGCATTAGACTCATTTAGCACCATGAGCTACCTTAAACAATTTCTTCAAAAACTTTTACTTTTATGCATCTGGCCCGATTATTACTTGCTTATTTTCTACTCTATCAGAGCCATTTGAAGTCTGAAACACAGTGAATGTTTAAAGTCTACTCTTCCATTACAAGCAAGCACTTCATATAGCCCATCTGAAATGTACCAAGATATCAGAACAGCAAAACTATCCCACCATTTTCCCTAAAGGCTGTTTCAGGAATCTCGCTGTTCCCATAACTAGGCATGATCTAGATTAAACATATTTGTAAATTGCTTATGATCACCATTCTGAACCAACATTTTTCAGCCTAACACACCCCTAAATGAAAATGAAGCAACATAAAAAGTTCAGATTCTCACATGAACCTCAAGTGACAAAATTTAGGTTTATCAAAAGCAAGACCTCATTTACAGTTTACAGTTTGGTCCTTCACTATCTTAAAGTTATTTTGATCACTTATTCTTCTCACTGTCAACATCAATGAAAACTGTAATGGAAAAGAAATAAAGTATTGCAGCTTTTTCAAATATAAATTCATTTTCTGCTCTTTTTTTTTTCCCTTCAACACATTACCACTGTTACTTCAGATCATTCCATTTACTGGATAAATCCTGTCTGAAGTGCGGAAGGATTTGAACTAATTAAGAAACAGCCTGTGTTATAAAACTATTAAAATACTAAATAGCTATTTGATATTTTAAATACAAAACTGCCAAATAATTCTGGTTTTGCAATAGACAATAGATATTACACTTTGGTAGGAGGGATACTGGTCTAATAGTGTATAAGATGCACTTAGTTTCATTACAAAATAATTTACAAGACCAATAATAAAAAATCATCACTGACATAAGTAGGTAGCATATAGAACAAAATAAAACATGAGCTTGAAGGAAAAAAAGAGGAGATATTAATGGGCATTAAAAGCAATGAGCAGACCTGACTTTTAGAGGCACATAAATCTAAGATAAATTACTCATATACTATAGTAAGGATTTTCCAAATGTCAAGGACGAGGCAGAGATGATTCCTATAACTGAATGCACAGTGATGAACACTCTAGAAATGCACCAAATAGGTTATCACAGACTAGATCCTGGTGAATCACAGAGATAAAGAGAGGAGAAGTTCCTCCCTAAAATTACTTACGAGAGCCTCAGAGCTGTAATTTCTAACATTTGACCTTTCGTACACATGGATCTCTTTTCATTTAGCTAAAAGGCACCAAAATGTTTTCTCCTTGGCACCACAGTGTTAAGAAGGAAAGACTAAAAGGTGGGGATAATAAAGGAACTCTTCAGACTGTGGGAGGGAGGGGTCACCAAACCCTCCATCTGAGAGTGGCTTGGGGATCGCTGTGGCAAGTTTACCTTGGGGATAAGACCTGAAACCAAGTCCCTCCACCGTGAGGAAAGTACAAGTCTCTTGGAGAGGCAGCCCTGGAGAAACCAAGCACTGAGCCCATCCCTCTGTCTGAGTGTTAAACTGCTCCTCATCAGCAGAACTTGTAACTGGGTCTCCTCCATTTCACCTCTGAGCTCCAGCACCAGCAAGATAAGCCAAGAAACAGCAGCTTCACTCCTTAGAAATGCAAATATATCTCAGATCCCCTGAAACGTTTACCAGGGAATGGCTGACTCGCTTGCCTGCTAGTTCCTAGTGATCCTGCAGTTCAGTAAGAGTAATTTGGACTTCTGCAGAACAAAACCTTTATTACTGCAGGAACTTCTGACACTGGTAATACCTCTGTGCTCTGGCACTTTCTTTGACCAAGGTGCTTCTACCACTATTTTGTAGCCTAGGAAATAAAATGCTTTTGTCTTTAAGATTTACAGGGTTTTCTGTTTAGGTTCCACCACACACACACTATGCACATATTATAAAAATATTTTTAAACACTAAATTAACATGTCTCTCAGAATAAATCGGTGGAGATTTTTTCTGCAACCTTTACTTTGCTGCAGGTTAGTTATAGGTAAAAGTGTATAAAGGAATCTAAAAACTAATATACAGACCGAATGTTTAAAAGTTTCTATTACATTTACTAACAAAATGTTTTATCTGCCTTGAAGCATGATGAGGAGTTAAGAGAACAGTTTAGGGCAGTTTATATTAAGCTCACACAACTTTTCCATCTTCATCTGATCTTCCAGTCTATCTGCACACAGAATCACTGACTACAAGAGTATTTCTAAGATATGAATATCCAAACTGTGCATGTTTTGTTTAAAATATACAGCTGCTACATCCGTTCAAAGATAAAAGCTCATTTATCAAATCTGCATGAATACTCAGATAATAAAAGGAAAGCTCAAACCACTTGGAGACAAACTGTGCTAACTAAAAATTCTTTTCAATCTGCAGAAATAAAGGTTGTTACTACAGCTGTGAATATATTTCAAAGATACTGTTAAATAATAAATAGTACTTACTGCTCAGATCTGTTCTTTGTGATGTCATCTGCTCAACCTATCAAGTATGTATACTAAAACACAGGTCACAAAAGCACATTTACTTTAACACATTGGAATAATTGTGATAATAAATTCCATGCACAAAAATGTCCAAGGGGTTTATCTGGTGAAGCCTGAGATATGCAAGAACATTTTAGCTTTGAACAGTAGTTTTGAATACTGATTTTCTTGGATATTTAAATAACAGATAATAATAATAATATACCTTTGGTACTGATTTTAAAAGCAGGAAAAAAACTCATGCTTTGACCAACTTAATAAAAAACACTGACTCATCCACTTGTAATCTCAAAGACTATTTGTCTTTTATAATAGGTCTGTGCATTTTGGCAACAAACTGAGATTGTGGAAAATTCAATTTATTTTCCAGAAGTGTAAAACAAATTTGGCTCAGAAAATATTTAAGTTCATATAGAGAGTTTGCTTGATGGGTTTTTCTTGCTAAAGGCAAAGTAACTCTAAGACTGGGTGCATGTTTGATTTGCCAGGCCCCATCCTGCAGACAGGAGCTTGTCACAAATGGTAACTGGGTAGGGGAGGCCACTCAGCTGAGCAAGACTGAACACTCCGTATCTTGAGAGAAACAAAAATACCAAGGCGACAGCAGATGACTGATTTTCAGCTGCTGTGCTGACTTCCTGAATGTGAACATAATCTTTTACTGTCCTACTCTCAAGAACTGGCATAAATGCATTAAGGAAGAAAAGCAGCCCCAGTGAATGTGACTGCAGAGACAAAGCAGGTACAGGCAGCAGCGAGCTGTCACACACCTACTCCTTTCCCATGCTTTCTGCAGAACATGTTTATTTATACTGTGAATCAAGGCACCCTACCATAAAATATCCCATCACTAACAAAACCCAAAGAAGCTACAAAATGCATTGTTTTCATTTCTGTATTTGATTCCTTTCCTGCAAAAATTAAAAACATCCTTATGAAAGATGAAAAAAAAAACCAAACCTGAAGGGCAACTGAAGAGCTACTTTTCAATCTAAAACTCAGATATTCCAAATGAGGTAACATTTCACCTTCTGAAAAATAACGAGCTTGATTTAAAGCTTTAACCATAAATGATTTCTTCGTTTCTAATTATTGATACAATAAATGCCATCAATATACAGGACTATAAAAGCATCCCCCTTTATATACATGAACTCTGGTCACATCTGAAAGAGAAATCCCTGGCTCTGGCCAACAGAAGGACCCAGATTTTTCTGCTGTTTGACAAAGGTACAGTTGCATTAATGCTGGGGAGGATGTGAACTGAGTCCTGTATTATGTTTCTATTAAAAAATATCACCATTTCATGAATACTATAAAAGGCTGAGATGAGAGAGATAATTCACAGCCTTACTTTGACTATGCAGCCTAAAAATATTCCTGTATCGTTTCAATTATATTAGGAAGAAAAAAAGGCAATAATGCTTGCTAATTTTTAGTCACCACCCCGCCCCACTTGTGTATCTCAGAGATACACTGAATTCTTTACAGGGAGAACACTGCTCGTTCAAAACAAACGTTTGCTCATTTCCACCCAACAGCCAGAGAGGATCCTCTGGTCCATGGAAAAACAAGATCTGATGGTAAGGCTCAACTGCCCCCATCATCAGAGTCAGAAAAAGCCAAGCCTCGGGGCAAAAGCCTCACAACACTCAGCTCAAGGAAAGACAACAAATCTGCTTCGTTTTGTTTTCAAACTAGAACCTAAGGCTGGGAAATCCACTTAGGTTAGCAACACTGGATACTTGCTGGTTAGACAGAAAAAAAAAAAACCGGTTTTCACACAGAGAAATCAAACAAGGGATTTCTTAGCTGTTCAAAATCCACCCAATCAACATTTTCATCTCTACCACAGAGAACCCACCAAAACCATCAAAATCCATCCAAGTGCCACCACACATCATGTTTTTGATAAAGGAAATGGGTGTGCTCTGAAAGCCCTTTCTGTTTGGATGCATCTCATCTGGCTCTTTCTGAAGGTAAACTTGAGTTCCTGTGGAGCTGTGATTCACTAACAGGCATTCAGAGAGATCAGGACGAACAAAACAGGCAACAGTATTTAAAACCAGTAACATCTGGAGGCAAGTCAATCCTATACACGATTTTAAAACTTTTATACTTCTGGTTCCTTATCCCTTATTTGCAACTTCATATTTTTTCTGCATTTCACCTGAAAAGGCAAAAAATGTATGTTTGTAACTAAAATGTTGTATAGGGCTATTCTAGTAAATTTAGAGACTTTTCCAAGTAAGACACTCCTACACACCTTTTCATGAGAGCTGTGTGATACTTTCACACCTTGCTCTCAAGGATATGGCACTAAGCCAGTCAGACAAGGAAAGAAATCTGCTTTTATTAAATGTGATCAGTTAGAGAGGATTAACTTTCAGCATAATGTTTCACTGAGCAGGACTCTTCTTGCTTGAAGGGTTTTACACTGAGTGACAAGAACCACTCCTGCACTCTCTATGCAGATGGACCAGAACGTCTTATCTTGAGATTGTAACAGGCCTGTCACCACCAGAGCTAATAAACTAAACTTTTCCAAGTGGATGCAGCCATGCCCCTGACTTATCTTCAGCATGCAGAAAAGCTCTCTTGAAAAGTCAAATTATACCACAATTTTGTGTCTCCATTAGTTTTGCCCTCCAGCATGCCTAAAGGATTGGAGGCTGTTGTGGCAAATTCCACTTAGCTACTTGGTCACATACAGGTCAATAACTTGGACATAAAAGTCTCACCAAAGATTAAATTCTGCAGCATCCTGGGGCCCTGCAAGTATTTTATGATGGCATAACTACAACACAGACAACAGAAATTCTCCCCCACTCTGACCATTGTCAGTTAAATAAAGAACAGAATATTAAGAAGTGGGAAAAGTCAGAAATTCATAGAATAATACAATCATTAAGGCTGCAAAATACCTCCAAGTCCAACCTTTCACTGATCACCACAATGTCAACCAAACCACAGCACAAAGTGCACCCCCAGTTGTTTCTTGAACTCCTGCAGGGATGGTGACTCCACCCCACCCCTGGGCAGCCTGTTCCAATGCCCAATCATCCTTTCAGTGAAGAAATTCTTCCTAATCTGAACCTCCCTTGATGCAGCTTGAGATCATTTCCTCTTGTCTTCAGCAAAACCTTTCATGGGAAGATGCAATATTTATATCAAGCCTGAGTGATAAAGCTTCAGCTTCTTCAACCTTTCACCATTTCTAGAGATTTTTACTTAGGATTTTTTTTTAAAATCCCAATTAATGATACTTTATCTTTTTCCTTTGAGTGTCATTTTAAAGACAAGCACCCAATATAACCTCGGAGAGAACACTTACTCTCTATTAGATAACCAAGACCAGTAAGTACAATAAATGCAACAAAATATTTGAGAGACTCACAGCTGAAACATCTGTAGTGCATGTAATACATAGATAATACAAGTCATCAAGATTAAACTATGTAGCTTTTAGATTTACAAAGACATTTTTGCTTATAAGACTTTCACCTGCATGACTAGCAGATTGCACACCACAGGGGTCCAAATAAATAGTGATTTCACCTCCATTTCATCACATTTCCATCTGCACAGTAAATCCTATTCAGTTGCATAAATAGCTCTAAGAGCAACTATCAGCCCCCAGGGCTTAGGAAACTGTTTGCTCCTCATATTTAGAAAACTGCTTTTCATTCATATTCAGCCTTAATGTATTTTTGTAGCTCTCAAAAATAATTACCAGAGTCTTGTAAATATTTACTAGTTTAGTTTCCCTATCTATATATATATATAAAATTCATTAGAACTTTTCTTTGTGGCCACAAATCCCCTGAGTACCATAAGTATTTTGTGTTACTCCATGACAGTGAAGCTACCAAATCAAGCCCTGAAATGCTTTTAAGTTTCAAAGTTTATTCGTATTATAAACACCAGATTGGTTTCCCCTTTGTTCTGAATGAAAGTGAAATAAATATGAACAAGGCAATTGTATGCACAAAGGCCAGTTTACAAGTACAAGGAGAACTAGATTTAACAACAAACAGTTTCAGGATATTTCATTTAACACTGAAAAAATTATTTCTGAAAAAAGCAGAAGAGTTTTTGAAGGCAGTTTATAAATAGATACTGAAGTCAACAAATACTGACCTCATCCATGTGACTTGTGTGATCCTGACCTTCGTTGCACAGTGAGGTCAGAAGGCTACCAAGACAGTTTTTATTAACAGTATTAGTCATACACAAATTATTTACATAATTCTTCAAGATAAAACTAAGTTACAGTTCCTGAGTAGATTTTGTGCTACAAACTTGGTTTCAGAAATTTCTCGACAACATAAAACATTTGAAGCTGGTGCCAAATTTTACACCTAATGTTTCTAACACTTTTCGTTGGTCTTAGGGATGATACTTCAGCAATACATCAAAAAGTGTTTCTACTCTGAAGCCAGACACACCTGTCAACATCTGTGGGGTTTTCTGCATGAGAATGACTTCCTATTAAGTAAGCCAACTCCCCATACTTTCACTGAAGGGACATTTAACCTGAGATGCAGAAGCAAAATGTTTTCAGTTAGTTATTATTCACAGCTGGGCTCCCGTGGGAACATTTTCTGCATCACTGTTGCCATAGTAATTACTATAGAAACCCTGAATGCAAAGGACTCAAACCTGTTGAAATTGTGGTACCATTAAAGCTCCATTCAGAATATCCACTCAGGACAGAAAATGTTCACTTATATCTACTTTTGCCAGCAACAAATTAGGTGTTCCAGTCTCTTCAATATAAATACACTACACTACATTAATTGCACCCAAGAGCACTTTACGAGAGCATACAGGAAACCTTGTTAAAATAATTTTCTTACAAGTACAGAATCCTATATTTTAAAATAACATTATACCAGTGATGGCTCTTAAATAGTTCATATGTTTTGTCCCAGGTCAAAGAATGTTCCTTTAAAAGTGTATTTATCAGTAGGAGATATCTGGAGCTAGTTTTTTCCAAATGCATATATAAGTATATATTAAAAAATGAAATTTATTTCTATGGATACATCCACTCCTATGCTTTTTCCTTTCCTTCTTGATTACAATCCCCCCAAAACCAGGCATGAACACATGAAGTGAGGCAGGAAATGGGATTTTGCTGTAAAGCAGAACAGTGATGAGCCACCAATGGAGGAAATTAGCACTTGCACATCTGTGCACAGTTTTGTTCTTTATTTCCATCATGGTTTTTGTTTCCAGACACTCTCCGCTGTTACGTTTCCTCTGAAACTTTTAATGCCATGCCTTTAAATTAGAGCCCATTTATCTTTGTTCTTACACTTGCTGATAGCTAATGTATTTGGGTTTCAACGAGGTACATTAGAGACACACACCGAAATATTTCTTTATAAAAACTGAAGAGGTCCCCAGTCACAAACACAAAGGCTTTTTCAGTCTCTAGACAGAAAGCACTGCAACACAAGGACAATATCCCCAGTCACTACAGCAGCTGAAGTAAGAGTCAAGCCGCAAAGGAAGGAATCAAACAGATGTTGATTTGATCAATGATGATGCAAAAGTGTTTAACGTTTCCTTTATGGGCATGGATACCAGAACTACTGTTGGTATCCAAGGTGAGTGATCCTACTCCTTTTAAATATGTCAAGTATGTTTCTGGAGCCAAGTTGTTGGATTTTTTCCAATCACTTACACTATAGCTCTTGACTAATAAAACACTATCTGTGCTTTCAGGACAGCATTTTTCATTTCCAAATGTATCAAAATCAGTGTTTTATGAACAACTGATGTGAAAAGAGCTGACTTCAGCTGATACTCTCCCCACCTCCAACTGAAAAGTGGGGTCACACATCAAGGATTTCAGGCTGTTGCAAGATGCATTGACGATTGTTATTTAAGAGCCCTCCAGGCAGATCTCCCAACCCTGACAACTTCAAACCGAGAAAGATTAGATATGCAGCGATTTGATGAGTCAATCACTCCGGAGAAGTGGCACAGTAATGAAGAACAAGTTTACAATTCTGATGTTCCACTAAGGGCTCTTTGTTCAGGGTAAAGATTAAAGACAAAAGCTGCTTTCTTACTTCCAGGAGACAGAGGTGGCACCAGCATGAGGTGAAGCAGCACTCGAATCTATGCATGGCACGGGGTGAGATGTGACCTGTGCTGCTCTTCTGCACCAGGGATGAGAATGGCCACGCTCTCCGGGGCCTCCCTCGCCACCGGCACTGCCTGCAATCTCTCACAGCTGGAGATGTTAAACTGGAGTTCATTTGCTCTGGTATTTTTTCTATCTCCTAAAAAACAAACCAGGCAATGAGTTCAAAAGTTGCTGGCAAGACTAACAGCACAATCACATGTCATTTCCTGAGGAAACCAAGCTCTCTTCAAACCACACACATGTACCTTTCTGCAAGTCTGACTTGCTGAGGTACCTTGAAAAGCAAAGAAAATGGTTTCAGAACCCCAAGCTGCCATTTCCCTTGATGTCCTACTGAGAAATATAAGTTTGGGAGGTTACTTGGTTGGATCCTTAAACTCAAAATGTGTCATAACTTTTGTTCTTCAAGTAAATCTACGGAATATGGAACAAAAGCTTGTTCTTTAAACTGTCATAATGAATCAACCACCCTAGTTGGGGAAAAAATGAAATTATTTTTTGTCCAAGTTCGTGAAATCGGGTTGCTCTTCTCAAGAGAGATATACTTAAAATTACTAGCAAGTGAAAAACATTAAATATTAAATCTTAGCCACAAAGGCAAACATTAACACTGTGTCTGATATGTAAACAAAGCTTTAAGATGATCACTAAACTCAACTGCACTGTGAAAAAAAAAACGCAGAAAAGAAGCATCACAGTATTTTAAAGTTATCTTTAACTGGAAACCAGAACAAAGAAGTTACATCTTTGCTTTAACGGAATATAAACAGAGTTGCAGTACACTTGTAACGGAGTTTTACTGCGAGCAAAAAGCTCCGTTAACCAAAAAAAAAAAATTGCCCTATAGTGCATTTGAGATGTAAGTGATTGCTAGAAGGCCATTATAAGACATTAAATTACCATAGCAGACATTCATTGTAAGCATGCTCTGGTATCAGGAGTGTCAATCTTCGCACACCAATTACAAAGCCTAATAGACAATTAACGCATAATAAAAAGTGGGTGTAACTACGTTTTTACAAGAGCTTCACAGAAAAACCTTTCTGTTCTTACAGAAATCTCAAAACATGTACAAAGTACTGTGTAAAGAACCTGCAATTTTAGATATTTCACTTTCAAATAAATACAGGCACTTGAATAACCGAGCTTGTTTTCCTACACAAGTTAGCACTGTAAACAAAAGAAATTCTCGTGCTTTGTTAACATTTCCTCTTGATTAAGTCTGTAACAAAGCAAGACAGCCGGCATCCATACTGATCCCAAATCTTAGTTTGGAGCACCACAGTGTTGTTTACCTGAGCAATTTCTCAACTGCTGGGTCAGGCTGAGAAAACAAGTCAGCATTTTCTCAGGGGAAACACAACCTGTTATTTCACCAGGCTACAAACTATCCTCATCTATTCGCCTAGCTGAAGCAAAATCCTAAAACAACGGTGACCTGACGATGGATTAGACAGTTTTGGGGACCACCAGTACCTTGGCAGGAGAGTCACAGATTCCCTACTGGGCAAAAACCATTATTTTAATCACCAAGTAAAACAGTCTGACTTGAAATTGGCAAGGAAATAATACCCAGGAACTTTGATGGTGTTTAACACAGACCATTTCCTATAAATAAGAACACCAGAGATTCAGAATCCAAAACAAGATTTTGCCAGTTCTGAAGTCTTTGGTCAATCTTCCTAGCTGTCCTTTGTGACAACGATGTGTTTCTGTAGGTAGAAGTCAGTTGATGAAAGGCCTGAGGCAGGAGCAAGGAAAGAGAAAAACATGATCCCATCCTACCTTTATGAGAAAAACATTCATGAACATTCCTGGCCTGTTCCTCAGGGAGACAGGGACAGCTGCTTCAGTTACATGAAGTTACACATCAGTAGAGGAACGTAAGAAATCACTATTCTGTTTATGACCACAAAATTAGCATATACAAATTTTCCAAACTAAATGTACAGAGTCAGGGGACATTTCACAGTTGTCTCCTTGCAAACAGGCTATTTAGGAGCTGCAAAAGAAACCTGCTCAGCCTGACAGGAGAAAGCTCTGCAAAGCACACCTACAGACCTGAAGGACACTGCTGGTCAGAAACGTCCAGCTGTACCTATACAGCACACACCATGAGCAAAACCAGACATATATAACCTTCAGAGAGGAAATGAAGAAATGGTTCTGCTGCTAAAGAATTTACCTTTTCAATACCTTGATACACTAAAAAACAGACACGAAAGCAAGTGTTGTAATACCAAGTCCTTCAAAACAAAAGACAAACACCAGCAAGTGAGAAAAGTTTGGCTACAGCTTAAAGGGAATTAAAACAGGACATATTTAATAAAGGAAACGAGCCGAGGTGGGCTGGTCCCGGTGGCGAGCAGCGGCGACCTCAAAGCCCAAAGCCCGGCTGCTCCCTGCTCCAGGCACACAGGGAATGAAAAGATCCCGTTCTAGCAGAGTGGAAGGCAAGAGCTGGAGGAGTTTACTACCATTTTGTTATTTCAGGAAAAGTAAACCAGCCGATTATTAAATAATTTCAATGGTTACTGATAAACTAATTTAACCCTCTAAATCCTATAGTTTTTCCTCTCTGCTTTCTTCTTCATTTGTATGGAGATTGGTGGATATTGCCCACAATTTTCTGTTTTGTTATGCAGTGCCCCTGTGTCAACACAGCACAGAGGAAAAAAGACCGAAGAGCTCTTTGGGTCAATTACTAGTTTAGATAAAGGAGCATATCGGGGGAAGGGAAAAATCTCCAAACTTATGAAATCTGATGGATGGGACAGAGAAGGTGCTATATACCAGGGTAGATACAATAAAAGCATATCATGACCTTCCCTGTCTGCATTTTGGTACAAATCCCTTGCCGATTTGTAGCTGATTTAGCGTGATTCCCTCCCTGCATTGAGTTAGGGAACAGCAGATCTGAGAGGGAAGGAAACATGCCTAAGCATGCCCAGGTACAACCTGCCAGATCTAGCTCTGTGTAGTAATAAATAATGGATTATAAAGTGTCAGATGTGAATGTATCTAATAAAATTGCAAAGAGATATCACATTTTTGAAAATTGAGTGCAACTTTTCTCCTTTTTTTCATCTGTCTAGTTACATACCACTTGCATTTAATCTGTGGAATAGAAACACATATGGCTTTCAAAACAGTCACATTTATCTTACTGTTCTGTACAGAGTGGGGCTGGGGAGACCCCAAGAAAGTTTTAGCTCCCCTTTTTTGGTGCAATTTGCAACAATTAACAAGTCTTTGAAACAAAATCTTCTCTACACTCAGAAGCATCATAGTAATTGAATCCACTTTTTAAAAAACAACTACAGAATACATTTTGAAAAATGAAGACATAACTGTACAGCTCATAAAATACAGTCAGCTCCTGGCCTTCACCACTGAGTACAAAGCCTGACAGAGATGACGACAACAAACCACCTCCATTCCTGCCAATACATTAGGTTAATTATTATAAGAAGCATAAATTAAAAATTAAGTTCAAAGTCAGGAAAGAAAAACATGAGTTCTTCATACCAACTAACACAAGAGGATATTCTGAAATACTTGCAGGTAGTTTTTAGTCATATTTTTAGTGAGCTTCTGTTCATAACAACCTTAATATTGCTATTCACACAGGTTTTCTCTTACAACATCAATAGAAGTGAATCTGCTGTAGAATTTCCTTGTGTAGTTTTAAGGCAATGGAATGACAACCTGATACAGAAAAGCTATCTTTTGTGTCCCAGAGATTTGCAAGTGACCAAATGTATTCACTCTTAAAGATACACATTCAAATAATTGTCTCTTACCACACTCACCTATTGAAATTTTCAGGGGCCACGGGAAAATGCAGTTAATTTAACCAGTTCACATACTCTCCAGCCTTCCCTCTCCCACGAAGGGAGGATCAAATTACAAATTAGCCTTCTATTTCTGATCTTCTGTTCCCAAATACTGCAATGTATAAATACTCCCAAACAAACACCATTTGTGTTCCTTAAAAACTTTATCACCAGCTCCCTCTACAGCCAGAGAATTAACTAAACATATCTAAAAACTTCTTTTTTTTGGGGGGGTGGGACAGGGAGTGAAGGAGAACTGTCTTCCTATCAGTATTAGAGTATTAACTAGAAACTCCACCATAATATATGCTGAATAAGTGTATAAAATCATAACAGACTGTTTATAAGAATAGATTCTGGAGTTTTAGCGAAAAGGAATCATGACCAAGGACAAAAATCTTTAGAAAGAGAAGTAGGGTAAGCATACAGGAAACAGACGGTTACCTGTGGTAGATCACTGGGTTTTGGGGTTTTTTAACATTAAAAACATTTACATTTTTTACATTTACACTTCAATTACATTTACACTTCAATTACATTTACACTTCATATCACACATGCACCCACACAGAGAATCAAGACGTTTCAAAGTGATTAGCAGAATCACTCACTGTCCCCTGCTCTGCCACTGAGGAGCTGCACAAGAAACTGGGCTGGGGATGGTCAGGGCAGCTGGGCCGAGTAGCCACAGGGCTATTCCATAAGCCAGGAGGCCATGCCCGGGAGAGGAGGGAGCTGCAGGGGCCGATGGCTGCATGGGGATGGGCATCGGTCCATGGCTGGTGAGCAATCGTACAGTGCATGGCTTCCTTCTCTGTCCCTTCAGCTACAATTACTGCCATTGCTGGGAAAAGCTGCAATTGTAACAAGTAGTGCTTAAGTATTGCGAATTCCTTTAGCTTTACCTAAAGCAGGACAGTGCTTAGTCCTGTAAAAATGTGGTTACTGCAGCCTTAAAGACCGAGGGCCTGAGCAACGCTGATAAGAATCTGCATCTCGGCCAGACCACGCTGGGGTGCACTCCAAGATAAGATTTTTTTTTTTTTTTGGAGGCCTGTGACCAAAAAATGATGATCTGAGGAATGGAATGTTCCCCAAATGACCACCAGAGACCCTCTAAAGATGCCTACTCTAATGTAAATAAGCTCCAAGAAGTGATTTGAATACGCAAAAGAATTTGTGTGAATGTTTAGCATGAATATATGAGTCTTGGGAAATGCAATAAATATGTATAAGCTACATAGATTTAAACTAGTGTGTTAGGCAGAAATCTCCCACTCATATCTGGCACCTAAAATAAAAGTGATGCCTCTTCCTATACTGAAATTACAGTGCTAGAGAGTTTTATTCTCAACTTTTGGTGACACTATCATTGTCATTAGTTAGGGTTTAAGCCATGACAACTGTAAAGGAGGGAAGGAAGGGTTTTCCTTTACTTGGCTTGTTAACATGTTTCACATTTTTCAACAAGAAAGTTTTACTATTTCTGCTATTTTGGGTTTCTTTTTTTTCAGAAGATAATAGAGAAGGAAAAGAAAATATATCAAGATGCTGCATATCTGAAAGAGAAAATGAGGCTCTATATACCAACCAGGTATTTCAGAACTGTTGTTGTAACTCCCTCTAACAGCTATAGTAAAGAGACATGTAACACAAAAAAAGCAGGTAAAGCCCAATAGAGTCATAACCAAGTATGCATCAAATGTTTTAGGAGACACACTACCAATAGAAATTATTTACAGTATGACCTAGAGAGACCTAGAGACAATGTAATCACATGTACAAAATGCAGATTACAGCTTTACCCAGGAATCTAGTGAGTGATGATCTTTCACAAAAAAAAAAAAAAGAACCCCTGCAAAAAAACGTTCAAGCGGTAGCCTTAGCTTAGTATTTTTTAAACAAGCAATTAGTAACTCACCTCTGCTGCTATGTCCTTATGCAATCCCAGAAAAAAAGCCAAGGGCAGGGTGGGAAGGGGGAAGGAGAACAGCGGGAGCGGGCACAGCCGCTCAGCCGAACCACGGCTGCCACCTCGTGGGCTTGGGCCGGGAGCAGCCCCAGCGCTTTTCTTTCTCAAGGCAAAATCAAGAGGTTTTTAATCCCATCCAGGACGAGGAAATGCAATCCATACTTAGTTTTGTAAGATGTGATGATTGAACATGTGTTTAAACTTGTACTTGCCTCTGGGGCGTATTTTCTTCAGCTACAAAGCCCTTTTCATGTGTGCATGAGGCGAAGTCAGCAGTTGGTGAGTGCACTCACTTTAACCATTTCAGCACATTCTCATCTCTCGCTGTTTGTGGGTGTGCTGCAGAGCCTCATGAGTCACCCTCTCCACGTCCTACGTCACCCTCCTGGATCTTCATCCAATTCCTTTAAGGGACTGGTCTCAGGCTGTAAGTCCCAATACAAGTGATTCCTATGCAACAATTTTCAATTCTACTACTCCTTTTATGGGCAGAGAAGTACTTCAAATAAACTTGGAAAGTTAGGTAAGATAGAAGTGATTTTATATATATGCAGTAAATATTTATCTGCTTTATTAAAAGCAGTTGGTTGTAATTGTTATGTTATGCTAACTATCGTGAATATTTTTTGGCTTTCCAAGAAAAGCATTTTCTCTCTTTGTAATAAGACATACTAGAAAGCAACTAATTCAAGGCCTCCTGCAGATAAGATTAATTTTATGCAGCTATCTGAAATGTTAATCTGTAGTTTATGGGGCTTCCTTTCTGCACACACTATAACCTTGTATTCCCCGAACATGCTTGTGCCTTTTGTAATCAAACATCTGCAGTTAAACTGCACTTGATTAGAGCCAGTTTAATTCAGTTCTTCAGGATGACTCACTTCTACTGATTAAACAAGGATACAGGAGAAACAGGGAAAGTTGTGAAACTTGTTTCTCTTCTTACTCTAATTCCAGACACATAATTCTTCCTTCATCAACTAGCAGCTGGCAAAAGCTGCAGCAGAGTGATGATGATTTATTGTCACGAAACTTTACTTCCCACACAAGCTACGAGTCAGCTTGTGCACTTGTCTGTCTCTGAGGTACAGAATGCAGCAATTTAGCTACTCTGTTCTGATCCTCACTGAGGAAGAAGGGCTGTGTGATTAAAACCACAGGCATTAAGGTAAGAGCTTTGGGGTATCTATATTGTTCCTTATTAAGTGAAGATGTGGATTTTCAGCTGCTCACCATTGTTTTCCCATCTGGCTTTTACTCATCCATAGGGATGTCAGTTCAAATATTGTTTTAGTCTCCGTTCACCCTGTTATTCCTATTTAGTTATTGAACAGATGAACTTATTAAAAAAAAAAAAAAAAGCTCTTCAAATACAGGTTGTACAATACTCCAGAATAATTCCTTTTTCTATACCAAAGAGTTTCCAGACATGTGCACACTGTGATATGACAGTAAGCTGCTCTCTTTCAATGTATGCAAAGATGGAGCTGGGTTTCAAATTAGTTTTTGCAACATCTAAATTCAGTATATAAGCATCTCTTCCTCCTCACTCTATGGACTGGAGTTTCTATAGCTTCCCTCCCCGCAAAGTCACCAGTCTCAGATTAGAAAGGAAAGCTGAAACAAAAACAATCTGCGGCAGCATAAAACAAAAAACAAAAGATTTTTAAAAGTCTCTGTCCTCAAACTCAGTTTAAGCCAAGTCATAAATACAGAGGCAGAACGCATTGGAGTCCACATATAACAGTGCTTCTTTGGTTAGTTCTAAGATTTATAGATTTATTTATTCATAACATGGACAGTTTTCAGAAAAAAAATTGTCTAAAAGTGATTAAAACTTAGTCATAGAAATAGCAGAACACTGCATACTTAATAAGGAACACGGCAGAGTATTTGGAGACAGAAATAGAAAGCCAAGGCACCAAACCTCTGTCACGAGACATCCAGAACCCAAATTTCAATTATTAGTTCTAAAAGGATTAAATACTTCCTGGCTTAATCCTAAGTAACATGATGAAGGAGTGACTAGCAAAATTTCATCCAGCCTAGAGGAAGCATGTTATAAAATACACACACAATAACAACACCGGGAAAATTTCCAATTCTCCTGCACATTTGTTTTGAAAAACAATGTGCCAGCCAGCTACTTTCACAGAAAGCGTGGATGAATTGACACAGTTCCCACTTGCTCCCTAATCTTTAGTTCCTTTCTTGCCATTTTCAACATTAAGAAAGTGAGAATCTGCCAAACCAGGAGCTTCTACAATTTCAAGGCTCTCAAGCCTTGCTTGTTCAAGGCTCTCCCACACCAGCTCAGAGAGCTGATATTGTTGATGTTGTGACCATCCACCAAGTCCCTCCACCTTCCTGCTTATCAAGAGCAGCTTAATTTGGTTCACATGTGAACTCTGCCACGATACCCTCCCTTCACAGCAGTTACACTTCTGCTACTACCAGCATTCTTCTGCTGCTGTAATCTTGTTTATGTATGCTGGGAGGGAAAAAAGCAACAGAACCAAGTGCAGCATTGCAAGTTGGAGAATTCAATTATTTTTTCCATCTAGTAGATGCACCAAACTATGCAGATGTGAAACACTGATAAACCAGAACGGCAGACTTGGTAAATGGAAGTACAAGGTAACTGGGGTTCAGTCAATTATTTACTCTCCCCTCTGTTTCTAGGGGGCCTTATGCAACATCAAAGCCTTTTACACACATTGTAAGTGATGCTTAAATGCTAGATAAGGTCTTGCTCAGGGCTTTTCTCTGTGGATGCTTTTGATTTAATTTAATATATTGAATATATTACCCTGTCACTGTATAGTTTTAACAATAGACATTTCTAATCTTCCTATGACTAACACCAGTCCTTACCAATACTCACATTTTCATGAAAATAAATCCAGAACCATCAAAATGTAAATAAGTTCCAAGAATCAGACAATGAATAAACACCAATAAATTAACAATGCAGTAAGGCATTGTAAGTGCACCACTGCACTTTATTAGGCTGAGAAAAATCATGTTCATTCAACTGTCAGATTTAAATTTACATTAAACATTCAAATTTACTGAGGGTGCCCTCCATCCCCTCACCCAGAGCATTGATAAAGACATTAAACAGAACTGTCCCCAGATCAATACCACAAGCAGGATATTAAAAACAGCAAAAGACATCAAATGAAAAAAGTATTTGTGTCCATTTCCCACTCCCCAGTCGATTTGTGAGTCAGGAGGGAAGCCCACAGTTCTTTCTCATCCTGACCTTTCATCCAAAGATTATGTTGAGAATGTTCCAGAAGAAATGTTTAAAAGAAACTACTTTCAGGTACTATGATGCTGTTAATTTAATATTACATAAAAACCAAAGCAAAAAAAAATATTTCATTTGATTTCCTGACAAGCACGCAATAGGAAACGGAACATTCATTTGCTAATATTTCTTTAATTCTTTAGTTTTTCAACAGTATTTCTCAGACAACAAAAACAACATAAGGTAGGTTTTTGTCCATATGGGTGTCATGCTTCCTATCATGAATTTACTGGTTGTTTGCCACATGATAAATAATGTAAAAAACCCCTAGCAAACAGCAGCAAGTAAAAACCAGCAGGCTCTCAATAAAAGGCTCTCATTAACCCAGGTGGAATACTGTCAAAGCCTTTTCAGCACCATTCCCTTCATGAAAACACAGACCAAGTGCTAGAAATTGCACGATCTCTGGCAATTTTCACCAAAAAATTGTTATGAAATGTAAGCATTTGTCCATGTCTACCATTTAACATTGCAATTGGTTTTTTTCCTCCAGCACAGAGTAAATTTTTTTCTCCACACAAAGTAGAAACTATTGACTTTGTAATGTCTCCCAGGGCAGGAATCTTGGGAGCCTCACAGCACTGAAGTCCTGGTACCAGCATGGCCCAGCATCGCAGCAGCACGGGGAGATTAAAACATTTGCCATATGTGAAATATTCCCTGAGCACAACTGCTGCACTGCTCAAGTGAACAGGAGTTTTTCCACAGCCCATCCCCCATGACACCCTGTACCATGTCATCTGCTAAAATCTCAAAACCTAAATAGAAAATTTCCCTTTTTCCTTCTCTCTTGTTAAATAATGCAGACTTAATGCATCAGTTACAACAAGAAATTATTTTACTCAATTTTCAAACTACATCTCCAAGTATGGCTGTCTACTAACCTCTTAGAAAATCAGAAGTAAAGCTTACCAAATTTTCCCTTGTTCCATTCCTCCTCTGGCACACTGGTTTATTACAGCAGGGCTACTCATGGTAAGGGCTGAGCTTTCAGAATTCATTTTTTTTCTACAAAAGAACAACATCAAGAAACAAGAAAAATGCTATTTAAGTAAAGATTGGGGTTAATAATTACATAGAAAATGGAAACTCTAAGACAAGAACTTTAAAAAACCAAATACAGTATGTTTTACTCATTTAAGTAAATGTCCTACATCAATGTAATTAATTGGGTGAACACACTGAGAAGGATTTGGCAGTTTTATGGAGTTGCTAGTTATGCCAAACCCAACACTGATTGTCTTCTGTTTACTTTTCTGAACACATGCCAAGAGAGTTGATGTCAGCAAGCCTGTATCCAGGGCTGTGCATCATGGCAGCTCTGTTAATTCAGAGCAGCAGCCACAGCCAGCACTGCTGCAGAATGATCCACACACACAGCATGGGGGAGAAAACTTCAATTGCTAACATGTAAAGGTTTACAGAAGCTTTTGAGCATATTTTAATAACTTAAGATCATATTTTGCCAATTTGCAGAAAGTAACAATTCATTCATGGCTGAAGTCCCCCTCTAAAACAGCACAGACATATTCCAACTGCAATAGCCATTCCCAAGTTACACCACCTACAAAAGGTCTAGATGGTCAAATAAGTTTCCAGTCAATGACTTGCATGGCAAGAACAAATGAAGACTCTACATAATGCAAGTTAATTCCACCATGAAACAGGAATCATTTTGTAGTAACCTGACCCACAATGTTAACCTGAAACTTCTGAGTCCTATAGCTTCCCTACCCACTCCCACTGTCTTTTAATGGAGGGGGGAGGATATTTTTAGCTATCAGTCATCTTATTCAACTTGATTTGACACCTGCTTTGTATTATGATCAGCACAAGACCTAACTAATTAACAGAAATCAGGCTCATCTGTATATTAATTAATACCTACTAGTATATAACCAGAAAATAGGCTGTGCTTGTCAAGATAACAATCCCCTACTTTTTTCAAGTAGGTAAAAAACCATTAAAAAGCTGGTTTAACCTGTGTGAAACCTGGGTCAGAATCTGACTTGACAGATTTCAGAGACAGAATGAAAAGCTGAGTACAGGGCACAGTCCTATCACTGGCAGGTAGATAAGGCCAACCTGCACAAACTAAATGCTCTGAAGAGAATGCCCATCTTGGTTTCAAAAGTCTGCCCATGCAAGAGTGGATAAACAGCCCTGGCAAAGCCCCTCTGTGAGGGCAGGAATAGAAACTCAGCCATCTGACCTTTTTTGGATCAATACCTGACTTCAACTTTACTCATGATTCTCAAGTGGATCATTTTAGAAGAAATTAAAAGTAAGAAAAAACAAAGAAAAATGCCACAAAGAAAAAGAAAAATCACAAACTCAAAAACCCCATCAAACAAATCCACACAAAAAAACCTTTTATTTCTAAAAGTAGCTCAGCAGCAACACGTGTGGAAAACTAAATTATTACTTGCTTCTCTAGTCTAAAACAGCACAGGAAGAAAAGAGTTTTTCTTAAATACATGTTAAAGCAATATTACAAGAGTCCATACTTAAAAACTCTGCAGAAGATGTTGAGGAAGCAATTTCCTAACCTGGGGAAAGCCCAGATTCTTCAATGATCACACAAGTTACTGCAACAAGAATTTTACCTCCTCTTCAAGCATTAAGAATATTTTATGGACATATTTCCAGTGAACACATACTGCTTCAGTAGGTCTAAAATGAAACTGAAAATTTTTTTGTGGAAAGAAAATGGTAAGGCTTTTGCTCTCTAAAAAATATTGCTCATATTCAAAGTGAGCCACACAAAATGAAAGCTAAAACTAGCAAAGGAAAATTTTGTCTATGTTTAAAAAATGCACACAAACAGAATACTACCACTATACTCAGAAATCAGCCTCCAGTAACAAAAACATCTCAGAAAATGAAATGCAACTCAAGAAGCAAAAGAACAATATTCAGAAAAAAATATGCTGTTCACAGGTGCCTCTTTCTGTATAACCATCCAACTCCTGTTTGGACTTGAAATTTACAGCACAGGCAAGGTTCATGATGAAACTTGAAGGAGGAAAATAAATCTATCATCTTCCCTCTTAATAACTTGAAGCCAGATGCCAAGACAAGTCAATGAATATTAATTTAAGAGACTGCTCATACACATTCTGTTCCTCAGCCTCTGCACACTGAACCTTGCCTGTTCCAGATAAGGGACACGCTCTTGTCAGGTGCTGTCCCGGACATCGTGCTGTGCTGTAATAGCAGGAAGTGGGCAAAACACAACTGCAGAACAAAAACATAGCAAAACAATGCCAGAGAGCTTATTTATAGCAACTAAGTTTATCACTACTCTCTCTGTCTTACTGAGGAAACTTGAAGAAACATCCTTGCTGGTTTTGATGAGACATCTGAAATTCAGAATACTTAGTCTTCTATGACCAAGGATACGTTGCTTAACACTAGAGTCCCCAGAGGGAAACATGAACGCTAAAATTCTCTCAAGTTATCTCGTCTGTGCTTCCATTAAAAATATTAAGTCTGTTTATCTGAAGCCTTATCAGCCCACCTGCCTTAGAGAAGATCCTTACATCACAAAATGGCAGAGAAAAGCCCAGCAGTGATAAGCCACTAGCTCAAATACTGACAAGTGTGTTATATTTAAGCATATTTTACTCATTTGTATTTAATTTTGGGAGTTCTGCAATTGCCCTGAAGTGGACAAAAACAAAGCTGGGGAGAGGCTCTAGTACAGCACAGAACTCAAGCCCCTGAACACCTGCACAGAACAGCACTGCAGGATGTCTTAGAAAAACATGAGAAGGTTCAAGAAAAGTATTGAAGTCACAACACCCCCACAGGCTCAAACCTGACTTATATCTGGAAGAATGGGGTAAGTATTAGCCAATCTTGTTAAAACTGATTGCCTATACAAAGCCCATTTTCTCCTCCACCTTTTTTTTCCCCTCCCTTTGTGTTACTGAGTGTAGATACACTTTGATCCTCAGGCTAAAAATTTTTTTTTGCCTTGCCCTCCACACCCTACTTGTATCTCTAGACAAGATATTCACAGTAGCCGTAGTTAAAAAATAACATATCATTCAACAGCTGTTCACTACAGTTAAAGCAAAAATAATTAATGTCTTCTGATGAAACATGTTCCTACAGTTCCTCACCCTCACTAAAATGCTTGGCATTGTTGAAATAGTCTCTTGTTATACTTAGTTGATAGGAAAACCGTGAGGAAAAAAAAAATCATTTCTGAACTCTAAGAACCCTCAATGCAGAAACTATTATTCTTTTTAATGAAAAAGAAGGCAGTAGCATCACTATGTAATGAGCAATAATGTGCATCTACTACAAGGAAAAAGATGTGTCCCCCACCATCATTCTCTGAAGCAAATGTCTTTATGCTCACAAGCCTGAAGAGTGTAACATCTCTAAAGAGACCATCCCCATTTCCTCACTAAGTGCCTGAGATCTGCTGTTTCCCGTGAATGCACATATTTAGCCTTCATTGCTTTCTGAAAAGCCACCTTTCCACACCCAAAGTCAGCAAACACAACTATCTCCCATCTCGATAGCACTCAGCTCCCAGCCAGCTGCCGCCTTAGGCAAACAGTTTGTTAAAGGGCACGTTTAAACTTTAAACCAAACTTCACTATTTAACTGTGTAACAACAAATTCTAAAACCAATATTTTCTTCAAATTGTTCTTCTCAGACTCTCAGATATGGCAGTTGCAAAACACTTTATGCCACTACAGCACACTTCAGTGAAACCAGGTGAGAACTCGAGAAGCTCTTGAAGAATATTTCAAAGTAGCAGCCAGTGCTGAGAATTCCACTTTATGTGATGGCTTTAATCCAAGCCATCCATGCAGCATACCATAAACTTGGTTCCACACACACCACCGTTATTTCAAGTTTTGACTTCAATGAACACATGTGGTATATTATTACTTACCCTCTTGGAGTCTTTAAAAATGCACCTGATGCTCTAATGAATGATGTTTTGGAGGGCCTTTTCAAATACCTATTTTTGAGAGTTTTTATTCCTGTTCTGTTCATCCTATTAAAAATATATGCCTTCTGTCCTCTTCAGAAGTGCAGTTAAATTTTATACAGGTACTCTGCAGAAGCATATATACAAAGATATTTGGAGGCAGCAGTTCAGAGAACCACAGAGGCTGCACATTTTGGTGAATCCATAAGAACTCTTTAAGGTGACAGAGAAGCAGCTTTGAAGTAATGGAATGATTCTGCCTCACCTCAAGTGTTGAGTTTGGCTCCCTCTCCCACAGACACACAGTTGCTACAGACAGTGAGGCAGTCCATCCAGCATATAAAAAAGACAGCATTTAGTTTTGAGATAGCATGAATGTTGTACTTGTTCTCAGCACAAAGGACATTAAAAAGTAAATGTAAAAAAAAACCCTACTAAATAATTAGATAAAAGTTCATTCCATGCTGAAGCCAGAGCACTGACATCAAAGAGTGCTCCATGCTGGAGAAATAGAGCCCAATATGAGACAACACTGTCAATAGAGCCAGTCCTTTGGTCAACTGAGCCTTAGCTCTTTTCCCTAAAAAATACCAAAATAAACAGAAGGCAACCAATTACATTGTAATTCATCTAACATTACTGTCAATGAAAGTCCCTGGAGAAGTTTCCCAGCATCCAAGAGAGGACAGGGTTACATCTCAGACAGCTTTCAGAGCCACGGTAAGACAGCAACATCAGGCACACCACATGCACACGTTCTACTCCCAAAATATAAACACTGACTTTCCTAAGCAGGTTATTGCTCAGGAATGAGCAAGAAATAATTGAGAATGCTGGTTCTTGCACATCAGCATATTATTTAACACTGTCCATCACTGCCATGAAAAGAGGAGCAAGGACTCACCCACACTCTCCAATCTGCAGTTACCAGGAGCTGTCAGTGGTTTCAAGTCAAACTTGAGCAGTGCAGGGCACAGTAGGGAATGTTTGTGAGCTCTGCTGTCACTTTTATGCATGCTAGTTGATTGTCATATCAATTTTTAAAAATTTAAGGGTTCAGTACTCTTGTATTTTAAACATGGAACCAAACCACTCCACTGATTAGGACAAAATGTAACTTTATGAAACGCCTGCAAAGACTTCAACAAAGCGTTCTAAAGAGAGGGTTTAAAATGCAGGAGACACACACACAAAATGAAAAATCCTGTTTAAGCAGAATACAGAGAACACTAAGTGCTATACTCTGTTCAACACACACAGATATCAAGATTTGTGTCGTTGATGTTGATGTTACATTTGTTGCCCTGGGACAAATCTGTTTCTCTCTGGACTAAAAGATCCAGATGTTCCTATTTCAAGTCTCTGGCTTCAGCACCAGACAGCAAACAAAACAACCTATCCCTTCTATCAGCACGCAGGGAGATTTCTCCAGCACTGCCCATTTCTCTACCCTTTACCCCTCTCCACGTTTTTATTTCATTTCAGCAAAGCAAGCAAACAAAACACATCAGTATAATAATGCTGCTTCCACTGGAGATTAATGCTAGCCTTTGGTCAGTTTACCATGCAAAAGGTTATCTAACTTTTATCATAAACTATGATTTCAAATGCAAATACAACTACTTTTAAGCTAAACATATTGTATTGTGTTTTGCAGTTGACACTATGCAGGAAAACAATGTTGAGAGGTCCTTTCCAAAGAATATGAGTATTTATGTTCCCAATTTAGTGACTCATACAACCGGCAATTGGAGATTTATTTAACTCTATCCTCCTCAAACTTCTGTACTTGAAAGCAAGCACTGAGTTTCTATTCAAAAATTTTAACAATAAAACAAAGTTTTTTTCTATTTTTTTTTAATCTGTATTTTATCTAGAGGAAAACTATTTCCAGAAGTAGCTTTGTGCTCTTTCTGTAAAGAATATTAAAGGAGCTGTACAAAGCTAAGCCAATTTAAGGAACAACTTACTAAACAAAAAAGATGCATTTTCTGAAACTAGCACTGAAATTAAACCTTTTTTATGGTAAAGGCACACTCAGAAAAATAAAAGATAAATTAGCTACAGCATGCATGCCCAGTATAAAATTAATGCCTTTTTCTGCCCACTGTCCCTTTGCTTCATATTCTTCTCATCCTTTCAGCATATTCCTGTTTCCCTCATAATAAAGAGGTTTATCCTCAACAAAAATACACGAAAAGAACAAATTAAAACCACCACAAGAGAAATACCACTGCAGTTGAGACAAATACAACACATTTTTCCCTTTATCAGAATCATCACTGCCAGGAAATGGCAGCAGGTTAAGATTTTATCTGCCTGGAAGGGTGTCACATTTTCTGTCTAAAATTAAAATGATGATGCTTTTAGCCTACTGTCTTAAGAATCATGATTATTTTGTTCAGGATTATTGCACAGTTCAATACACTTAATTGAAGTTTGTCAAGTCTGCCTTGCATTTATATTTATATTCTTGGTAATTGAATACATTAAAAGGCAGACAAAGAGTACTGTCCTAAAATTGACAAGCACAGTCAGAATCCAACCTGCATGGGAAAGTTTTTAGAATCCAAGCCTACATGGGAAGGTTTGCAAGACCACCCCTCCACATAACAATCAATTCACTTGAGCAAGTTTTTTTTTTCTTGGCTATTAATTGCTTATCAATGGGGCATCAATAAACGTTAATTTTGACAGCACCTATTTCTGTAGGCCAAGTATTTTAGGGCTCATCCTCACCTAAAAACCTCCCTGTCCACAGGGGGATGTCAGGCCTGGGATGCCCTCATCCCTGCACATGTCCCCACACACTGCTGGTGCTGCAATTCCCTCATGCCTTTAACCTCTCCCAAGAAAAGGCCATACTCGAGCAGCAGGAGTCAGTCACCACCTAAATCCACCCTGTCCAAAGAGCTGGTTGTCATCTTCAGGAAATAGGTGATAGTCCAGACAAAATCTTCTAAAGGAACACTATATGGGCACACTGTTGTATTTAAAATAAAACCAGTAGGATTCCTGATACAGAACACACAGTGTAATGGACATACTCTTCTCATTATAATACTAAAAATTAATTTAGGAGAAATGGTGAAGTGTTTAAAATAAACTAAAAAAAGCTGCACTTCTCTTTAACAGCTAAAACGTCTGAGAGATGATACCAGCAGAGCAGCTGTTCTTGTTCTACAGAAACCACACAAGTCCAGATAATTCTTGCCAACTTTCCAAGTTTATGCAAGCTTCAGTGGTGTAAAAGCCAATAAACTTTTTTGAATGCAAGCTGTACCACACATCGATTACACCGGCAGAGCTATGAGGGCAACTAGAGGACTGTGAGAGTAATTAACTCTACAGAAAGGGAAAAAGTAACACAATAGTATGGAGCACCTTTCTAGTTACCTTTCTGATTGCATATATAATGACTTACCACAAAAGGCCAAAACCCCCTTTCATTGCCAAGAACATAAAGCTTCTGCTTCTTGTCGAGTTTAAACAATTTTTTGAGGGAATTGCTACATTTTCCTACTGGCCATGCCTTCAAGCACTGCCCTCAGCAGTGTCTGGGTAGGACACGATACTGCAGGTGACCTCCTCCAGCCACGGCAGCAGCCGCTACTCAGCAGTGATGGGGAGGTAAATGAACGTACACACAGCCTCGTGTTTAGGCATTAACAGCCCGAGCCTTTCGCCAGGAGCGCTCCCAGCTGATCCCGAGCTGTGCCGGGCACCTGCGAGTTAATCATTGCCCACCTTGGGGTGCTTGACAGAACATCCCCGCACGTCCTGGCACTACAGGGCAGAACAGAACAGCCTGGGTGTGCTTGCACATCCCCTGTTACATCTGGGGGGGAGATCACCACAGCCACATGCTAAATAACCATTTCTTTCACAATAGTTACTTTATAGCTGTAATAGTCATAACCAAAGCAGAAGGTGCGTGTTAACCACAGGTTACTGGAGCGTATTTACCAAGCCCTTAATTTTCCAATTTTTTTTCAGATACTACACTACAGTAATTTTACACACGCCTAAAGACTTATGCAAGACCTCAGCCATTTGTTAATTCCAGATTTCACGTGACCCGAACAACTGGAATCCACAACGTACCCCCACAAGTGGAGAGGCACACTTTGGGAACAAAGCAAAGACACTTAAAGAGGCTAGTTGAGTTAAAAGATATACTCCTTCCACAAACATACCATTTGCCAGTTTCCCTTCATATTTCACAGGAAGAAAATGGCAACAAATTATTTCTCCAAACGCAGCTCTCACTCATACACTAAGTTGTCTTGAATAAAACTCAGCACCTACACAAAGCATTCCAAAAGGATTCTAAATGCATTCATTAGAGCATTTGTAGCAGTAGGCAGATGTCCTTTGGTCAAAGGAGATTGTTCAAAAACCTAAACCACTGAAACATACAAATAAAACTCCAGGGTAAACGAAATTCAAAATTTAAGAGGCCAGGTTAATTTTCTTTAACACTTAAAGCAAAATATTTAAGATAGAAAAAAAGAAACACTCCGGAGCTTTTTAACACAGGAAAAAAGCTCCTGAGTCAATATGAAGGTGTTACACATAAACTCTGGAGCAGAAGCAGGTATCGCCCTCTTCAATTCATGAGCAGCAAAACAAAACAGTTTTGTTTAAGGCCATGTGATCTCACTGGCCCCTTGCTGGAAGCAACTCCACATAATACACCTTCAAATTATGCGCACATACGACTCCCACAACTTGGAATCACGCCAGAACAACTGTCTACACAAAAACAGTCCCGAGAAGAAGTGAGCTATTCAGAACAGAGCGGAGGTCTTCGAGAATGTGCAGGGAATGATAGTGAGTGTTAGAGCGTCCTCACGGGCCTTGTCCCACTGCTAACCCACACCCCGCTCCGACGGGAAAGTGAAACGGCATCTCTGTTCCAAACAGCGTGACATTTTATTTACTGACACCGGCTAACAATTATTTACTGAGAACAGGTATCATATCAGACGTATGAAAAATTTAAACAGAAGGACTGAATCCACTAAATGACAAGCCAGAGATAGACCTGTGCATTCCCTTACTTCATGTGCACCAGGCCAGCTCTGTTTATCACACTCTACTACCTACATTCTGCAAGCACTACTATTCTACAATAAATACTTAGGTCCATTTGTTTCCAAATCCCATGGGTTCTCCTATTCCAAACTCAAATTCTGTACAGACACAACATCCATCTCCTAACTTGCTGCACTCGGCAGACCTCCATACGTGCTGCAGAACCAAGCATGCAACCAAAGTAATTCCATAGCAAGTGTCTGAGGATGAGGGAATTTCCTCTCCCCTTTAGGTGTGAAAATGTACTAAAGGATAACATTTAACTAGAAATTGCATCAATAAATGTAGGTATACGTGCAAAAGGTATACAAGAACGTTTATACAGTGATAAGATTTAAGAACTATAAAAAAATTAAATTTAAAAAAATTAAATTCCGGGGGAAAAAAAAAAGTTACCAGAGTTGAATTTCCTTGCATGAACGTAAATGGTTCCGCAGTAAATCAGAGCTCCTGGCCGCTGCCGAGCAGAGCACTGAGATGATGAGCAGCAGCGCACTGACCCCACCGCCGGCACGAACCGCACCGCGCGTTCACCTGCGAACCGCAGGCACGGGCTCCGCGCCCCGCGCACCAGCGCTGCCTCCCGCCACCGCCCGCTGCGGAGCCTCACGCCACATGCGTAACTCACTACGCTCCCTGTTTGTTTTTTCCCACTTTCCTTTCGGCCCGAGCCTCCCCCACCTCCTCCCCCGAGGCGAGAGCCGTGCGGGCGGAGGGAAGGGCCGAGAGCCGGCTCCGGGCCCCGCCAAGGCAAACAGCAGCGGGGGCACAGCCGGTCCGTGACAGCCACCGCGGGGCTCAAAGGAGGCGGCCGGCTCCGGGCAGCGGGGCCCTTCCCTCCAAACCGACGCTCCTGTAGGATTTCCCACTAAACAACCGCTGAAAGTTCTTCAAAAGCATGAACTAATAAAGGCACCCGAGAGGGAGCGGGTCGAGCGCCCGCCCGCCCCGAGGCCGCCCCCTCGGGGCCCCTCACAGGGCGCGAGCGGAGCCCGCACCGACCTGGGCATCGCGGAGCTGAGGCCTCCCCGGCCCGGGGCACCGCGGAGCGGGGCGCGGAGCTGGAGCTGGAGCAGGACCGGCCCCGTCCCACCCAGCAGGAGCCGGCGGGAGTCCCCTCCCGACCCGCCGTGGCAGCGCCGCTACCGCTCCGTG